>OZ022323.1:0-16837 GCA_963989215.1 Hedychridium roseum | reverse complement strand
TATTGTGTTAAAAATCAATTGAAATTAGTAAATTTTTTGATCTTAAAATTAGTGCGATTAAAATTTGCCCTTCAATTTTTTTCCAGTATTAAAATTTTACCAAATTTTAAATTTGAGGAGAAGAGAATAAGCCCCGAATCGGGCTATGCTTCCTCTGACTTTTGTCTGTTAGCTTGGTCTAAGTATATAAATGTTTAACTTAATATTACTAAGTATATCGTAAAAAAAAAAAAAAAAAAAAATAATTTAAAATCAATAAATTCAATTAAATTAATTGAATATTATAAATTATAAAATCTAAAAACTTTGGGATTATTTAGTTTATTACATCTAATTTTCATAGAATTTTATGAAAATAGAAGAAATTGGGGGGGTTATACAAATTGAAAGGAATTTGCATGGGTTTATTACCCATTTTAGTTTCACTATTATAATACAAGCCCTTAATATACTTCAATTTAAATAAAAGTTAGATTTATAAGAAGCATGATTATTAAAATTTTATTATATAAGGACTTTTTAGAATTTCATTTAATTATATATATATAAGATATTATATATATAATTAATTTATATAGTTTAATTTAAAAAACATTATATTTTCAATATAAAAATAATATTTATTTTATTTATAAATTAATATAATTATATATATTAATATTAATTAATTCTTAAAACTTCAAAAATTTTTGTGCATAATAACACTAATATATAATATTTTTATTATTAAAATTAAAATTAAAAATATTATATATATTAATATATAATTAAGATAAATTTTATTTAAAATTAATTTGTATATGTTAATAAAAAATAATGAAATATTAATAGATAGATATTCAATTCATCCTTTATCTATATTTAAATTGGTTGATTTTCTTAATTTGAAAAATAAATTATAATTTTTAATTATTGAATCTAATATTCATAAATTAATGATAAAATTTTTAATTTTAGGATAATTTAAATAATAAAAATATATTTTATTTAATTTTAAAATAATAAAATAAAATTTAATTGAAAAAATTAAAATAAATAGTATAATTATTTTAATATTTTTTGGTAGAACAATAATTTCTTCTTTATTAAAAAAAATTCATATTAAAGAAGCTCCTAAAAAAATTGTAAAATAAAATGATATAATTATAGATATATTTATTGTTCAATTATTTGAAATTATATTAATAGTTTGTGTTTTAGTTTTAGAAAAATAAAGAAAATAAATTAAGCGAATTGAATAAGAAAATGTTAGTCTAGAACATAAAATAAAGAATATTGTAAAGTTTGAGTTAAATTTGTTTATTAAAATTGAATCAATAATTATATCTTTAGAATAAAATCCTGAAAAAAATATTAATCCAGATAATGATAGAGAAGCTAGGGAAAATATAAGTGTTACAATTGGGAGTTCTTTATTTAAGTTATTGGAAAATCGAATATCTTGATTATTATTTATGTTGTGAATTATAATTCCTGCACATATAAATATTATTGATTTGAAAATTGCATGAGTTAGTAGATGGAAAAATGTTAAATTTGTTTTATTTAAAGATAAAGAAAATATTATAAAGGCTATTTGTCTTAAGGTTGATAAAGCAATAATTTTTTTAAGATCAAATTCAAAATTTGCTATAATTCCTCTTATTAATATTGTTATAATTGAAATTGAAGAAATAATTGATGAAATTTTTAATATTGAAAATATTTTATTTCATCGAATAATTAAATAAATTCCTGCTGTCACTAATGTAGAAGAGTGGACAAGGGCTGAAATGGGTGTTGGTGCAGCTATAGCTTGGGGGAGTCATGATGAAAATGGGATTTGAGCTCTTTTAGTTAATCTACAAATTAATAAAAATATGAAAATAATAAAGTAGAATTTTGAATATTTATGTGAAATTATTAAATTTCATCTTCCTAAAGATGTTAAAAAAATTATAGTTAAAATTAATATAATATCTCCAATACGATTTCTTAAAATTGTGATTATTCTTGCATTGAAAGATTTGTAGTTTTGGAAAAATATTACTAAACAGTATGATGTAAATCCCAGTATATCTCATCCTAAGATTATGGATATGGGTCTTGGTCTAGCAATTATTAGAATTATTGATCTTACAAATAAAAAAATTAATCATATAAATTTATTAATATGAGAATTATTAATTATATAGTTTGATCTATAAAGTATAATTATTGATCTAATAAATATAATTGTTCTAAAAAATAAAAGAAATATTCAATCAATATAAATAATTATTTGGAGATGAGATGAATTTAAATTAATAAATGTTCATTCAATAAAAATTTTATAATCAATTATTTTAAATAATATTCTTAGATTAATTAAAATTAATCTAGTTAGAAATGCTTGAATTCAATAAATTATTATTAATATAATTAATTAATAATTTTTTATTAATTAAGATTTAAAATATTTATAAATTTATTTTGATTTAAACTTTGAAGGTTTATAGTTTTATTAACTTAAAATCTTTATTTTAAAAAAATTAAAAATATTAGTGAAAATAATATTATAAATAATAAAATAGGTGGGTTAAAATTATTTTTTTTAGTATAAAAAAATTTAGGATTTATTATAAAGAATATGTTATTTATTAAATTAATATTTAAAGTTAATCGTAAATAATTAAATAAATTAAACAATGAAGTAATTATTAGTCATAAGTTAATAAAAAATAGATATTCTTTTCTTATTATTAAAGTTGATATACTTTTAAATAGAAATCTTCTAAGTGGTGGAAGAGTTGTTATTGTGATAAAAATTAAATTTGTTAATAATTTTATATTTATTTTTTTTATTCTTAAATAAAATAAAGATAAAAAATTAGATGAATTATTTATTTCAAAAATTTTAAATAATATAAATATTACTATTGAATAGAATAAGAAATAAATTATTCAAAAATTAATATTAATTAATATAATTAATAGTAATCATCTGGAGTTATTGATTGATGATAAAATAAAAATTTTTTTTAAATTGGTATTTTTTGTTATTAGTAGTGATCTAACTAAAGAAGAAAGAATAATAATTAATATTGTTAAAAAATTATTTAATTTTAGTGAAATTAAATTAAAAGGTATAAATTTTTGAATTGTTGAAATAATAAAAATATTTTTTCATGAGAGATATTTATTTATTGAAATATATCAGTGATGAAATGGAAATAATCCTATTTTTATAATTAATGATAAATTAAATATTAGTGAAAATATTTCTTTTAAGTTAATATTTATTTTTGTTAAAATAATTAATGAAAAAATTATTCATGAAGATGAAAAAGATTGGATAAGAAAGTATGTAATAATAGAATTTCATTTATTTTTTATTCTTATATTTATAATATAGATAAAAATAAATGTTCTTATTTCTATAAAAATTCATATTATAATGATTGAATTTGTTGAAATAAATATTAAATTTAATATAATTAAAATTAAAATTATTGATTTATTAATGTTAATGTAAAAGATTTTAATAAATTAATTTTAATAAATTTATTTAAAAAAATAATTATTAAATTTTATTAATATGGCAGATTAGTGCATTGAATTTAAGATTCAAAAAAGAAATATTTATTATTTCTATTAATAAAGATGTATAAAAAATACATATGATTTATTCTATCAAAATAATCCTTTTTCAGGCACTTTATTGTGTTAAAAATCAATTGAAATTAGTAAATTTTTTGATCTTAAAATTAGTGCGATTAAAATTTGCCCTTCAATTTTTTTCCAGTATTAAAATTTTACCAAATTTTAAATTTGAGGAGAAGAGAATAAGCCCCGAATCGGGCTATGCTTCCTCTGACTTTTGTCTGTTAGCTTGGTCTAAGTATATAAATGTTTAACTTAATATTACTAAGTATATCGTAAAAAAAAAAAAAAAAAAAAAATAATTTAAAATCAATAAATTCAATTAAATTAATTGAATATTATAAATTATAAAATCTAAAAACTTTGGGATTATTTAGTTTATTACATCTAATTTTCATAGAATTTTATGAAAATAGAAGAAATTGGGGGGGTTATACAAATTGAAAGGAATTTGCATGGGTTTATTACCCATTTTAGTTTCACTATTATAATACAAGCCCTTAATATACTTCAATTTAAATAAAAGTTAGATTTATAAGAAGCATGATTATTAAAATTTTATTATATAAGGACTTTTTAGAATTTCATTTAATTATATATATATAAGATATTATATATATAATTAATTTATATAGTTTAATTTAAAAAACATTATATTTTCAATATAAAAATTATTTATAAATTTTAATTATAAAAATATTTTATGAATATATTTAAATTATATAATTTTAAGTTTAATTAATTTTTTAATTTTAATTATTTTAGTTTTAATAAGAGTGGCTTTTTTAACTTTATTAGAACGAAAAGTTTTAGGTTATATTCAAAATCGTAAGGGTCCTAATAAATTGTTAATAATTGGATTATTTCAACCTTTTGCTGATGCTATTAAACTTTTAAGAAAAGAAAATATAAAATTAACTTATGTAAATTATTTATATTTTTATTTTTGTCCTATTATATTAATATTTATTAGTATGATAATATGAATGGTAGTAAGTTATATAAATTTAATTTTTAGATTTTATTTAAGTGTAATTTTTATTTTATGTTGTATAAGTTTATCTTTATATTTTGTTATAATTTCAGGTTGATCATCTAATTCTAGTTATTCATTATTGGGTTCAATTCGTTCTGTAGCTCAAGCTGTTTCTTATGAGGTAAGTTTTATTTTTATTATAATTAGTTTATTTTTGCTATCTGAAAGATTAATATTTATTGATTTATTTAAATATCAAACTTTATTTTATTTTTTATATTTGTTTCCTTTAGGTTTAATATTTTATATTAGGATTTTAGCTGAATTGAATCGAACTCCATTTGATTTAATTGAGGGTGAGTCAGAGTTGGTTTCTGGATTTAATGTAGAATATTTTAGTGGGGGTTTTACTTTATTATTTATGTCAGAATATATAAATATTATTTTTATGAGTTATTTGTTTGTAAATTTATTTTTTGGAAGTGAAAATTTAATTTTTTTTATTATTATTATTTTATTTTTAATATTAAGAATTATTTGAATTCGTGGCGTTTTACCTCGAATTCGATATGATAAATTAATAAATTTATGTTGATTAAAATTTTTACCTATTTCAATGAATTATTTAATTTATGTATATAGAATTAAGATTTTTTTATTTTAATTTAAATAGTTTAATTAAAAAATATTAATTTGTGGAATTAAAGATATAATTTAATTATTTTAGATATGTAAAAGAAAATTAAAATTTCTATAGTTAGGGTATGAACCTAATAGCTTAAATTAGCTTATTTACATTGATCTTAAAATTAGTGCGATTAAAATTTGCCCTTCAATTTTTTTCCAGTATTAAAATTTTACCAAATTTTAAATTTGAGGAGAAGAGAATAAGCCCCGAATCGGGCTATGCTTCCTCTGACTTTTGTCTGTTAGCTTGGTCTAAGTATATAAATGTTTAACTTAATATTACTAAGTATATCGTAAAAAAAAAAAAAAAAAAAAAATAATTTAAAATCAATAAATTCAATTAAATTAATTGAATATTATAAATTATAAAATCTAAAAACTTTGGGATTATTTAGTTTATTACATCTAATTTTCATAGAATTTTATGAAAATAGAAGAAATTGGGGGGGTTATACAAATTGAAAGGAATTTGCATGGGTTTATTACCCATTTTAGTTTCACTATTATAATACAAGCCCTTAATATACTTCAATTTAAATAAAAGTTAGATTTATAAGAAGCATGATTATTAAAATTTTATTATATAAGGACTTTTTAGAATTTCATTTAATTATATATATATAAGATATTATATATATAATTAATTTATATAGTTTAATTTAAAAAACATTATATTTTCAATATAAAAATAATATTTATAAATTTAATACATTTAATTATGGTTTAAAAATTAATTATATTATTTGATTATATATAATATAAATAAATTTATTTAAAATTAGATATTTTAAATTTAATAATTTAATATAGAAATTTAATAAATTTAATGAAAGTTATATTAGAAATTAATTAAATTTAGAAAAAAATTGTGCCAGCATTCGCGGTTATACTTTTTATATAAATTAATTTAATTTGTTAATAAATAAATTAATATTAAAAAATTTACAATTAAAATTTTAATTAATTGGTGAAATAAATAATTTTAAAATTATATTGTTAAAATAAATTATTTGAATTTTATAAAATTAATTTAAAACTAGGATTAGATACCCTATTATATAATTTAAAATTAAGATTAATTAAGGATTAAATGATAAATCATTAAATTTAAATAATTTGGCGGTATTTTAATTTAATTAGAGGAACTTGTAGTGTAATTGATAATCCACGATAGAAAAAACTTTTAAAATAATTTTTATATTGTTGTTTTAAGAAAATTTTTATTAAAATAATTTTTATAATTTTTAAGATAAAAATAATTCAGATCAAAATAAAGTGAATTTAAAAGAATTATATGAGTTACAATAAATTATATTTATGGATTTTTTATTTTAATATAAAGAAAAAATTGGATTTAAAAGTAAATTTAAATAATTATTTAAATTGATTTTAATTTTAAAATATGTACAAATTGCCCGTCAATTTTTTTGAAAAAGAAAATAAGTCGTAACAAAGTAAAAGTACTGGAAAGTGTTTTTAGATGAAAAAAATTTTAGTTTAATTTAAAATTTTTCATTTACAATGAGAAGATTATTTTTTATAATAAAATTTTATTTAATAGTTAGTTTAATTTTTTAAGATTTAAATTTATTTTATTAAAAGTATTTTTTAATTTTAGGGTTAAAGTATTTTAAAAAAATTAATTATATTAAAATTTATTTTACAGTAATGGAATAATTTAAAAATTTAAGAAAAAAATTTAATTTATTGTACCTTTTGTATCAGGGATAATTAAAAAAAAATTAATATAAAATAATCTCGAATTTAAAAGAGCTAATTATTTATAATAGTTAATATGGAATAATTATTATAAATAAATAATTAGAAGTGAAATGTTATTCGTTTTTAAAGATATCTAGTTTCTTAAGAATTAAATTTAATTTAAAAATAAGATTTATTTATTTATTTTTATTATAAATAAATGTTTTTATTTGAAATAATTTAAGGGCTAAGCTTTAAATTAATTTATTAAAATTTTATTTTAATTTTTAGTTTAATAGAATTAAAATTATTTTTTTGTTAATTATAATGTTATAATTGAATTAAAATATAATTAAAATTTATATAAAATTTAATAGATTTTTATTAAGATAAATTATTTAATTAAAAATTATTAAAAATAATGATTATATAAGTATAAAAATTTTATTTAATTTTAAAAGATTTATTTTAAATAATTTTAAGGAATTCAGCAATATAAAAGTTCACTTGTTTAACAAAAACATGTCTTTAAGAAAATATTTTAAAGTCTACTCTGCTCAATGATTTTTGTTAAATAGCCGCAGTATTTTGACTGTGCGAAGGTAGCATAATCAATAGTTTTTTAATTGAAGACTGGTATGAATGAGGGGATGAAATTTTAACTGTCTCAATTTTAATATTATAAATTTAATTTAAGTTAAAATTCTTAAGTTTTTTAAGGGGACGAGAAGACCCTATAGAATTTTAAATTTTATTTAATTTTATTTAATTAGTTTTTAAGAATAAAATTAAGTAAAGTTTTTTATTGGGAGGATAATTAAATTTAATAAACTTTAATTTTAAAATTACAATAATTATTGATTTATTGAATAAAATTAAATTTTATAAGATAAATTACCTTAGGGATAACAGCGTAATATTTTTGGAGAGATCATATTAATAAAAATGTTTGCGACCTCGATGTTGAATTAAAATAAAATTTGAATGAAGAAGTTCAATATTTAAGTCTGTTCGACTTTTAAAATTTTACATGATTTGAGTTCAGATCGGCGTGAGCTAGATCGGTTTCTATCTTTTAATATAAAAAAATATTTTTGTACGAAAGGACTAAATATTTATAATTATTATTATTTATTGAATAAAATTAATTTATGTTATTTTGGCAGATGAAGTGCAGTAAATTTAGGATTTACTTATAAATAAAAATTATTTAATTAACAAAAGTTAATAGAAATTTTAAATTTCTATATTTTGTTTTCAAGACAAATGCTTATTCAAGCTCATTAACTATTTTTTAAGTAAATTTAATCATAAATTATTAATAATTGGATTAAGAAAAAAATATGAAAAATATAATAAAGATGAAATTTGTCTAATAATAATAAATGGTTGTTCAATTTGTTGTATTCCTGCTCATGTTAAAATAATTGAGATACAACAGAAAAATCAAAATATAATTTGGTTAATAGGAAGGAAGTTGTTTGAGTTTGAATAAGATTTGAATAGAGGTAAAATAAGAAGAATTGAGATGGATAAAAATAAAGCTATCACACCCCCAAGCTTATTTGGGATTGAGCGTAAAATTGCGTAAGCAAAAAGGAAATATCATTCAGGTTGAATATGAATTGGGGTAATTATTGGATTAGCTTTAATAAAATTATCAGGATCTCTTAGAAAGTTGGGTATTAATATAATAATTATAAGAAAAATAAATCAAAATATTAAAAATCCTAATAAATCTTTAATTGTAAAATAATTATTGAATGGAATTTTTAATAGATTTCTTTTAGTTCCTAAGGGATTATTTGATCCTGTTTGATGGAGGAATATTAGATGAATTATTACGCATAAAGCAATAATAATGGGTAAAATAAAGTGTATAGAAAAAAATCGATTTAATGTTGCATTATTGATTGAAAAACCCCCTCAGATTCATTCAGTAATTATTATTCCAATATATGGAATAGCTGAAATTAAATTTGTAATAACTGTTGCTCCTCAAAATGATATTTGGCCCCATGGAAGAACATAACCTAAAAAAGCTGTAGCTATAGATAAAAATAGAATGATTACTCCTATTCATCATGTGTATTTTAATTTGAATGATTGATAATATAAACCTCGACCAATGTGGGAATATATTGAAATAAAAAATATTGATGCTCCATTAATATGAATATATCGAATAATTCATCCGTAATTTACATCTTGTATAATATGAATAATTCTATTAAATGCATCTTGAGTTCTAGGACAATAATGTATGGAAATAAATAATCCTGAAATAATTTGAATAATTAAACATATTCCTAAGATTGATCCAAAATTTCATCATAAAGAAATATTAGATGGTGAGGGTAATTTAATTATAGAATTATTAATAATTTTTAGTAAAGGATTTTTTTCAAAAATAGATTTATTCATATTTAATAAAAAGATTTAAGAGATTTAATTGATTTATTAAAATTAATTAATTTTATAATAATTATTAATGTTAAAATTATAAAAAATAAAATTTTAATAGAAATAATTCTAATAGGAAAATAGAAGATTTTTGTTACATTAGAAGTTAAATTTATTGATATTAATGATGGGGATTGATTTTGAGGTGAATTTAAATAGGATAATTTATTTAAATTAAAAATTATAAATATAAGAATTAAATAATTATTAAAAATTATAAATAAATTAATATTAATTTTGAATTGTTCATTTGGACAAATTCTAGTGAAATATAAAAATAAGATTAAAATTCCACCAATTATAATTAAAAATATTATTATTGAATAGATGTAGAAATTTTGTGTTTTATTTAAATAAATTCTTATTAAAATAGTTAATAAAATTAAAGAAAAATTTAAGTTTATAGGATTAGAAAAAATAAAATTATTTATAAAAATTATTATATTAATTAAAATAATAATTAAAATTATTTTTATTGAAATGTAGTTTATTAAATTTTCAATAATTTTAAAATTAAAAATTAAGAATTTTATTATATAAATTAAATTATATTTAATAATGAGTTCAATATCTATAAAAATTTTAAAATTTAATTTTAATTTACAAAATTAATGTTTTTAATTAAACTATTATAGATTAAAAAATTTTCAAGAAATAGTTTAATAAAAATATTAATTTTGGAGATTAATGATATAAATAAAAAATTTATTTTTTTGATTTATGAAAAATTTTATTAATTTAATAAATTTAAATATTGAAGTAATATATTTTGTATATTTTATTTTTTTAATTTTAGTAGTTTTAGTTTTTAATTTTGTTCATTTATTGATTTTCTTACTTTTAATAGAATTTATTATTTTATTTTTATTATTATTAATTTATTATGTTTATATATTAAGATTTTCAAATTGAATAATATTTTATTTTTTAATTTTAAGAGTTTGTGAGGGTGTAATAGGATTAACTTTAATTGTAGTAATAATTCGTTTTAGGGGGAGAGATTTATTAAATATTAATAACCTTATATTTAGATAATTTTTTATGATAGAGTTAATTTTATGTTTTGTTTTATTATCAATTTTATATTTATTTAGAGATTATTATAGAATAAATAAATGATTAATAGTATGAGTTGTATTTTGATTAAGTTTTAAGATTTTATTAATAGGTTTAAGATCTTGAGGTTGAATAAGTGTTGGAATACTTTATTTAAGGTTTGGTTTAGATTTTATTTCTTTAAATCTTTTAATTTTGAGTTTTTGGATTATTGGATTAATATCTATAGCTTATATAAGAATAGAAAAGGTAAATTATTTTATTTTTTTAATATTAATTTTATTATTAGATATAATTTTATTTTTTAGAAGTTTAAATTTATTTTTTTTATATTTATTTTTTGAGGTGAGAATTATTCCTATATTTTTATTAATTTTAGGTTGGGGGTATAGGTCAGATCGATTTGAGGCTGGGTTTTATATATTAGTTTATACTTTATTTTTTTCTTTACCAGTGATATATGTAATTTTTGAAATTTTCAATAATTGTAATAGAATAAATTTAGATATTTTATTTAATAAATTATATAATTGTGAAATAAATTTATTATTTTATTTTTTGTTTGTTTTAATTTTTATAGTTAAAATACCTATATATATAATTCATGGTTGACTCCCCAAGGCCCATGTAGAAGCCCCATTAATTGGTTCAATATTTTTAGCTGGTGTTTTATTAAAAATAGGTGGATTTGGTTTAATACGATTTTTAAAATTAAGATTAAATTATACAATATATTATAATGGAATTTTTATTACTTTAAGAATAATTGGAATAATTATTTTAAGAATTCAATGTTTAATTCAATATGATTTAAAAGTTTTGGTTGCTTATTCTTCTGTTGTTCATATGGGAGCTGTAATTTGTGGAATTATAACTATAACTACTTGGGGGTGATTAGGAAGGGTAATAATAATAATTGCTCATGGTTTGTGTTCTTCAGGAATATTTTTTATTGTTAACATAAATTATGAAGTTTTTATAAGTCGAAGTTTGTTAATTAATAAAGGAACAATACATTTAATACCTTCAATGAGATTGTTTTGATTTTTAATTTGTTCATGTAATATATCTATTCCTCTTTCATTAAATTTAGTGGGGGAGGTATTTTTATTGAGTAGATTAATTTTTTGATGTTATTGAATTTTAGTTGCATTAATTTTTATTTTATTTTTTAGAGCTTGTTATTCATTATATTTATTTAGATATACACAACATGGTAGATTTTCTTTAAGTTTAACAAAATTAGTTTCAAAGGATTTAGTATTAAATTATTTAATTTGTGTTCTTCATTGAGTTCCATTAAATTTATTAATATTTAATTTATTATTTATTTTAATTTAAATTTTTTATTTTTAGAAAAATTTTTTTAAATTTGCAATTTAATGTTTTATTTAAACTAAAAAAATTTAATGTTGAGAATTAAAAATTCTATGAATAAATTTACAGTTTATTACTTTTATCAGACACAACATTAATTTATGCAAAAATGATTTTATTCAACTAATCATAAAGATATTGGGATATTATATTTTTTATTTGGTATATGATCTGGGGTTTTAGGAGCTTCTTTAAGAATAATTATTCGTTTAGAACTTGGATCTCCTTCATCTTTATTAAAAGATGATCAATTGTATAATAGAATTGTAACTAGACATGCTTTTGTAATAATTTTTTTTATAGTTATACCTTTTATAATTGGTGGTTTTGGAAATTGATTAATTCCATTAATATTAGGGGCTCCTGATATAGCTTTTCCTCGTATAAATAATATAAGATTTTGATTATTACCCCCCTCATTAATTTTATTATTAATAAGAGGTTTTGTTAGATCTGGGGCTGGGACAGGTTGAACAGTTTATCCCCCTTTATCTTCTTTAATAGGACATCCTGGAATTAGGGTTGATTTAGCAATTTTTTCTCTTCATTTAGCTGGTGCTTCATCAATTATAGGAGCAATTAATTTTATTGTAACAATTTTAAATATAAAAAATGAAAGATTAAAATTTGATCAGTTGTCTTTATTAATTTGATCTGTAATAATTACAGCAATTTTATTATTATTATCTTTACCTGTTTTAGCTGGTGCAATTACAATATTATTAACTGATCGAAATTTTAATACATCATTTTTTGATCCTGTAGGTGGTGGTGATCCAATTTTATATCAACATTTATTTTGATTTTTTGGTCACCCTGAAGTTTATATTTTAATTTTACCTGGATTTGGAATAATTTCTCATATAGTAATGAATGAGGGGGGTAAAAAAGATACTTTTGGTTCATTAGGGATAATTTATGCTATAATATCTATTGGGGTTTTAGGGTTTGTTGTTTGAGCCCATCATATATTTACTGTTGGTTTAGATGTAGATACTCGAGCTTATTTTACTTCAGCTACTATAATTATTGCTGTACCTACAGGAATTAAAGTATTTAGTTGATTAGCGACGATTCATGGAATAAAATTTTCAGATTCTTTAGTATTATGATGATCATTGGGATTTATTTTTTTATTTACTTTAGGTGGATTAACGGGGATTGTTCTCTCTAATTGTTCAATAGATATTATTCTTCATGATACATATTATGTAGTTGCTCATTTTCATTATGTATTGTCTATAGGGGCAGTTTTTGCAATTATTGGAGGTTTTATTTATTGATTTCCTTTATTTTTTGGTGTTTCTTTGAATAAAAAATTTTTAAAATCTCAGTTTTTTATAATATTTATTGGAGTTAATATAACTTTTTTTCCTCAGCATTTTTTGGGCTTAGGGGGTATACCTCGACGGTATTCTGATTATCCTGATGCATATTTAATATGAAATGTTCTATCATCTATTGGTTCAATTATTTCGATTTATTCAATATTTTATTTAATTTTTATTTTATGAGAAGCTTTGAGATCACAACGATATATTAGAACAAAGTTTTATTTAGCTAGATCTTTAGAATGAAAACAAAATTTCCCTCCTAAAGAACATTGTTTTGAGGAAATTCCTGCAATTGTAAAATAAAATTTAATAATTTAAATAATTTATTAAAATTGAGAACATGATTAAATTTAATATGTCTTGATCCAGCTACAATTTTAGGAGAAAAAATTATTTATTTTCATGATTTGGTTTTAATAATTTTAATTTTAATTTTAACTTTATTATTATATTTAATTTTATTTATATCGTTAAAATTTTATTTAAATCGTGAAATAATTCATGGTCACTTAATAGAAGTTATTTGAACAATTATTCCTATATTTTTATTATTATTTTTAGCTTTTCCTTCATTAAGAAATTTGTATTATAGGGATGAAATTGTTGATCCAGTAATTACTATTAAAGCTATTGGTCATCAATGATATTGATCTTATGAATATTCAGATTTAAAAATTTTAGATTTTGATTCATATATATTGGATAATGAAACAATTAATTTAAATCAAGGTTTTTTTCGTTTATTAGATGTTGATAATCGAATAGTAGTTCCTTATAATGTTGATTTACGATTATTAGTAATTTCTGAAGATGTTATTCATTCTTGAGCTGTCCCAAGATTAGGAATAAAAGTTGATGCTATTCCTGGTCGAATTAATCAATTAACAATAAGATTAAATCGTTTAGGTTTATTTTACGGTCAGTGTTCAGAAATTTGTGGGGTTAATCATAGATTTATACCTATTGTTGTTGAATCAACTTCATGAAAAAATTTTATTAATTGGTATCAAAAAAAATAAATATTTATTAGATGACTGAAAGAAGGTGAAAGTTTTTTAAACTTTATATATTAGGGTATCGTCTATTTCTAATAAAAGAAATTAGTTAATTTATAACATTAAAATGTCAATTTAAAATAATTCATTTAATGAATATTTCTTCATTCCTCAGATAGCTCCCATATTTTGATTGGTTTTTTTTTTTTTTTTTTTATTGATATTTTTTATTTTATGTATTTTTATAAGTTATTCAATAAATTTGGTTTGTTTAAATAATAAATTAATTATTGAAAAGAAGTATATTAAAAAATTTAATTATTTATGATAATAAATTTGTTTATAATTTTTGATCCTTGTGTTTCTATAAATTTTTCTTTAAATTGATTAAGTTTATTTATTTTGGTTTTTTATTTACCTCTTTCTTATTGGTTTATTCCTTCACGTTTAGTTATAGTTTTTTATAATTTAATAAATTTAATAATTAAAGAATTGAAAATAATTTTAAATATTGAAGTTTTTAATTTGTTGTTTTTTATTTGTTTAATTATTTTTTTAATTATTATTAATTTTATAGGTTTATTTAGATATGTTTTTACTTGTTCTAGTCATTTAGTTTTTACTTTAAGAATTTCTTTATCTTTATGGTTAGCAATAATATTTTATGGTTGATTAAATAAAATACAGAAAATATTTATTCATTTAGTTCCTATGGGAACTCCTAATATTTTAATATCATTTATGGTTTTGATTGAAACAGTAAGGAATTTAATTCGTCCATTGACTTTAGGTGTTCGATTAACTGCAAATATAATTGCTGGACATTTATTATTAACATTATTAGGGGGTGTGGGAGAGTATTTGAATTTATTTAGTTTATTTTTTGTTTTATTAGTACAATGTTTATTATTAATTTTAGAAATATCAGTTTCTTTAATTCAATCTTATGTTTTTGTAATTTTAAGATCTTTATATGCAAGAGAATTTTTTTATGAAAGAAAAAATTTTAATAGTTAAGTTATTTAAGGAAAATGAATTTATTAAATTAGTAAATTATTTTGATTCTTTAAAAGTTAAATTATTTCATCCTTTTCATTTGGTTTCTTTAAGTCCTTGACCTTTATTTCAATCTTTGGGTGCTATATTTATATTATTAGGAAGTTTAAAATTTTTAGTTGATAAAGATATAAGTTTAATATTTTTAGGATTGGTAGGTTTTATTATAGTAATATTTCAATGATTTCGAGATATTATTCGTGAGGGAACATTTTTAGGTTGTCATTCAAGTAAAGTTGTTAGAGGTTTAAAATTAGGAATAATTTTATTTATTATCTCAGAGGTTTTTTTTTTTATTTCTTTTTTTTGATCATTTTTTCATTTTAGACTTTCTCCCAGGGTTGAGTTGGGTATAATTTGACCACCTAAGGGGGTGATTTTGTTCGATCCTTTTGGAATTTCTTTATTGAATACAATTATTTTAGTTAGTTCTGGGGTTAGTTTAACTTGATCTCATTTGTCTATATTAAATTATATTAAAAATAAATCAATAATTGGTTTATTGATTACTTTAATTTTAGGTTTATATTTTATTTTAATACAAATAGTTGAATATAATGAATCTTATTTTTCTATAAGTGATTCAGTTTATGGTTCTATTTTTTTTTTAATAACTGGTTTTCATGGATTTCATGTATTTATTGGTTTTATTTTTTTGTTAATTACTTTTAAACGATTATTATCTGATCATTTTGCTTCAGGTCGTTATGTTGGATTTGATTTTGCTTGTTGATATTGACATTTTGTAGATGTAGTTTGATTATTTTTATATTTAGTAGTTTATTGATGAGTTTATTAAAGTTTTAGATTACTTATTATAATTAATTATATTTAATTTCCAATTAAAAGATTTACAATAAAGTAAAGTAATTAAATTTTTTTAAAGTTTATTTCTTTAATTATTATTTTTTTAATTTCTTTTTTATTATTTTTGTTAAATTTAATATTTTCAAAAAAAAGATTATTTATTCGTGAAAAAAAATCTAATTATGAATGTGGTTTTGATTCTTTTAATTTATCACGATTACCTTTTTCTGTTCATTTTTTTTTAGTTGGATTGATTTTTTTAATTTTTGATATTGAATTATCTTTATTATTTCCTTTTATTATGATATTTAAAAATGAAATAACTTATTTAGAGATATTTATTTTTTATTTATTTATTTTATTATTTATTTTAGGATTATTTATAGATTGAATTGATATATCAATAGAGTGATTAATATAATTAATAAAAGGATATTATTTTAATTAAAATTTTTAAATTGCATTTAAAAGATATTAATATTTATTTAATATATCTTAATAAGAAGTAAATTTTTACATTCAATTTCGACTTGAAAGATAGATTAATATAAATCCTTATTTTAATTAAAACCAAAAAGAGGTAGATTAATGTTAATAATCTCATTGATATATTTTTATCTAATTGAAATAAGAAATTTTTCGAAATTAAGCTTCTAACTTGATTTTAATAATTAATAATTATTTTATTTCTATAAAAATATTTAAAAATTTAATAAAATTATTTTAATATCTTCAATATTATGCTTTTCTTAAGCTATTTAAAT
>OZ022322.1:3112723-3163674 GCA_963989215.1 Hedychridium roseum | reverse complement strand
ACCCACTCTAACCCACTCTAACCCACTCTAACCCACTCTAACCCACTCTAACCCACTCTAACCCACTCTAACCCACTCTAACCCACTCTAACCCACTCTAACCCACTCTAACCCACTCTAACCCACTCTAACCCACTCTAACCCACTCTAACCCACTCTAACCCACTCTAACCCACTCTAACCCACTCTAACCCACTCTAACCCACTCTAACCCACTCTAACCCACTCTAACCCACTCTAACCCACTCTAACCCACTCTAACCCACTCTAACCCACTCTAACCCACTCTAACCCACTCTAACCCACTCTAACCCACTCTAACCCACTCTAACCCACTCTAACCCACTCTAACCCACTCTAACCCACTCTAACCCACTCTAACCCACTCTAACCCACTCTAACCCACTCTAACCCACTCTAACCCACTCTAACCCACTCTAACCCACTCTAACCCACTCTAACCCACTCTAACCCACTCTAACCCACTCTAACCCACTCTAACCCACTCTAACCCACTCTAACCCACTCTAACCCACTCTAACCCACTCTAACCCACTCTAACCCACTCTAACCCACTCTAACCCACTCTAACCCACTCTAACCCACTCTAACCCACTCTAACCCACTCTAACCCACTCTAACCCACTCTAACCCACTCTAACCCACTCTAACCCACTCTAACCCACTCTAACCCACTCTAACCCACTCTAACCCACTCTAACCCACTCTAACCCACTCTAACCCACTCTAACCCACTCTAACCCACTCTAACCCACTCTAACCCACTCTAACCCACTCTAACCCACTCTAACCCACTCTAACCCACTCTAACCCACTCTAACCCACTCTAACCCACTCTAACCCACTCTAACCCACTCTAACCCACTCTAACCCACTCTAACCCACTCTAACCCACTCTAACCCACTCTAACCCACTCTAACCCACTCTAACCCACTCTAACCGCACTCTAACCGCACTCTAACCGCTCTAACCGCCGTCTAACGGCACTCTGAACCGGCTCTAACCGCCCGTCGAAACGGCACTCTGAACCGGCTCTAACCGCCCGTCGAAACGGCACTCTGAACCGGCTCTAACCGCCCGTCGAAACGGCACTCTGAACCGGCTCTAACCGCCCGTCGAAACGGCACTCTGAACCGGCTCTAACCGCCCGTCGAAACGGCACTCTGAACCGGCTCTAACCGCCCGTCGAAACGGCACTCTGAACCGGCTCTAACCGCCCGTCGAAACGGCACTCTGAACCGGCTCTAACCGCCCGTCGAAACGGCACTCTGAACCGGCTCTAACCGCCCGTCGAAACGGCACTCTGAACCGGCTCTAACCGCCCGTCGAAACGGCACTCTGAACCGGCTCTAACCGCCCGTCGAAACGGCACTCTGAACCGGCTCTAACCGCCCGTCGAAACGGCACTCTGAACCGGCTCTAACCGCCCGTCGAAACGGCACTCTGAACCGGCTCTAACCGCCCGTCGAAACGGCACTCTGAACCGGCTCTAACCGCCCGTCGAAACGGCACTCTGAACCGGCTCTAACCGCCCGTCGAAACGGCACTCTGAACCGGCTCTAACCGCCCGTCGAAACGGCACTCTGAACCGGCTCTAACCGCCCGTCGAAACGGCACTCTGAACCGGCTCTAACCGCCCGTCGAAACGGCACTCTGAACCGGCTCTAACCGCCCGTCGAAACGGCACTCTGAACCGGCTCTAACCGCCCGTCGAAACGGCACTCTGAACCGGCTCTAACCGCCCGTCGAAACGGCACTCTGAACCGGCTCTAACCGCCCGTCGAAACGGCACTCTGAACCGGCTCTAACCGCCCGTCGAAACGGCACTCTGAACCGGCTCTAACCGCCCGTCGAAACGGCACTCTGAACCGGCTCTAACCGCCCGTCGAAACGGCACTCTGAACCGGCTCTAACCGCCCGTCGAAACGGCACTCTGAACCGGCTCTAACCGCCCGTCGAAACGGCACTCTGAACCGGCTCTAACCGCCCGTCGAAACGGCACTCTGAACCGGCTCTAACCGCCCGTCGAAACGGCACTCTGAACCGGCTCTAACCGCCCGTCGAAACGGCACTCTGAACCGGCTCTAACCGCCCGTCGAAACGGCACTCTGAACCGGCTCTAACCGCCCGTCGAAACGGCACTCTGAACCGGCTCTAACCGCCCGTCGAAACGGCACTCTGAACCGGCTCTAACCGCCCGTCGAAACGGCACTCTGAACCGGCTCTAACCGCCCGTCGAAACGGCACTCTGAACCGGCTCTAACCGCCCGTCGAAACGGCACTCTGAACCGGCTCTAACCGCCCGTCGAAACGGCACTCTGAACCGGCTCTAACCGCCCGTCGAAACGGCACTCTGAACCGGCTCTAACCGCCCGTCGAAACGGCACTCTGAACCGGCTCTAACCGCCCGTCGAAACGGCACTCTGAACCGGCTCTAACCGCCCGTCGAAACGGCACTCTGAACCGGCTCTAACCGCCCGTCGAAACGGCACTCTGAACCGGCTCTAACCGCCCGTCGAAACGGCACTCTGAACCGGCTCTAACCGCCCGTCGAAACGGCACTCTGAACCGGCTCTAACCGCCCGTCGAAACGGCACTCTGAACCGGCTCTAACCGCCCGTCGAAACGGCACTCTGAACCGGCTCTAACCGCCCGTCGAAACGGCACTCTGAACCGGCTCTAACCGCCCGTCGAAACGGCACTCTGAACCGGCTCTAACCGCCCGTCGAAACGGCACTCTGAACCGGCTCTAACCGCCCGTCGAAACGGCACTCTGAACCGGCTCTAACCGCCCGTCGAAACGGCACTCTGAACCGGCTCTAACCGCCCGTCGAAACGGCACTCTGAACCGGCTCTAACCGCCCGTCGAAACGGCACTCTGAACCGGCTCTAACCGCCCGTCGAAACGGCACTCTGAACCGGCTCTAACCGCCCGTCGAAACGGCACTCTGAACCGGCTCTAACCGCCCGTCGAAACGGCACTCTGAACCGGCTCTAACCGCCCGTCGAAACGGCACTCTGAACCGGCTCTAACCGCCCGTCGAAACGGCACTCTGAACCGGCTCTAACCGCCCGTCGAAACGGCACTCTGAACCGGCTCTAACCGCCCGTCGAAACGGCACTCTGAACCGGCTCTAACCGCCCGTCGAAACGGCACTCTGAACCGGCTCTAACCGCCCGTCGAAACGGCACTCTGAACCGGCTCTAACCGCCCGTCGAAACGGCACTCTGAACCGGCTCTAACCGCCCGTCGAAACGGCACTCTGAACCGGCTCTAACCGCCCGTCGAAACGGCACTCTGAACCGGCTCTAACCGCCCGTCGAAACGGCACTCTGAACCGGCTCTAACCGCCCGTCGAAACGGCACTCTGAACCGGCTCTAACCGCCCGTCGAAACGGCACTCTGAACCGGCTCTAACCGCCCGTCGAAACGGCACTCTGAACCGGCTCTAACCGCCCGTCGAAACGGCACTCTGAACCGGCTCTAACCGCCCGTCGAAACGGCACTCTGAACCGGCTCTAACCGCCCGTCGAAACGGCACTCTGAACCGGCTCTAACCGCCCGTCGAAACGGCACTCTGAACCGGCTCTAACCGCCCGTCGAAACGGCACTCTGAACCGGCTCTAACCGCCCGTCGAAACGGCACTCTGAACCGGCTCTAACCGCCCGTCGAAACGGCACTCTGAACCGGCTCTAACCGCCCGTCGAAACGGCACTCTGAACCGGCTCTAACCGCCCGTCGAAACGGCACTCTGAACCGGCTCTAACCGCCCGTCGAAACGGCACTCTGAACCGGCTCTAACCGCCCGTCGAAACGGCACTCTGAACCGGCTCTAACCGCCCGTCGAAACGGCACTCTGAACCGGCTCTAACCGCCCGTCGAAACGGCACTCTGAACCGGCTCTAACCGCCCGTCGAAACGGCACTCTGAACCGGCTCTAACCGCCCGTCGAAACGGCACTCTGAACCGGCTCTAACCGCCCGTCGAAACGGCACTCTGAACCGGCTCTAACCGCCCGTCGAAACGGCACTCTGAACCGGCTCTAACCGCCCGTCGAAACGGCACTCTGAACCGGCTCTAACCGCCCGTCGAAACGGCACTCTGAACCGGCTCTAACCGCCCGTCGAAACGGCACTCTGAACCGGCTCTAACCGCCCGTCGAAACGGCACTCTGAACCGGCTCTAACCGCCCGTCGAAACGGCACTCTGAACCGGCTCTAACCGCCCGTCGAAACGGCACTCTGAACCGGCTCTAACCGCCCGTCGAAACGGCACTCTGAACCGGCTCTAACCGCCCGTCGAAACGGCACTCTGAACCGGCTCTAACCGCCCGTCGAAACGGCACTCTGAACCGGCTCTAACCGCCCGTCGAAACGGCACTCTGAACCGGCTCTAACCGCCCGTCGAAACGGCACTCAGAATCCGGATCTTACCTGCCCGTCTGACAACGGCGCTAAACCCCCCGGAGGCCCCGAGGAGAACCCTCCGGGGGGTTTAGGTCGTCGCCGGATCGATTGCCGCTATCTAGAAATGCGAAAAAAATCGACTTCTCTTGGTGCGAAAACGATTTACGCGTGGCCTTCATTACCCCGGCGACGTCCAACGTGTGGCGTGAGTCATGGCAGCCACGCTGGACGGGCGAACCGACCAGCGAGCGTCGTGCTTTCGCATGGACATCGACGAAAATCCGTAGAAAATACTGCATGTAATAACGATCAGTCTAGTGGCAGGTTCATCCTCTTACAATAAGGGTGCATAGAAGGATGGGTATGTAACTTTCGTCATTTCACGTAAGGAATGTTTTAAAGTCGGTTTAGTGGCGATTGTGACATTCCTTCTATGTTAAACTACACACACACACCCCTTGCTATGCTCAACTTTGAGGGTGAATTTCACCCCTTAAAGCCGCGTGATATTCGCGTGATAACATTTAAGACCGGATAAAGAGAAATAAGTGCCTCTTATATTTTAACAGACTACAACGTATCCCAAGCTTAAAAAGACCATCGGTGTATACTTGGAATAGTTTCCTCGTAAGTTAGTTAACAACGAGATCGCTACATCATAATTTTAAATTTGTAACCCAATGAGAATCGTGGATTTGAAAAGGTCAGCTATATATTGTTCGAAATGACATGTAATTTTGATTGATAAATATTCAATAAATTAAGTCCACAAGGATTTGAATGAATTTAAACCATTTCAATTCAACGTGTTTTAATATGAATCAAATTTCTTTAACAATTTCAATTTCATCTGGGAAGGTAGATCAATGGAAAAAAAATTATTTTTGAAGTCAAAATGAATGAATAAAGTAAAAGTGAATGTTGCAAAGTGAATAATGGTAAAAGAAACCATTTTCGTTTCTCACTAAAATTTAACGTAATAGCAACTATCTATTCTCAACCCTTCGATTCATTGGGGATCGACACCGATATGCCTCAAAGACCGCATCTTTTAAATCGTGCTTCGTATCATCATAAAGCTGTCTATGAAGAATGTCATTAGCATGTCCGGTACGTTATACGTGTTCACATTCTTGATAATATCGTATATGCAAAATAGCCACAAATGAAGATAATTTCACGAAACATGTAAAACGAACGATTTGAGGTTATTTGTAATGTAAACATATATCACACTGCTCAATTAGTCCTACCAATAATGAAAACGGTTCAACATTTATGAGTATTTACGAGCCTAGAACAATATCACACCTTTGCATGTCCGTTTCGTCTATCCAGAAATTAAACACAAAACATGCGCTAAATCCGTTCGGATGTCTACTTGCTATAATTCACTTTTTATTATTTAGGAACAACATACACACAGGAGGAAATAGAACGAAAGCGTTTGTTAGCTGTAGAAAGAAGGAAAGAAGCGCAGTTAAGAATATCTAACAATTGTCTGTGTAGTACAGCTGATTCTGCAAAAGCTACCGAGCCATCGACTAGTGAGCACACAAGTTGGGCACAGTCAGCCGCTCGTAATATCACCAAACAAAATGATTCATTCAATTCACTTAAAGCTCAGAAGGGCCAGAGTAGGGGAACTGACAGTCGTTTCAGCCCAATCAAGTGCAGTAACTTTTTTGGCAAGAGTCAGAATATTTCTGGAAAGTGTTACATGATTGATAGCGAAAGATTTGTTTTGGAAATGTCATCTTTCTTCCCACCGCTTATTGATATATTTAAGATGATCCCAAGTCGAGAATATGGTAAGAAATTGATCTTCTCCCTCATTGTTTCATTACGCTCCATTGTGAAAGTTTTATCTTAATCATGAATTCAAAATAGTTTTCTACATTGTTGTATATCAATACTTAAAAGCTGCAAATAGATCTCTGACGATTTAACTTCATTTGTCACAAAAACCATACTTTAATGCATCTTTCAGATCCTAAAACAAGAATATGGAGTTTTCATATAAACGATTACGAAAACCTATTGAAAAAGGTGGGTGGCTCGTCAGGCATCACTATCGTTGGAATCCCAAAGAACATCCTTCAGGTTAGCGTCCTCAAATCTTTCTTATGAAGTACCTATTGTGTTCAGTAATATCAAATTGCCCTTGCGCACTTTGGGTTAGATATTCAGAAAAAATCTAATGGCTCCCACGGATATATCTTGCACAGACTTGTCAGTGATTGACCCTAAATTGCACCATAGCTTGATGCCTTTTCAAAGAGAAGGAATCTGGTGAGTTCGCACATATATACGTTTCTCAATTGAATGCAAAGTTTAAGGACCAAAATTTATTGACGACAAAAAAGTGTGATTTAGGGAAAAACCTCTTAAATGAAAAAATTCATTTTGTTAATATAATTTTTTAATATTAATCAACATTATTTTACACGTATTTCTTAACTTTTAGTTATGGTGTTTCAAGAAATGGTCGCTGCATAATCGCCGATGATATGGGTTTAGGCAAAACGATACAAGCACTAGGAATAGCACATTATTTCAAACATGATTGGCCACTTCTTATTATCACACCATCGTCTGTTAGGTAACGAAGAATCATCTGCCTACCAGCACTGTGTAATAACAGATCTTTCGGCTGTGTTAAGACAAATCATTGTTAAAATTCAAAAAACTTCAACGAAAGTTCTATTTCGTACATTACGCAATTTTTCCATACCGATTGATAATATTTTTCTTAATATTTTTTTTTTTCGGTAAAGAAGACATTCAATGTCGAATGGCAACGGAGAATGTTGACCGCGAATAGAGATCGAAATTCTACCGAATTAATCCTTGCCTGATGTACCTGATATTATTACTGCGAATATACAATTACATACATTATGTTGCAGATATCAGTGGTCCGAGGCAATTCATACGTTTTTACCATCTATACCTACACATTATATTTATCATTTTACAAACGCCAGGGACTCAATCATTGACGCGAAAATCGTTATAGTTTCATACGATTTGCTAGTGCGTGCGGCCGACACCTTCGAGAGACAAATATTTGGCTTCATTATCGTAGTAAGAATTTTGATGACTGAATTTTTCAAAGCAATTTTTAATCATACATGTATGCACATAATAAACCTAGTAGTATGTCGGCTTATTTTCTCCTATTCATTTCGTAATATTACACTGCTTTTTCCAATTGTTTATTTCTTAATTGCCTTTCGGTGCATTTTATGGCATCCTGCACGATTCTCCGGCTTTCTGTTTGCTGCAAATTATTAACACATTGAGCGCCAGCCCCGCATTAAATTTCGATTCTGTCTCTATTTTTCAATTTTGTTAAATTTCTATATGACCAATATGCAATCAAAATATACTATTTTACGAAAATGTGTAAAATTTTAAATATTTTCTTTAGCTACTCACTATTCAAAAACAAGCAAATGAGGCCGGCGTTCGGGCTTTAACCGGTTGATATGTTGCCGGCGCTCAATGTGTTAATATAAGTACGGACAAGTAAATAGTCGGAACATGAGTTAGGGAAGCAATGAAACGAGACTCGCATAAAGCTTAATTTCCAAACGGTTCGTTTAAAGAATGTTTAGATTTCTCTCCTGTCTTCGATACGTTTTTGTAAGATACTGTCTGTTTCATAGGATGAATCCCATACAATAAAAAGCCACAAAACAGCGAGATTCAAAACCGTAGAATGCGTCGTATCCCAGGCACAGCACGTAATTCTGCTAAGTGGCACGCCAGCATTATCCAGACCAGCGGAGTTATATACCCAAATTAATCTTGTTTTGCCGAAATTCATGAAGTACGCATGAAAACTTTTCTAAAACACTAAAATATGCTTAGATACTTATATCTGTGTTATAATCTAAGAGTAAAGCTTTTATTTTATTGTTCTTGTTATTTTCTATTGTGATATTAAGTATATTAACATTCCGCGACAAGTGAGTCGAAATATCTCTGAAGATTGTCGAAAATTGTTATTATTTACTGTGCTTAAGTGACTTAAAAATGTAAAAAAAATTACTTTGATTGTGAAACAGTTTCATTGAATATCAATGAATCGTTGTCAAATTTAACGACAGAATGTGTAAGGTAGTGTGGTACACAGAGAACTATAAACGATGATATAACCACCTGAAATTGTAAATGTCTCTTAAATTATAATTACTTACAGATGCTTTATGTTCGCCTTAGATTTCAAGAATACGGCATTCGTTATTGCGCAGGCGTCAAAAAGCCGTTTGGATGGGATTACACGGGATCTTCAAATTTGCAGGAATTGCAGTCATTGCTAAGAGCTTGTTGCATGGTACGCAGATTAAAAAGTGATGTCTTAGCTCAATTACCATCGAAAACAAGGTATCCAACGAAATTCTGTATATAATTCTATATTTACACATATTTACTCAATTACTTCGTCAGTTTCTTCTTCGTGTTTGAAGACTCAGATTATCCAACTGTGTTTTTTCCTTTTCTCCTGATTTCTAGCCCCAGACTTTTCTCCGCGTTTCGTTCGTCTATGTCGGTACCATTAAGAGCTGCCAGACGTTTAGTTACATTTATCCCATTATTTAATGACATTTACGAACCAAAAGTGCGCCGATCGCCTTATCTTTGGACATTAAACAAGTTGTGATTACATATTGAAACATTCATCCAATCACATTGACACATCTGTTCTATTTGCTGCAGACAGGTGATTATATTGGACCCGGTTCTTATTGAGGCAACCACCAAAGAGATGCAGGAGATGTCTCAGAAGTTGCAACAAAACAAGTTGAAAGGCATGGACAAACAAAGTGCCCTCCTACAGCTTTACAGCGAATCTAGTGCTACAAAAGTAAAAGCTATTTGGTACGAAAAGTGTTTCCTGCTTGGTCATATTATCTACAATCTTTTTGCAATGTTAACATGTACCCTTTTCCATTTATTTTATTATTATTATCCCCATCATCGTCATTATTTACCTATTTATTTAAATTCTCAAAAACTGTAGAAGGTTGATAATTCACCCATTACGTATTATTTAATTTTATGATATTATAGCAATCACGTATCAAATCTTCTGGATAAGGGGAAAAAGTTCCTCGTTTTTGCGCATCACCATAATGTCCTGGATGCGATAAGTAACGTTGCTGAGTCCAAAAAGATAAGGTACTACTTAACGAATGGAAACATAGTATTGATTTTGTTTCACATTAACCTTTCGTCACAGTGTTTTAACAAACCAAAAAAGCTTTAATGGTTCGAAAAAGAAATGTATGTACCATATAATGGATTACACGGATGTATAATCCGTACCTGAAGTTAGGGCCTGATTGACATTTACGAGGGGTTAAATTTACATGTTGAAAACTTTATGTTCGAGTCCCTATGTTCTTCGCAAAGAATATGTGTTTCAAACCTCAAGAATATGGATGTTCATTGTTAATAATTGTTCTTCATTAAGAATTCGTACAGGAATATAATTGTTGGCAGGTACATAAGGATAGATGGAAAAACCAATCCGGAACAGCGCAAGCTGCAAGTGGATAAGTTTCAGGGACGTGAGGATTATTTACTTGCCGTTTTGTCGATAACGGCTGCGAACGCGGGCATCACTTTAACAGCCGCACAACTCGTAGTTTTTGCTGAATTATTTTGGAACCCAGGTGTATGTAATCAAGAGAAACATCTGTATATGTTAGCTCTTTTAACTGAAAATAACATGCAAATTTTCGAAAGATTCGTGCTAAAATTTTCAAGAAAAGCACTGAAAATAAAAAATTCATTTCATATTCTCGGTCAAGATTTTTCTCCTTTTTCTTGAATCATCATAAAAATTGATAACTCCATCGAAGAAATAAGAAATTGTACGCAAACTTTCGACTTACTTTTTCGACGGTTGATGAACGAATACATTCTATACATGAGAAATAAGTTTTCGTAAAATAGAAAAACTATACTTACTTAGAGATAAACGATTAATTAACTTCTGCGATTTACGGGGAAATAGCAAAAAATTTAATATTTGTTTATTTTCATTAATATGATTATTTTCAGATTTTGTGCCAAGCGGAAGACAGGGTGCATAGGCTTGGTCAAGAGAGCAATGTCTTGATTCAATATTTAGTTGCCAAACAAACTGTTGACGATTATTTATGGCCGCTAATAGAAAAAAAACTAAGCGTACTGAATTCAGCTGGATTGGAACAAAATTTTTCTTTAAAGGAGGCGAACGTAAAGAATCAATCTCCGGTAAAAGAGACACAAAAGAAGTTGAATTCATACTTTAATAATACAGTACCTGATTTTCAAGCAAATGTAAACCATAGCGAGCAGTCTCCGAGTGGAAATGATCAATCTTCTAGCAAGGAAAATATAAACGAACTGCTGGATATCGATGAAGAAGCTTTTAATTCGGCCGATTGGGATAATTTTGAATAAGGTTTAAGTAAGGTTCCATAATAAACGACATGAGACACTTATATTTTTGTAATGCTTAGAGAGATCATCATCTGCAATAAATAGTATTTTAATAAATATCCTTATTTCATTGCCCAAATAGATAAAATTCCTTTTGATAGAGCCAATGTTGTGTCTACTTTTGTGAACAACGTAACAAATTTAACATTAACGTACAATTGAAAAGTCAAGAATTGGAAAGACCCTACACTCGTACGTACTTTTTACATAAAATTCAAACCTAGTATCAATTTTAAATTCAAATAGCACATATTCCTAAAAATTAATAAAAATCGTGTACATTTGAAAGGATAACATTGGAAAGATTGGAACCAGATTACAAAAAATGAGATAGTCACTGCGATATGTAGGTTACGGTAAAAACATTCGCAAATAAAAGTTTTCGTTTTGATCGTCAAATTGAGGAAAGTCTTATAATTCCCCTCTATCCGATATCATCCTTCAATTTGATATCAATTGAGTTTTATATCAAAAGAATATTTTCAATGTTTCGGTAAAATGCATGAAAATTGACGATCCCTCATTTACGACTCTTTGAACTGGAAATTAAAACTTGATTTCCAGTGATAAGATTTTTTTCAATTTTCACAGAATTGTACATTAAGTAACAAAACGTTATTGTTATTTAATTTAAATATTTTCTCTGACACGTATATGACGACGCATAATGAAAGCACCACATAAAAAAGTTAGGTCTAAAAAAACAAACATATAATACTGTTTTTTATTTCTTCAGATGAACATTTACAATGTATATCATATTGCATCATTCGAAGTGCAAACTGTGTCAATAATTAACAAACTGCTGATTATCAGTAATTAATCTGGAATGTATTGAGTGTCTCATATAACATAAATCAGTTCACACTTTATTAATGTGTCCAGCAATCATCAATGCAAATATGTTATGCACTTCTGTCTTCAAGGTTTACAAAATTTCTTATTCCCCATGTATGTGCATGAAGCACTGAGCATATAAACAAAAAAACACTGATTCATAAATTGAAGAACTGTAATCGCACGGATGATGTTTCGATTCACATTACAAAGTATATCGGTTGAAACAATGCTTTATGAACATTAAATTAGAATGATTAAAAAATCCGTGTTACGTTATTTGAAGTTTATGGCAATTTTAGTTCAAGTCATACATATTCATGCCGACCAATTATATGTGCAAATGCAAAATTCCTCGCTTGTCCACATTAAAATATAGACATAAGTAGTTTTAATAAATGGCTTAACATTTTGCTGGTCCGCACTTGTTCCTTATAGCTTACACACATCGTTCGCGCATTCTACGTCACGGCTTCATGTAATTTAATTACATTTTATAGTTTCCCTTTTTTTACTTCATTTTCGTTCTATACTGTTTCAAAGATTTTCAGTGAGTTTAAAGTCAAATGGGAGATTACATGATTTACATTGTTACACGTACATTCTTTTTACATCAGAATAGTTATGTTTTTGGTGATTGTCGGTTTGTAAAATTCATTATAAATAGCCTATGACAATAGATAATGCACGTTTTTCGGTACATCTACAGGGTGTACCGTGAATCTTTTGTCACCATTTTTTACGCATTTCCGTTAGTGCATTTAAAAAATATTTCAGACAAAAGTTGATCAGTACTTGGTGGGCTACATTTTCGCATATTTTTAAATCTGAAAGAATGCTTTTGACGTAAAAAAGTAAAGGTCACCTTGACTTTTTTAAATGGCACCATATGTTATGGACTACATAGGATTGTTGCTGACGTCGAGACGTATTCAGCAGTGTATTATGAGGCACCCTAATTATGGCGACAACGAAATATCTAATACAAAGAAAAATTTAATTTTCGAATTTAAGATTTAATATTTCTTTAATATACTTTTTTCCGTAACTAGTAAACAAGATTATCACAGATGTGTTTTATTCTTATTTTGCCGCGCAAGTAGAGTTTAAATACCTTAAGCCAACTATCTAAACGATGCTTTGTCATTTGTGTGTCGCTAAAAATCTGATATTTAGGAATGCCTATTGCATACAAAGATATAGAAGGAGGTGACGTACGCTAATATTTAGAATTTGTTATAATGTGAAAAAAAAACAGTTTTGAACGGTGGGCAGTACAATGAATTTTCCAAAGATGTTCTAAAAATTATACAAACTTAGGAAAACATTTACCTTATACCTATGCTTACCACTGTATGTGTTTGTATACGATACATTTATTAATTATGCAACACCGTTCATGTAATGGACATAAAGTAACACAATTCTACAGCATAGAAATAAGTCTGTTATACTTGTGCGCGAACCAGGTTAATTATTCTTTTGCGATTCTTTCGCCGATCAGAAGATATATCTTTTTTTCATTTAATTTACCGTGCGAAGAAATGTAATAGCAAAGCCCGAATACACAGATATTGTTCAGGTATTGTGCAATTTTATAATAAAATTCCATTTCGGCACACATCATACAAATAATTATAAATAGGTAACTGCAATGTGGTTGCCATTCATTCTGTCGTAACACGATGGTATTTCTGACCATGCACATGTCCATGTTCCTGACACATAACATAATGACATAACCTCAACTATGGCTGCGATATCCAACGCTATCTAGTGCGCACACGATATCTTCGTCCCTCCCGCGCATCTTTTCACCTAAATATGTATATTTAAATTGCTCACCCATTGCCAGAGAAATCAGCTGTTTTCCTTTTGGAAACAAGTTGTGTATGAGTGAATGAAGACATATGATACGTGAAGCCATTTATCTAATCCTGCGCATCTTCTCTTAGCGATATTAAATTTTTAATAATTTTTATCATTCTGTACTGGTATACAATGTCGAATTCCGAGGCTAAGGCGCAAGAATCACGATTGTTACGTACGTATCGTAAAATTTACAAATTTAGTAACACGAGTCGATCAAACGTCCCCGTCATAAAACCTTCTTCGCTTGTCTTTTCTAGCCGACAACCATGAATTCATCGTACCAAAAAAAGCTATAAAAACGCCAGTTGATATGGCCCTGTGGGAAAAGTCGGAGGCTTATTTAGTACGTACATGTATTTTTATTTACTTTGGTAACACGTTCTATATCCATTTTTACATTACCATTTAACATCTTTTATTTTCCAACTTGAACTTCTCCGGCATACTTACACGTTTAAACATTAATCATCCATAATTTCAGGAATATTTGGGATTCATACTCTCACTGAATGAGGCAGTGCAAGGCAGAGCGCTTGACTTCCAATGCCCAAGTTCTCCTGTAGTGGAAAATCTTATAACTATGTTAAATACATTTGACGAATGGATTTCTCAAATTCCACCAACCGAGCAACCACAGCGTTTTGGTAACAAATCTTTTCGAATATGGCACGCACAATTGCAAGAGGTAAGCAGCTCTTCTTGTGTATAAATAAGGCTGTACTGTTGTGGGGAAAAAATATTATTTAATGCATATACCTCATTATCCAAGTTTCTACCGCATATGCTTTAAGTTGCACTGTTATTTCTTGAGAAACAACTATGCTTCTACCACAAAATTTGGCTTTTGGTAAGACCTTAGCAAGTCATTTTCTTGCATTAAATTTAAAAACTTGAGTAACCCATTGCAGAAAGGCCAAGAAGAATTGCAACAAGCGTTGCCCAAAAATGAACATCGTGCTATCCCAGAAATCGTTGAGTACCTATACGAATCTTTTGGTAATCCGACACGCATTGATTATGGAACAGGCCATGAAATGGCTTTCTTAATGTTCCTTTGTTGCCTCTTCAAAATAGGAGCTTTTAAAGAAACGGACAAAATCGCTGTTGTTGTTAAAGTATTCAATAGGTAAGTATCCCTATTGGGTGATATTTGAATGATGCTAATATACAGGGTGTACAAAAAGTAACATTAAATATTTATATGGTAATAACATTAAATATTATAATACTTTTATGATGTATAGGATGTTATTCTTCTCATGTTAACTCTATGTAATTTCTGCTTGTAATGTGCCTGAGGGGACTCTAGTCTCAGGGCGCAAAATAAATGTCTCCCCTCTCTCTCTCTCTCTCTCTCTCTCTCTCTCTCTCTCTCTCTCTCTCTCTCTCTCTCTCTCTCTCTCTCTCTCTCTCTCTCTCTCTTCTTTTTCTTAAAGAGTTCCGAACTCTCTCGAAAATTCCACATCTTTGTCGAATTATCCGACAAGCATGGTAGATTCGGTTACGGAATTCTTCTTCGGCTACGTAAGTCATTTATCAATGGGGAATACACTTAGCTTTTTGAATATCCCCATAAAATGAAGTCGAAAGGGTTCAAATCTCGAAATCGAGGGGCCATGCAACTAGCTCACCACGTCTAATCCATCCTAGACCGAATACCGTACTTAAGTGCTCTCTCACACTGCGTCCAAATGAGATGGAGCCCAGTCATGCATGTACCACATCGAGAATCTTTCTGCCAAAGAAATATCATCCATGTACCGAGGTAATGTATTAATCAAAAAGCAAGCTTCGCATGCGATGCAAGCGTGATACTAGCAAATAAAAATGTTTGTGCCTCGGAAACGGTTGACCATTTGCCCTATGTTTACTAAAGCTTTTTTACTCAATACAGTGTATCCCATGCACCATATAAATATTGAATGTTATTTTTTCAACATCCTGTATGAAGAGAAAGAATATGTTTTATACATGTATATTTATATGAGAATGTTTATTGTACATTATCATACATGTATACATATAAGGGTGTGGAAGATTAATAAGAGAAATGGTAGAGTAGCGTACTGTCGAAAAGGTACTATATTAAAAAAGTTTTGAAAAAAAATTATAAACCGGAAACATAGGCATAATATGCCTATGGTAGGGACAAATTTTAGAAAAACTCAACACGAAGTAAAAAAGAAACTCCGTACTAATGAAAAAGAAATTGTATTGATATTGTACAAAAATTCAATATACCTAATTATTGTCGCGGGTTTGTCAGGTACTTGCAAGTAGTTCGACGATTACAGTTAACGTATCGCATGGAACCAGCAGGTAGTCATGGCGTTTGGAGTTTAGATGACTATCAATTTGTGCCATTCATATGGGGAAGCGCTCAACTCATCGGTAAATAATGACATTCAATAATATCATTTGAACAAGTTTATCGTGTACAGAAAATTGTATATGTAAATTAAATAATATATTAATTATTGTTATGACGTGTTCAAGTCATTTTTAAACATACAATTAACAAACATATTCGAATTGAGGGCAAAATATGCCATTAATACAATATTGTGCCGCAACTCGCAACTAACTTCAATTGATGCAAACGAATGATTGAAAATGCAGTTGCATATTTGTGGTGTACCATTTTTTTTCTATGTATATTACTTTCCAAAAATAAGGTATGCGCTACTTTATAACTGTGTAAATGTTACAGGTCATCCGCGCATAGAACCACGTCACTTTGTCGATCCAGCCATTACCGAATCCTATGGCCAGCGTTACATGTTTCTCGGATGCATCGAATTCATCTCAAAGGTACATGCTTATCAGCTATTATTTAACAAGTGATTAAAACGATGAAAGAATGTGCGATAACCTCCCCCCCCCCCGCTAATTTTCATGCAATGTGCTTCACCAAATTTCGATTATACTTGTAATAGTAGTTATGAGCAAATAATCATAAAACAGGCACTCTTTTATAATAAAATGCTGTTTGTGATTCGCATTAGTAATTATTATTCAACATGGTTCATATATGTATAATGTTACATTATCTTCAAACTCTATTAAATTTATGATGTATGTACTTATATCATCATTTTAAGCATATGACGTTCAATTATTTTCCCTCATATTTCTCCTTTATTTTGAAATAAAACTTGTTCCTAATTTTTTCGACAGGTGAAAATCGGGCCATTCGCAGAGCATTCGAATCAATTATGGAACGTGAGTGCAGTCTCCACGTGGGCAAAAGTTAACAGTGGCTTAATTAAGATGTACAAAGTCGAGGTACTAAAATCGAAAGCCTGTAGGTAATCAATGCAAATATATTAATAAAAAGTGTTAATAATTTTCAAACTTTTTGCAATAGGTATTGTCCAAGTTTCCTGTTATTCAACACGTCCTTTTTGGGTCGCTATTGTCCATAAAAACAGCGCCAGCGAGCTGGCGAAAGGAAACTGTTGGCATCAACGAATAGCGGTGATACGGCAACAGCGTTTAAAATTTTACATTTAAGTGGCCCATTTACCAAGCACATTGATACTTCACTTACCGTTTGTAATAAAACTAGCATCGCACCTTATGTTTGCTTTTCACAGATTTCTTTGGTTTACACTGTGAGTTTAGATGAAAAAAACATGATTTTTAGTCTTTTATATACGCTCATCTGCGCAACGCATTTTCAGGTACCTTTTCGTATCTGCGGTTATTATTATAACACAGTTGGAAATAATGCCTCGATCGAATATATTCGCAACTCCACCGACTATTTCTGCATTGTAATGATATAAAATCAAACAAAATTGTATCTTGAACGATATGTTACCAAGCGATATGCGTCCTCCTTTAACTATTACACATTGAATCATATCTGAATAGAAGTAAAGTTACTTTAAGTTACAGAAAAACCGATTATAATGTTGCAGGTTTAAAACTAATCCTTAGCAGCATTAACGAACTGTATATAATTTATCAACCATAACAAGAATGTAAAGAAACGAGGTAAACAATCATCTATCACATCTGACTTCTTTACAGACCCGAAAGTGATTGTTTCAACAATTACATCGAATCTCACGGATACGCGTCATTGTTATTGATCAGGCATTACACTTTCATGCAAAATTTTATTTTTCTAGCAAACTTTATGCAACGCTTTGTCATGAATAATTAAAAGATATGTACATTATTTTCTACTGAAGTATCTGTTTTCAACCGACATATTTTGCAAGTTTTGTGCAAATATCCTGGACCAAATAATGCCATTTTTATTCATGTTTTCTACTTTACAGTATTAATATTAGACTGTGTTCAATACAGTTTGACACAACAGAATTTTTTCATTAACAATAGGTATGTTCAATCTGAAAAAGTTTTTTTATTAGGTTTTCATAAGGGATATAATATATTTTTCTAATCAATTTTCCTTTTTTACATACACATAATTAAAGCGCTTTAAATTTTTCTTTCGTTTATGATGAATATATTAAACAAGGTATTTTTTCTTTTAGTCATTCGAACTTTTATTATTCTAATTGTAAGTAATAATAATCAGATTGTCCAAAATGTAATCAAAGACAATAACAGAAATCGTACGTCTATAAGAAACGACAAATCTATCAAAACTCTAAACTTTAACATGTTTTACCTAAGCATAAATAAAGAATATGTCTAAAAACTTTTATTTAAAATTTTGGTTAAGAAATGTACTTACTGCTGTAAAATGCACTTAACATGAACGTATTGTTTTTACTAAATATGATTGTAGAGATGGATACGACGATTTAAAGGATAATTTAACTTTCCCGAAATGCAAAATACTTTATTGATCATGTGATGACGGAAAGTAGTGAATCGTGGATTTTTTGTGCAACATTTCGTTATTTTTAATTTTTCATTACCTTATAACGTTGCTAAGAGTAAAAAATTGATAACAACCACACTGACAGTTAGGCAAATAATGTCAATTTCCATAAAAAATTGTTGAATTAGGATGAAAGTGGCTTTTATTGCACATCACTTTCACAAAACATTATCTCTGTTGAGCCACTGTAGAGGTAATAAGAAAGAAATCGTGCAAAGAAAATGAGCAATAAAGGAGTCTGGAGAGTAGTTCTGATATTTAGAAGGCTGGTAGACGCGTAGTTTGTAGTTCTTTAAATACTACATCTCTCAGAGTTCCCCATAAGAAAAAAATCTGGAGGTCATAGATTTGTTGATCGAAGTGGCCACGATTGTCAAATCCCTCTGCATCCATTGCAGCGATAATAAATTCCCACGTCGATGAATTAGGCACGAAGGACCTGTATAATCGTAGTACACTCGGTCACGTGGAGATACGTGTGTACGTAACAAAGAATTACTGTAACACGTGCTTCAATAAATTTCGATATTGCGAGAATTGTATCCGAATTCGTACACAGTACTGCATCGATGTTTATGCTTATTGCTTCGAATATCTTCCGTGAATTACAGCTTCATTAATTACGGAAGTTCAAAAGGTATTCATTTTCTACTCTCTGCAATTAGCGACCTTGGATGACCTTGGGTAATGTTGCGTCATATGTTATTGTACTTGTCTCAAGACCCGCTACCACGTTACAGAAAAAAAACTTCTGGATTAATTTTAAAAAATGTCCTTGATATATCCTTCCTGGTACAAAAAACGATCATTGCCATTCGACATTCTGCACAATGCGGCACGTACTACATAAATTTTTCCTAACTTTCATAATTTCAAAGAGGTTCAAGGTGTTAATAGTTATCGGAACACCTTGCGGAGTATCCGAGAATCCGAGTTTCTTTTAGCTTTTTTCTTCCAACTCTGAAATTTGTTTTGCGTACTTCGCAGTCCCGAATTATATTAAACTTATGTAAATATGTGACGAACATGTACTTATTTTTCTGAATAATCGAATACAGATTATAATTATAATACTGTTTTCTTTAATTATAATTCGGCCGACATTTATTAAGGTACGTATACGCTGCAGAGAATATCATCGACTTACTTACTGATGATTTAATTTAACTGATGATGATTTAACCAGTCCAAACAATTTCCTCCATTAGTCTCTACTTATAAGATCATCAAACTTAACGCAAATACGCTTACCGTTATGAAAGATAAATTCGATTTCAATAACTCTAACTATTTTTTCCTCGGAATTTCCTGTTTGTTGGGTATCTTGAAAGAAATTTTGTCTCATAATCAAACATTACGTACATTGAAAAAGTTTTTTTCCGGTGCACATAATACCCTGGAATTGTCAGGGCAACGCATATTACTGCTGATTGACTAGTCATGAACATGATTAATATTTCCTTTGAGATCTACATGTTTAAACATTCGTGGAATAAGCTTCTAACTACTAATGACAAATAAGAACTGGATATTGGAACAGATATTGAAAAGGTATGTAAGTAGTTCTTTGCTTTAAAGCATGAGAATAATTAATAAGCTGCATTGGTGTATTACTACCTCTTATTATTTGCTTATTATGGATTTGAAATTGCGTGCGCTTAGTGACGTATTTAAAACTACTGATCTCCGCGTTATGAAGAGCCCAAGATACACTGGATACGAATTCGCTGCATTCTAAATCGTCTTTTATTGTTGCCATTAAAATATTCAAAATTTGATTGAATTTGTATTGAAAGGTCGTGTAATGTGAAATACCCAATTCCGCATCAGTCGCAAATTGATCGTTAGAGTGATTAGTTATGTGTTTAAAAGTTATGTTTTTCGGGTTCATTGAATGCTATAACTATAATTTTTGCAAAAATCTTGTACGTCCATGCTCATGCCGCTGGCAATGTTACACTGCGTTTGCCGATGATACCGTTAATGACCGAACCGTACACACATGGTTCAAAAAATTCCGTTGTGGAAAGACTTTAAGAAGCTCCGTGGACAGACTTTAAGAAGCTCCGTGGACAACCATCCGTCCTTGATGGTCGCTGTTTCTCACGATCGGATCAGCTTCTCCGAGCGCTGGTGGCTGCCGAACCTTTTCGAAAATTGTCATCCGTCTCAGAAGAACTTCGGAAGTCTTGCAAAACCATCGGTCATCGTCTCAAGAACATGGGGACGTTTAAAAAGCTCCAAATGGAAGCAAGAAATGTTTCTTTGCTTTGAATGATCCGACATTTCACATTACACAGCCTAATAATAGGTAGCTGTAGTAACTCAGGCGCAGATCAAAATACATCATAGTAATTCCCCACTTGAAGATACTTTATGTGTCCTGGCATTAATTAATTATATGATTTGGAATAATTTTTAAATGAACTTCATGTAAAAATATTTCCTAATGATCGGTCAATCGCGAACAATTTCTGAAACTGCTGAAAATGCTGATTCTTTCGACAAATGTGATATTCCAGTGTTCATGGTGGATGAATTTCAAAAACTGTAATGAACGTAAAGATTAGAATGATTTATATAATTAAGTCTTGCCTTCAGCACTCGTTATTATCGAATATTCGAATTGTTATCGAATATTGTACGAATGATCGTTCGGACCACATTACATTTCCAAATGTACCAACAGTACTGAAGGAACAAAGTAAACCATTTTTATTATTATAAAATAAATTATTAAAATTTCAACATTCAACGGCCCATTAGCTCAGTTGGTTAGAGCGTCGTGCTAATAACGCGAAGGTCGCGGGTTCGATCCCCTCATGGGCCATTCTTTTTTTATCTTATTCTCTTTGACTGAGAATTTTCTATATATGTAATCTCTATAATTAAAAGAAATGTACAAAGATACATATTGAAAATATATTGATGAACTGATCTACACCAAGCAGGTGGAACATTCCTGACCACAAGGTCATAAAAAAGAGGCGTAGTAGGCAAACCATTTATTAGATTAATTTAATTTTAGGGTTCAATGGTACCTCAATCTTCGATGGTTTTCATTTTGTGACTAAAACTGCCTTTACGTGTCGCGGGCATAACTAGGAACATTCTGCCAATATGTACAAATACTGCAAACTTCACTCACATTAAATGATAAAAAATGTTAAACGTCGGAGACACAACCCACGTGAAAATCATAATAATTTGCGGACTTTCATTGGATACAATAGCGATGAATCTTCATGTACATGGTAAGTCATGCAGTTAAAGGAACGTTACTTTATAAATACTCTGTCGCGATAACGTAAATAATTCACTTCATTTTGCATTTGTCGTTTTAACTTCTTTGCTTTCAACTTAATCAAGCCGAAGAACGAATAATACTGAGCGTTCTCTCGACACTCTATTTTTTATCCCGGAAATCGTCGAGACGTGTTTGTGCAAATACATTATTTTTAAGAATTACAATATTATTTCAACTGAAAAATACAAAGATATACCTTTGTCGCACTATACGATTTACCTGAAAAAGTTAATTGTTGAAAAACGTTAATCTCGTGTATTCAACTGTAATGTGTATGTGGTGGGGAAAAAACAAATAGGCTTCGCAAGTTATATAAACTATTGACATCCGGAATAACAAGAAAGTTGCGAATATCAGTTCGAAACGTTCGAATCGGTTGCACGTATTTCGTGGAACATTAGAAAGTACAACAAAATATCAACTATGATCGTCGCAAGGCATACATTATTCGCTGTAGTCCTTATTGGCACCGTGTTAGCGGTGGAATCCTATAGTTTTGCTCCCAGAAAGGAAGAGAATAATAAGGATGTTTTAGAAAAGCACATTAAAATGACCACAAAGTTTCTGGTAATTTTTTTTTCTTTTAGCAGTGATTAGATATTTTTTATCTAATATCATCTAATATTTTTTATCAGATATTTTTTAGACGTGTTAATTTTATGTCTTTCATTACTTAATCGTTTTTTGCTTAAAGAAAATGTTTTTTTAAATATTCTTCTCATCGTATAAAAAAACATATTGTTGAAGAGAAGTAAACTGGGATCTTTCACCGACTCTACGCTGGAATCAATACTCGATGCCTTAGACCACTACTTCCCTGATTTCATGTCAAGCATTGGAGCAAGTCCTGTAAGTTTATTATTTTACTTATAATTACCTTTGAGCAAAAAAACATCATATGAGTAACATTAAAAGTGACGATTCAAAACGAATAATCGTCTACGTTTGTAATAATTTGTGATCTTCTTAGGAGAACGATTTGGAAACCTCTGTTGAGAACGTACTACGGGCGGTCGTTTCCACCTATTATTACTACTTCTACTCTATTTTACCAAATTTGTTACAGAAATTGTAAGTTTGTAATGTACGTGTATTTGAATAATCATCGTAAAATCCACAATCACCTGATAATATCATCGTAATTATTTTTCAGAGTTCACCCGTAAATTTTCAAGATGATGTTCCAACTCATTGGCTTCGTCGGAGGTTCATCTTTCGCTTGAAAATCCATTCTTCGAAATGTACAATACTTTTTCACAACATTTACAGCATTTACCCTACATTAATAAATGACACCACGTGCAACCATTCCGTAACCGTTTTTTTCAAAAAGTGGGGAAATACGTATTCTTATTTATCGTGTGTTAATCCCAATACTGATGTGCCTTTTAGAATTGTACCAAAGAGACATAATTTATACGCGATTTTGTAAGCAAGATCACTCGGGTAATTAGTACCAACGTTTCCCCTGTGACAGCGATATTAACATAATTCATCCAACAATTCTTTTGATACTTCGTCCTTCTACACACATAAAAGTAATGTATAATAAAATTTACGGTAAATTAAAGAATTCTTGCAATATCGAAGTATTTGATTTCTTGAAATAAAAGTATACTGAATACAGAATACTTCGGCGACATCATTTCCACGCAGTGAACTTATAATAGTCTTCTTTAACAACATACCCTATTCCCTGGTGTAAAATAAGTAAGTTATTTTAATGAGGATACGAAATACTTATATACTAGTAAAAAATATTATTTTATCAGTGTCTCCTCTCATCAAAATTTTTTCCCATTTCATTTTTTTCACGTTATTGGTCAAATTTGCTTGTTAGCATTACTTCGGCTGCACAGAAAATTAATTTTTATTTATTTATGCCTTATGAAATACATGGGACAATAACGGGAAATGGTTTTTCGGTCATCCATAGACGGAGAAATATAATATAATTTTGATATTACCTGCATGTTTGTATATGTAATTCATTATTTTTTACATATGTCTTTATACACAGATTTCTACTTATTTGCGCATGGTTCGCAATGGTTCTTGCGTTTATCTTCAGACTTATACTTTCGGGTATTGTGCTCTTTGTCGTTCGCAGAGCGAACGGTCCAAAGTTCGGTGTATACTTCATGCATGGTTTTTTATGTACGTACAAGTAAATTATACGTCGTCTTTGTAAAACACAGTGTTTGGGGTTAATAAAACGTTGTACAGAAATAGTGTTACATCAGAGACATTGTTTATTTTCTGTGATACAATTGATTTTTACAGAAACATTTCATTTTTTTTTTCACCTATCAATCGATATTTAATGTTCACATCAATTAACATATTATTATCAGTCAGAAAGATGGAACATCTTTTATGGAATGACGCTGATATTTATACAAGTCTGGCTGATAAATCCGTTTATTATGTCTATTGTCGAAAAAATAAAAATTTAATTTGTCTGAAAGCTAGGCAGTTACTTAATGTAATCGAATGCCGTTAGTTTCCTTTAAAAATATTTTTGGTATAACCCGAACAGTTTGTACACCAATTGCATTTATTTGTGTGTCCAAGTGTACCATGCACGGAACGATTAAGATGAGTCAAAAGCTGGAATATCAAAAGAAAATGAACATACTATGTTAAAAACAGATTACAGTACACTCCCGGATAACACAAATTTCTACAGCGCGAATTCCTATAATGCGCCAAAGATATTACGACTACTGTTTTCATAAAACGCGATTTCTCGTACGACGCGCTAAAAATAAATTGCGGAAAAGGAGAATTATCTCAGCATCCATATCTGATACACATGTTCTTATGAACACATTGTAAATTATCTGAAGGAAAATAAAAAAAATCGTTTTATACGAGGAAAATTCTTGTACAGCACGATTTCCTACAACGCGTAACGTATTAACCGTGTTAAGGCCGATTCAAACATATCCGTACATTCGACATATTCGTAAATAGTATATTCGACATATCGGTGGCGCGCCAGTACCGTGACGATTCAATTAATAGCTGACGATGTTTCTGAATTTTCACGGACGTATTTCTCAAAGAAAAATAAAAACGGAAAAAATCAAATGGATGATAAAACACTCGTTGAATCTGTAGCCGATTTTTGTCGCCGTAGAATAGTATGAAACCATTCTCACATTTCCGTATGGTGTCCGTGTCCCTGTCCGTCCGTCCGTGACTGTGCTAGCACGGCGGCAATGATCAGCGACGATATTTTCACTGAACATGGTAGAAAGAAAACAATTGAAAATACAAGATCTGAACTCAAGATTACCTGACTGGAATGGATTAAGAGACTTTAACGTTCGTGCTAATCCTGAAGGAAATGCATCTACCGAATGATCTAATTGATGGAATTCAAATTTCGTTTCGTCTTCTACTAGGTCTTTGTATAATGTTGCAAATTCGCCTTGGATTTTTCCTGTTCTGCATATGTTATGGATCCACTTACGTTTTTTTCTTTTTGAGCAAAGCATTTTCTTTTTCATCTAAAATTAGCGCAATTACTGGGAGTTCTTGTTGGATGCTGAACCTATCCTAAACAAACTTGAAGACGTTCGCTCTATTATCGCATTTCGATCTCAATGTCCAATAGTCTAAACCCTTTGGGTTATGATAGGACCGTCGCTTTTCCAGCCATCTTGCATTCTTTTGCGAACCCTTCAATAAGGGCGTTACTCAATTGCAGCTGCACAAACAGTTTTCCCTTTTTTATTTGTACTACTTCCACTTTCTATGAGTTCGAAAACTGAGTTCAGAATCAAACGGTAGTTCCAGATTCTTAATGGGAATGGATAACTTTACATTTATTATAGTTTAAATCTAAAAAATTCGCGATACACCAATCGCCAACTCTATCTAGAATCTGCATTTTAAAAGCATCGATCGCTGCGTAGATAGTATTAAAAATCTTCAAATCATCAGCAAATAATAAGAATCGAGAATATTGAAAACACCTAGTAATATCATTGATATAACAGGTAAAAAGAAGAGGACCAAGGTGGGAGCCTTGAGGTACACCAGACTTAACCGTTATAGCGTTAGAGACGAAATTCTTATGTTTCACAAATTGTTTCCTCCCGGTAAGATAATCGTGCAACTAGCGTAAAAAAGTAAAGGGACCATCAAGTAGTTTAAGTTTATGTAGAAGAAGGGCATGGTTAACCTTATCAACTGCTTTTGAGAAATCGGTATATATGGTATCAAGTTGAGTATTCTTGGCAATTGAATCGGATATAAATTGTTTATAAATAATTAAGTTCGTAACTGTAGATCTTTTGCGTTTAAAACCATGTTGCTCATTTACGAAAATGTTATCGAAAGCACCCGCGATCTTTTCAACAATTAATTTCTCAAAGATATTAGGAATAACATTAATTATGGAAACGGGACGATAATTGGAACAATTACTTCTATCTCCTGACTTACGAATCGGCGTAATACAATAATGATAAAGTAATATAATAATAAATATATTATTTTGTCATGTAATGAAAAAAATTGGCCACAGATTCAATGTTTCATCATCCATTTTTTTTGAAAAACACGTCCGTATAAAGACAAAAATATCGTCGGGTATTAATGAAATCGTCACGGTACGGCAAAGGAAGATACACTGACGGTGCCAGCAGTGATACGAGCCGGACAAGTCTGAACACGTGGATTTAAATTTCGACAAAGAATATTATTTGTCACTGACGCGAAGCACTAACACGGTACGGTACTGACACACCACGGATACGCTGAATCGGCCTTTATACGGAAGTTTACTGTATACATAAACAAAGCATAAGCGGACAAATTTTTCACGTTTTGCGGTTGAAATTACGTTTAATTAATTTTTAACGATATTCACGCTTTTTTCTTCCATGATAATAGGACTGGCTATAAAATACATATATCATTTATTTTGTTCATCAAATAAACTTATCAAATAAATTTGAATAGTGGCAACCTAGAATTTTGCCACATGCGTGCAATACTTTTACGAAGAATTTCCATAGACACTTTTAAATAGTGGATAGTTCTCGCCCCACCCTGTATATTGAACTACATCGGCAGAAATTAATCAATCCTCACAATATCACGATGTTACACATAAATCTGAAGAATAAGAGAACAGTGCAATGTTTCGGTCAAACAATAATACATGGAATAATACATACGATAAAACAATATAAATGAATGTTAATACTAATAAAGTGTAAGGATAATTGTAAAAAATGGTCGTTGGGGCGCCATTCTCTTAATATCCATAAATTAACAAATTTACAGTAATAGAAAGTTTGGTCGGTTTTTCCGGATTGATACTTATAATATATTAGATAAAAAAAAATGGAAAATTGTACGAGTACCCAGGGGAATATCTTTTACGGTAATTGCCCCCTCGAGCTTGAGAACAGCATTTAGTTCGCCAATTAGTTGGTTGATTCTAAAATTAGATAAGGAAAGGACGGCATCTATCGGCGGGTTGAATCACTTCTCACGAAAACAAAGTGTGCCGCATATAAGTTTCGTATCTCTGCTTTTCGTTTTTCATGTGTGTTTCCACGACAATTTTGAGAGCCGGCATTGGCCGGCATCAAGGCATTTGGAGCATTCGAAGCTTTATTGTTGTCGTTCGAATCATTCCTTGACAAGGAATCCTTGTAGACCTTGAACGAAGCTTCGGCTCTCTATTCCATTAAAGATGTGTCAAGTTGTTCATTTTATTGTGCTTCTCTTATTACAGGTTTACGTATTAAGAACATCATGCGAGAACGTAGATGTTGACGTAAACGGATACATTCTTTACTGTCCCTGCATGGGTGAGTTTTTTTCTTTAATTAATCACCTAGAAAAATATAAAAATTTCGAAAATTTCTTATTTTAGGCAGATTCGGAAACCAGGCTGATCATTTCCTTGGCGCTCTGGGCTTTGCCAAATTTTTAAACCGTACTCTCGTCTTGCCGCCTTGGGTCGAATACCGTACCGGTGAAACCAAATCAGTCGGTATTTCATTCAAAAATATTCTTGTTAATGTACGCGTATTAAGAAAAATTAAGAGTCAAACTTAATGCACATTTCCGTTTGCAGATACAAGTCCCTTTTGATACTTATTTTGACGTTTCGCACATGCAAACCTGCCACAAAACCATCTTGATGCATGAATTTATGAAAGACATTGCACCCACAATTTGGCCTCCCAACGAAAGAGTATGTAAGTTGTACCATACCATGTAATAACTTTGCGCATGTTACAACACAATATTCGTTATGACTCAAGAGCGTAACTTAAACAATGATTGGCAAGAAATTTGAATTGCAAATTTTTATGGCCGCATTTTCTTTAGGTATAAAAAAATTGCCTAAACATAATTGAATCAGCTGGCTTTTCCTTTCTTTTAAGAGAACTGATTATTTTTTCAAAGTGGGTTAGAGAAATCCATTACCTTTAACATTATTGTTACTGACAAGTTTTTCTTGGTTTCTAAAATTTATGGACAAGACATGAGCAAACTATGTAACATCTTACGAAAGACAATTTTTGCCAATGCTTCACTTCTGTCGGCAATGTCCTACAGTATGGTTTTTTGATTTTTCAGCCTTCTGCTATTCAGCACGTGGCAAGGGAGAATCGTGCAATGCCAAAGAAGGTAATCCCTTTGGTCCATTTTGGGATACGTACAGCGTTAACTTTGTTAGATCTGAGTTTTATGGTCCATTGCACTATGATGTCTACCACACGGATGTGGGAACCCAGTGGAAAAGAAAATATACTTCGGTAAAATGGCCAGTACTAGCGTTTACTGGTGCTCCAGCTAGCTTTCCTGTACAAATAGAGAACAAGAAATTTCAAAAGTGTCTCAAATGGAACGAAGAGTTCCAACAAAAAGCCGAACGATTCGTAAAGGAAAAATTACCTAGAGGAGGATACGTAGGGATTCATCTACGCAATGGAATTGACTGGGTAAGGAATAGTGATTATTACCTTCTTTGCCGTGCAGCTTCACATCTCCATCTCGTTTAAAGCAATGAAATATAATGAAGCTTCATATAAAGCTTTGATTAACTCGATTCTCGTTAGGTATTTGCAAGATCTTCGGCTCGATGTAACACGGGTTACAAACGAAAAACTACTCTAAAAGTAACTCTTCTATCTTTGCCATGAGTGCAGACAATTTTCTGCAATTTTCAACGATGGATTACGAAGGATTCTTGTCCTTTTGTCAAGTTTTTTACTATTAGAACTGGTCAGCGTTAAAAAGCGTACGATATACATATAGTGAAAGGTACGCCATTATGACATATGATATCATGAACATTTTAGGTTTTTATCCACCTCATTCGAAGAACGTTAACAATTCGCTACGCGATCATCGCTACTAAAGTACACACTTCAAAATAGATCGCGCTTAATGCATTTGCTGCAGGGAACAAAAATTTCCAATACGAAAAGAGCTGTCTTGTTCCCGCAAGCAAATGTGTTATTGTAAGCGAGCTTATAAAACCTATTTGAAAAGATATCCAAATATTTCCGTATAGAATATTCAATGTCCTTATTAATGGTATCTCGCATTAAAAAAAGAATGTAATGTGTATGTGTATGTGCAAAATTTGAAAAGACATTACGATATATTTTAGGTTCGTGCCTGTGAGTTCGTCTCAACAACGCCAAACTTGTTCGCTGCTCCCCAATGTCTCGGTTATCGCAATGAACGCGGAAAAGCCACTGCCTCCATGTGCTTACCGTCCTTCGACGTGATAGTCCGACGATTAAAACGGGTCATTCGAAATGGAAAGGACATCAAATCGGTCTTCGTCGCGTCAGACAACAATTACATGATCGAAGACCTCAAAAAAGCTCTTGCCCGAATGGACGTAAGTGATTATTAATGTAATTTAGAAGCAACACCTCGATATTTTACATTGAGCGGAAAAAGAAATCAGAAAATGAAACCACGCGAATTCCAGTAAACCTATTCAAGGTGTGCAAGGATTTTTTTAAATTTGCCGTTAAGAACGCAAAGAAAGTAGACTATTATGTTCATAGATTGACATTGATTGCAGGTTGAGGTACAGCGACAAAGCGATCCGGTTTCACCGCACCTAGACTTGGCCATACTCGGCAGAGCGAATTACTTTATTGGAAACTGTATCTCCTCTTTCTCGGCATTCGTAGCGAGAGAACGTGACGTGAAAGGCTACCCTACGTTCTTCTGGGGCTTTCCACCGGAAAGATCTTCATCTTCTCCTGCGCACGAAGAGTTGTAACGTTCGTTTACATGCCGCAGTACTTAGCCTTCGAGTTATTCATTCGTTCAGTGGGAGGAGGATGTAAAACTCGAAGCAGAGTTTTATAGTCCACGGCATCTGCCATAAATGAATATAAGTAAAATTACATGTATCACTAGGAAAAGCCATGGATCGTCTTACAATTTTCCGGATTTGCAATATCATATGTGGCACGAAAATCTGTATAATTATGACCAGTAATACATGCGTTAAAGCTTACATATTCACAGAAGTAATTGTAAAGTAGACGCATTTATACATGTAATGTTCCATTGTCAATGTCGTAGAGTATTTTTTTAATAATAAAATAAAATGTTGTAACAGACTAAAAATGCATTTTGCAAATTTCAATGGTTAATTTACTGTGTTATTCCAGTAGCCCGTCTACTCAATTGAATTCCAATGCAATAAGTAGGTATGATGGTACATATAAAGGTGACGGTGGACACTGAAATTACTACAGAAGAATAATATTCTGAAAAATTAATTACAAGGCGAAACATCGATGTTTTGGTAAAATCACATTACATGAAAAATTATGTTTGAAGCTTTTAAGAGAAGTATGACGGAAAAACAGGATGCTTCTGAAAGAACTTTGATTTCCCGCCTGACCCTGTTTTTTGTTTTTAGAAACATAACATTGACTAACGTGATTATGATTACGTGAGTAAACGATTAATGAAGTAAGATATGAAAGGACGATAAGCAACGTTACGCAGCATTATCTTCTCATAAAACGATATTCAAATGTCCTCTATTCGCACTATATAAATATTTCTCCGATCCGTTAAATAGCACCTAAAGCAATTGTTTAGTCGTATTCGGTCGTATCGGTGCAAATTGCGCATCTGATTGGTGAATGGAAAAACGGGCTAGCTGGAGTGTTGTTTTTCATGTGTTCGTGCTACATTTGAAAGCCTCGACGAAAGCAATTGCTATCTTTTAGGAGTAAAAATTAAATTACGATAACGACCACATTATGATCCTACTAGGTGATACTTTCCCAGATTTCACGGCAAGAACACAACTGGGTACAATCCGTTTTCACGAGTGGCTCGGAAATTCGTAAGTTTTTATCGTCATGTATAAATTCAGCTGGTAACCTCGAAATTATCATCTACCGCCAATCACTTCCCACCGAATCTCCCATCGACTTACATTCATTCCCATTTACACTTGCGCTACTTTTGTCGAATTTTCATTAATCCTTCAGTCCTCAGTATCGTTCTATTTGTGCATAAAATACTAATAGTAATGATAGACTTTCGCCGATGAACTTTCTTTGCCAGAAAATAATTTCGGATTATTATTGTTAAGTTAAACTGAGTCCGATATATTAAAGACAATACTATGTTTATGTTTAATATTTTTTATCTAGTTTCGGGAATTATCCAACATTTCGCATTTCTACAACACTTTCGACCGAATTCCGAAAGCATAACATAGAACATAAGTATCTTGAAACGCTCATGTAAACATTTCCAGAAAAAATGTGATGACTTAAAATGCATTAAACGTTATGTCTTGGAAAAAAACAAACCGATTTTTTTGGAAAAATAATCTTTTAACCTTCTTTTTAATACAAATAATAAAAAATAGTACTAAAGTAACGAATTATATAATACTGCAGGTTGTACAAACTACTGGTTTTAATTTTTATGATATCTCTGGTGAATAAACCGTTAATATGTAGTTTATTTTAATTAGGTGGGGTATCTTATTTTCTCATCCGAACGACTTTACGCCAGTATGCACTACAGAGTTGGCACGCGTCGTCGAATTGATGCCGGAATTTGGAAAATTGGGTGTCAAAGTGATTGCGCTGTCCTGCAACTCTGTCGAATCTCACCGCAAATGGATAGAGGCACGGTGACTAGTAATCGAAGCTCGCAATCTTTAGAAGGGAAAGGACGATTATAAAGATACTTACCTTTTCGTTGCGTCTCCGTCTAAAATTCTTGAGCTTTTATTTTTTGGGAAATGGTAAGGATGCACAAAAAATAAGGAATTTGTATTGATCGTACAGGACATCAAAGCTTTCGGGAAAATGGAGGCCGATGATTTTCCATATCCGATAATAGAGGACGAAAGTCGAAAACTTTCGACGACTCTCGGAATGCTCGACCCGATGGAAGTTGACAGCGACGGTGTACCGCTTTCTGCTCGCGCTGTATTCATCATAGACCCTAACAAGAAGATGCGTCTTTCCATTTTATATCCGGCTACAACCGGCAGGAACTTTAAGTATGCTTTTCAATGTACAGATGAAGTATCTTCAATTCTCTCGCATAATTTGAAAATTATCGTTACTTCTGACGCAGCGAAATTTTGCGAGTCATAGTATCTCTCCAACTCAGCGACAAACACAAAGTGGCCACTCCCGTTGATTGGAACGTAAGTACGATATTATTGTGAAAGAACAACGGCAGGAACTCGTGACAATGGATATTTTGTATTTTAGATTGGCGAGGACGTAATGGTACAGCCGACGGTATCTGACGAGGAAGCGAAGAAATTATTCACCCAGGTGAAGACCATACCCCTTCCATCGGGAATAAATTACCTGCGCATGGTGGCTCAGCCAGCAGACACTTAACAACGTGTTATCACACAGCCATGTGCTATTTTATCCTTTTTGTCATACGGATAACATTCTAAATTAAAATGGAAATTCCAATTGTTGGTATTTGCAAACAACAAAAGAAGCCGTTTATTGTTTTTCACCTAAGATAATTAAAAGTACACTGCATTTGATATATACACACTTCTTCTCAGCCGAGTACACGGTCGCTTAGGATGTCTAGGCATAATGCGCGAATTATTTACAGTTTCGTTTCACTTCGTTTCGTTTATGAAATCGTTACTAGAGTTTACTCGGCTACCGTTACGATAATAACACCGTTTGTGGCGGAGGCCTCGCGTAGGAGCCATTTCTTCGCCTTAGCGTATTTATATAAAACCGTCGGCCCCCGGTTCAAAACTAATAAGATCGTGACAAGTATGGTAGTTTTAACCAAAGATTACACTTTGTTATCTTTAAACGTTTACGTACTGAAAAGTGCATCCATGCGAGAAAGCGTCACAGACACTCGGTCATGTTGAGCGCGGAAAGGCTACGATTTACGCATAGTCCTTGGCGATTTCACCTTAACCATTGGTGCACTCATCCCGAATTAATACTCGCGTTAGTTGCCGTTAAACAACGGCCGAATCACAACTGCTCGGACCCGGCCGAATATCAGTACCGACTGGCGGGTATCAGAGATTCTTCGCGGCGAAAGAGACGACAAGTGAATTGAGAAATTTCTATAAAAGCGTTTGCTCGTTCGCCGTCGAGTCGCCAAAGAAACCCGCCGCCGCTGCCGCTGCCGCCGCCGCCGCCGATGTCACCGTCTTTTCTAAAAAGTCTTTCGGCGAAATTTGATGGCCTAATGAACGACATTATTTATTGCCATTCTGTGTCATATCACCGTCTTCGTCTCCTCGTTGATCGAAGAGATTCGTCCCGAAAAGGATTTTTCTCAGCTTCGCTCTGACTGCTTCCTTGGCGCTGTCGTTGACCATCACCCAGGTATCGTTCTGCCTTCCTTCATTCACCCGGCGCATGAGCTTCCTCTTGTTGCTGTTGCTGCAGCTGTAGCTGCTGCTGCTGCTGCTGTTCAGCCTGCAATTCGTCTACGAGTCGAGCTTGTCGCTCAGCGGCCGCTCTCGCTTGCCTGCCCGCTGAAGAACGCAGATTTTTTCTTTCAGGCGGTGGTTCGACACTCAACCGTTTACCACTTCGTGGTTTTTTTCCCTTGGAGCCGCCTTTGCCGTCTTCCTCCACTTCCGAGCTTTGTCCTTTTATGGCATCGGCGTTTTTACCGCTATTTCCGCTGCTACTGGCAGTGCTTTGCTGCTGTGGAGACGTGACAGCACCACTCGATGACACTGTCGTAGCTGGTGCCGGCGATGAGGATTTGTCGTCCATCTCTTTTGCTGCTTCGAAATTTTTCAAGTCTTTTACATCCAGCGCATCTTTTAGAGGGCTCTCGGTTGAACTATCAAGGTCTTGAGATTGAGATTTTGTCGTCATCGGGACCGGTTCAATTTCAATGGACGCATTATCGTCGCTCGTTGTTGTCGGTGTAGTTGGTCTCGTTGGCGTTGCCGTCGGAGTCGTTGCAGTCGACGTCGGGGTTGTCGCAGTCGGCGTCGGCGTCGGTGTCGGTGTCGTTGTCGGTGTCGGTGTCGATGTCGGTGTTGGTGTCGGTGTCGGTGTCGGTGTCGGGGTTGGGTTCGGGGTCGTTGTCGTTGTCGTTGTCGTGGTTGATAGTGGCAAGGGCGGTGGCAGTAACGAAGTCACTGTGGGCGGAGAAAGAATTTGTGCCCCTACTGGCTGTTGCGATGTGCTTTTCCCCGCGCTAGTCTCGTGGTCAGTAATACGTGGTTTTTTGTTGACGGGTTCGAGGGTGACCTCAATCGAGGGGGGAACTTGATGATGCTGTTGCTGCTGATGATGATGATGATGTTGATGTTGATGATGGTGATGATGCTGCTGGTGGTGTTGCTGGTCAGAACTCTGACTCCGATCAATACTGCGACCCCTCTTTTCGCCGGCACGTAATGCTTCCTCGATTGGGTTACTTCGAGGAGTTATTTCCGTGCTGGTTCTACCCAAATGTTCAAGAACTTCCTTCATCTCCTGTTCCTTCGTTTTCCTCTCGAGTCTTCGGTCCGACGCTTCTGTTATTTCCAGTTGATCGAGTAATTCTCTTGGCACTCTCTTCTCGTGCTCGAGGCTTACCGAAATTGGATTATTCGCACGTCTTCTCTCCTCCGCATGGAGCGCCATTTCCGTGTACTGTTGAAGTGTTAAGCCCGGATCAACTGGTAGATATCTTGGTGTCGATTTCTTTTCATCTTTGCGTTTGTTCGAAGATTCTGCGGCGGTTGCAGCGGCGGCAGCAGCAGAGGCAGCGTCGCGTTGCCTCGCGCTGCTTGAGGAGGAAGACGATGAAGACTTGCGAGGTTGGTTACTCGCACTTGACGTCGGTGGATTGAGTAGACCGCACTGAGCGAGACTCTCGTAGGCCGAGGAAACGCCGCCCGGTTGCATCGAGAAGGGGTTCAAGCCGCCCAATCCAAGCGGGGTATACAGGAGACTTGGATTCGGGAAGAAAAAGGGGAAGGGCGTCGTCGTCGGAAGATTTGAATTTGCTGAGGAACTGGAGGGGGCTGAAGATTTGCTCGTCGGCGGATCAGCTTTGCTTCGAGACTTGCCGCTCGTACTACCAGACATCGTCGTGCTCGAGCCCTTCGATCCGCCGATCGAGCTAACAGAAGTACTCGGGTCGGCCATCGACGAGGAGGCGGTACTCGTCGCGCTGGAAACAGTTGCCGAGGCAGAAGCTGCCGCCGCGGCACCTAATGCAGCCTCCATGCCCGCCAGTGACGGCAGACCTAGACCCGCAAGGTTCGCAAACAGCGAATTTGTCAGGCTCATGTTGCTCAAGTTTCCGAGGTTGCCAAGCCCGCCAAGAGCCCCTAAATTCGGCAGGCCACCAAAAGGCATCAGAAGTGGATTGTTCTTCGGATCAAAGTTTCCAAGAGAAAGGCCAGACAGCAAAGAATTGTTGAGGTTTCCAAGGGCGGGGAAGTTTAGGCCAGAGGCCATCGAGGCATTCGCCAAGTTTTGCTGATTCGCGGACTGCTGATTCGTCGGGCTTGGCATCATCGGCGGTCGTCCGCCGCTCTTTCCTTTGCCCAGTCCGCCCGAACTTCCGCTTGTACCGCCTCCGCTGCTACCCGCCCCACTTCCACTTGCCCCTGTTCCTGCACTGCCTGCGCCACTACCACTGGCACCACTACCACCTCTCTCCGAACCAGGCAATCTTTTCTGCAAATCGTGCGGCAGATTACCCCGTTCCTTCACCAATTCAGCCCACTTTGGATCAACATCGAACATGGGATTCTCCATTAACCATTGACCGAGTCGTTTTAGCTGGGGAGCTTTGCTACCCGTTACCTACGAAAAAAAGTTTATTTATAATGATTCACTAAAGTGTATCGTCAAACTTCGAATGAACGGACAAGAAAACAGTCACATACCCGAGAAGAAAGATTAAAAATTACATGCAGATTATAAACTTCGAAGTAATGGAATACAGAGCGAGGATGGCGGTACCTTTTTGCCGGTTAATCTGTTGATGACGGCAACATTCTCCTCGCCAGTTAATTTCTTCCAATCCAAAAGGGAGGGGTCGACACGCGGCCTTCGTCGTCTGGGCGCCGTGAGATATTCCGCACTGAGTTGTTCCGACATAGCGGTCTGCTCCGCCAGCCACTTGTTCACTTTTGCTTCGTGAGAGTACGAGCCGATTTTCTGTGAATATTCTGCGACTTTGTTAATATCGGCGATCATCGCCTCGTAACTCTTTCGATGACTCGCCGGAGAGGAAGACGAGGAGTGTGCTGAATTATATGCCTGTTGCTGTTGCTGCTGTTGTTGCTGCTGTTGATGTTGCTGTTTCTTGAGTTCGCGATTTTGTTGTTCAGCTTGAGCAAGAAGTGCGGAAAAGCTGTCCTTGTGTGCGTGCAATGAAGGCGGCGGTGGCGGAGGTGGCAAATTTTGACTGCTTGATCCTGAGGCTCGAGAAGACGGAATGGACGTAACAGTTATGGAGAATGGTTTTTGGGAATTTGCCGGAGGATTCGGCAAACCAATTGGGGCTGAAGTTGGAGTGACCGTTACGTTAGGCGTGATCGGGTTCTTTTTGCTATGCTCAGGGTAATGGCTGCCAGTAGCACTTCCACTTCCACTGCCAACTCCGCTGATTCCAACGCCGCTACTCTGCTGCTCCTTTGCGGCGCTAAGTCCCAAAACTATTTCGTCCAGTTTTCGCCGTTTCTTTTCTTTACCAACAACTGGCTCGTCCGTAGGCTATTGTTAAACAATTAACGTTACATCCAGGTTAGCTGTATGCTCACCACCTTTTTATAATTTATAATAAAAGTAATTTTACTGTTTTACGTACGCAATTTTTTCTTTTCATCAATTTATCCAGCATGCTATCTAGTTTTCCTTTGTTGCTGCTTATCTGCTTATTCTTATTAGGCATGGAGAAGTCTTGCACCTCGCTCATCATATCTTTATTACCATCGGAAGAGGGCTTAGGATAGCTAAAAGTACATAGAAAATGATATATTTTTTACCTTCGTTTTCTATCAATAATTTTCTATTCACTATCAATAATTCCACTTCTAAAACAATATTGTCCGTTCCAATCCTCTTACCATAGTATCAATAGTGCTAGGACAATTTTTGCGAAACTGATGTAAGATAATGTTTACACAAGGTATAAGGAATAAACTGTATAAAAATGTCAGCAGTATTAACCTGGCGGATAAATCGATAGGTGTGAGAGTGCTGGAGGTGCCCGGGATAACTGTTGTTTTTCCAGGTACGGTGTACTTGAGGTCGAAAGGTATGCTGGGAGTTCTCGCCTGCTGGTGAGCTGGTGGTGGCTGAACCGGCGTGGATCGTCTCGATTCTTCTGACTGACTCTCATCGGCGAGTTCCCAGGTGGTTGAACCAGAGAGAACCGAAGGCTTGCTCAAAGCAGTCGGTGGTTGATTCGCCACATGGCTACTGTTTAAGAGCGCATGAAGCTTAGCTGCAAGAATAAACACATGTTTTTTTGTACTTCGCATCATTATTTTCTATTTAAGCAACGTTTTCGCTTAGAAAAGTACAGCTCTTACATGATATACGAAAGCAGAATTTTATATAGTAATAATACAGTTATAATCTGACTACTTTGTTTCAGCTTTCAGTAAAATCTGTGCGATAACCGATAATTACAATTACAATTATTCAAACGAATAAAAAATGGTTAAATTCATATGATGGCACATCTCGCACATTTGCATGCAGAATGTTAATTCTTCAGGAAAACCTTATGCCAGTGCTCACCTCTTTCAGTTTCTACGTCAATAGCGATATGTCTCTTGCGTTTCTTTGTGGCGGATATATTATTCGTGTTCGCGCCAGCCAAAGAACGAGAAAGTCCGTGATCCGTGGTAATCGTTATAACTTCGGAGCATTCCTTCTCGACAACTGAAACTGGTTCGACCTCTTCGCCAGCACTGAAGTTTACCGATACGGGCCATTCTTTGTGTTCGATGGCGTGCACAATGTGCATCAAACGTGCTTCGATAGCGTTTTCCTGTAATATATACCGTAAATATTGTCAAAATCAATAACAAAAAATTTTAATCAGTTCTACATTGATCAATTTACATTCTTGAAGGGAAATACAGGCGGTAAAATTGTGCCCTTGTGAAATTGCAAAGGAACGGAAATAATTTGATTCAAAGAATTTGCTTATAAGATAATACCAATCATGTATATAGTGGAAAGTAATCTTCAAGAATGAATGTGGCATTTCGTCGAAAAGCTTGTTAACTCACTACGGACTCGCAGACTTACCTTTGGCCATTTAATTGATGCATTGTTGCAGCCGTGAGACAATAGCTGGACAACCGTCGGTTCGTTGTAGTCTACCGGCTTATCTCGGAGGACAAACGTGTCAATTTGTGTCAATCTGGACAGAGGTTGTATCACTTCTAAATCGGGGAACATGGCTTTTAGCTCAGCAGCTTGAACACTGCATTTATCTTCTACGCTGTTCGACGTTTTCGTCGTCGCAGTGGTCGTTGGCGTGGTGGCCGTCGTTGTCGTAACTGCCAATGTTGTCTCCTTCGCAGGCTCTTTCACACTGTCTTTCGGCATTTCTTTTGTCGTTTCCTTTACAGATTTTTCCTCTTCCTCCGATTGTGGTTTTATCCCTTCGTCAGTGTCATGTTTACTCGCAGAATTTTCCGCATTGGCTCCGGTTTCTGAATCCTTGGTAGGTTTTCCTACGCCAGTTGCAGCATTTTCCGGAACATCTTTACTTTCAGTCTCTTTCTCGTTCGAGGCTTTGTCGTTATTTTCCTCGTTCCTTGGCTTTTCGACATTTTGTGAGCTCTCGTCGGAGATTTTATCTTGCTTTTCTCCGCATTCTTTCTCTTCCATTTCTTCAGACTTCTCGCTTTCATCGATCTTAACAGTCTCAGCAACAGACTTCTCTTCAGTTTCGATCGTCTTGACAATCTCGGTTGTTTCAGTATTTTTTCCACTTTCCGCCGTTTCGACAACTTCGGCGGAAATTATTTCTCCTCCAATATCAGCTTCCCCATCGGTAGTCGTCTTTTCCTTCGCTTCATCCGCCACGGCTTCGCATTTACCCTCTTCTTCTCGAGGAGCATCGCCATCTACTTCCATCGATACAGTCTTTTCAGCTGCATCGTCTTGCGACTTTACTGGGGACGCTGTATCAACCTTCTCGGTTTTTAGAGAAGCATCAACATCTTCGGTCAATTTGGTTTCCTCTGATTCTACCTTGGACTCTGTGGTCTTCTCTTCGAGTTTGACCGTACCTGTGGTACTTTCCATTACTTCCAGTGACGGTCGGCTCACCTTCGGTACGGTCGTTATCGTCAGACCGCTACCACCGATAGGTTTGTCCTCAATCTTCGCTTCTGTCTTTACGATTGTCAACTCCACTTGACTCCTTTCCAAATTCTCCGAGTTCCCTGATCTTCTTTCTCCGCTATTGGACTCCTTATCTCTCTTGGCACCGACTTTTTCGATCTTTAATGTACCCTCGCCTTTTTCCAATTTTACGAGAATCTCGTCCTTGTCGAATTTCAGAATATCTTCTCTACTTTCAATTTTGATAGCTCTTTCAGCGGCCATCGAGTCAGCAGATTTAATAGACTGACTACCACCAGTGTTTGAACTTGTACTTCCACTTACGCCTCCAGCAGCACTGGCATACTGAGCCGCTTTCAACATCTTGTGGAAGGAAAAATCAGGATCGTTAAGGATAGTTATGTCGGTCCGTCCAAGCCCGTGCTTAGCCGCCCCGAGCAGAAGCTCTTTGTCGTGTTTCCCAGGTTGCCACCAATCGGGCGTGTCCCCGGAAGGCTGGCAGAGGGACAACCTTTCTTCCAAATGCGGATGAGAAAGTATTTCCTCGCGTATTTTACTAAGCAAGTCGACACGATCCAAAATCTGCCGTGCTTTTCCAGGACTTAGGTGCTCTATCGGAATGTCTACGGGACCTGTAACACGTGCAAAGGCCTGAACTCTCGAGATTTTGTCATTCACTTCTTACCATTATACCTCAAAAGTAACATGTAAAAGGAAATTTCCTCGATAACTACTGTCATCAAATAATAAAATAATGTTTGCAAATCGTACGTTACAATTGTTTTGAAAAAGATTTTATACTCGATCTTTCAATGTACTTCTTATTAAGTAATTATTCATTGGAAGATCTGGAGAATTATTAAAAATGTTCAATTAGAAAAACGTTTAGTCGTCTCTACCACCTCTACAAACTATGGAATATACAAGAGTCGAACGCACCCTCATCCTCGTTGAGTTTGGCGTTGCAAGCCTTTTTACACATAGCCCTGAATGACATGTAATAATCCGTGAGATCATTATCAGTCTTCTTGTCGAATCTAGCGATGCTCTTAAACTTTGTCCAGTCATACTGCGCTTTCTTCCTGTCGTAATTAACGCCGTAAGTCGAAACGACGCGCAAGAACTCACTCTCTTCTCGTCTCGTCCATTTTGCTTTTTGCTCCTCTATACGAGTACGCTCCCTCTCTTTTACCATGGCTTCCATTTTTTCGCGTCTTTCCATTTTCTATATATGTGAACAATCAAACGTTATTTATATTATAATACCGAAATCGGCACAATGAATTGCATTTCTGCTTTTACAAGATTGTAACCGACAGGTTTCCTGCTTTAGAGACCGTTGCCTTATAAAGGCTTATTCGTGCTCCAAATAAAATACTCGTTTCAGCCGTTTTTAATGGGCAGAGAAATAGATGCCAACGTGATATAATTGAGCGAAATTTTTAAGAAAAGTTTCGAAGGGATGAATATAAATAAATATGACGTCACTAACCAAAAGATACATAGCCAATTGCTGCAGATCCCATCCCTGCATGTTGAGGGGTGGTTCACTTATAGCTCCAGAGTGGTTGAGCGTCAGAGTGGTGGAAGAAGTGGTAGTCGCGGTGCTTGCCGCAGAGACTACGTCGGACACGTCCATCATGCCGCCGGCTTTGCCCTTCTGTAGGCTCTTTCCGTCATCTTTTTTGTTAACTGTACGCTGGTAAGAAGAAATGACACGACGTAAACGCGTGTTTAAATCGACAACGGACGGCCAGGTCTTCTCATCATCTTGCATCGAACATTCGGCACCGTCGTGACTTCCACTCGGTTCTGGAATCGGTGTGCCCGCTTTGCTCGACAAGCCGGCGGGCGAGTCCGCTGGGGTTTCGCGATTTAATTTCTCTCCATCCTTTATGTCCTTAAGCATACCAGACGATTCTCCGTCTTCAGCGTCATTTTCCAAACTATTCTCGTCTCTGCCAACGCCTCCACTGCTGCTACTGCTGCTGAAATTTTCCATTTCAATTTGTAATTGTCTCTTATTTCGTCGTCATACAATACCGAATCACCTTAGAAATGCGTGCTGTGCTACTTCCTTTGGTACATTGATTACCTGGCAGTTACACTGTCATACGTTATGTATTGTGTTAAGTTTGCACTTAATGCTTATATACGCATACACAGGTTTACGCAAAGATATTTGTAACGTCGTTTACTCTTAGTTTTTATTTGTATTATCTGTTGTGAAACATTTTTGCACGACAAAAATAACGTAAAGAAGAATACCATGATACATATGTACTCATATAGGAAAAGTCTCTATTCTTTATCCACTTGGGGTATATAGTAAAGTAGAAATAAATGTAAAAAAAGAAGATAAAAAACGAAGAACCCTTTACAACCACACTGGTCTATTAAGTTGTGCGTATTCGGCACGTCACCTGCTGGATATAAATAACATTGAATATCGGAAGTTGAAAAATAACGTAAGATACAGAAGAATTTTTCATATTACCGATTGTCCATAATCGTTAGAATAACCGACGATTAGTTGTCGATAGTGTTAAAAAATTCTTCACCCTTTATTCATGGTCCTCAGTTAAATTCAATAATAATTTAAAGATAAACGGCGTTGATTAATAAGTCCATCCACTTTCGGCAGAAATTTTACGCGAGTACAAATGCGAAGCGCATGTACCAAGCGTGCAAGCCTTGCGTGCGTTAGGACGACAAAAAGAAGAAAGACAGAGGAAAAGAGGGCGTAAGCCGGAGGATGAAAAAGTACGAGAAGAAAGAAGATAAATGCCGTAACGTATAAGGTATAGCTGACAAATACTCACTTGGCCTGGGTCTGGGAAGGGGGAGGGCAGCTTGAAATGAAAGAAAGCGCGGGATCGGTCCTCATCTGCTCGTAATTCTCGTAGCCGTGTTTGTAGCAGCCGACTATTAAGGATTTGTCTGCCGTCGAGTCCCACCACTTCGCCGGTCGTTCCGTCAACTGCGGAGGATTTATCCGCAACTCACTGCAGGGCGGTTCCATTTACAATTTTGCCAATTTATCAATGCCAATCGTTCAAATACAATTTTCTACAATCGTACGTAAATTTCACAATTTTCCTACAAATTTCCTTTTTCAAAGAATTTCACGCCTCTGTAGTAAGTCTCGACACGACATGTCGCGTCTCATTATCATCAACATTTCCCGAGTCTTACCGTGGTAGCCAGCTGCGACGTCGAATTCATTTGTTCGCTTGCTTTTGCATTTCTCTCGCACCAATGATGACCACCTTCTTCACACTCTTTTTCCAATCAGCAGTAGATTATTATATGTACAATATTCTCTAATTTCAGCCGTTTCGAACAACGTTACAAATATGAAAAGTAATATGTTGGTCATCACTGGCTTAACAGTCTTACATATGCGAGGGAATAGAGGCAGAGAAGAGAGGAAAAAGATAGAGAAAAGGGGAATTGCAAGTTCGAATGGATTCGCGTTGGACGCCTCGCGAAAGAACTAAGAGGGTAAATATAGCGTGGCAATGCTCTATCATCATTCCTCGCACAGGTACAGCCCCCGGGGTAAACGAGCACATTACACATGCACATCTATGAAGCTCGGTTACCTTATAAGCGTATGGCCGTCGTGTTTTCCGGGTACGCGTGTGTTCTATGTAATATGTGTGTGTGTGGGTGTGTGTGTGTGCGTGTGTTTGCGGGCGCGAGCCGAGGAAGAAAATAGGGGAAGAGATGATGAGTATATATGATTATATGTAATTGACGGTAGCTAAGAAGGACCGATGATCGTAAGGTGAAGTATCGAGAATTTTCACTGACCTCACATGTACACCGTCCGAGATGTGCTGTACAAGATCTCCGATAATTTCGTGCTTTATGTAATACAGCATCCTCACACGTAGCAGGACCCTGCGTCATATTAAAATATTACTGTTAGTAGCGTCATTAATAAGGACACGAAACAGTTGAATTATGAACACAGTGTTTCCATCTCATTCTACTGAAAAGGTTTGTTTAGAAGAGTTGACTTCTCGTCTCAGAGTTTTTCGACGTGAGAGAACACACGAAAATAGAATTTCCTTGCATGATGGTCAGTAGATACATAATGAAAATATAATAATATTGGAAAAACGTACTTGTTCGCATGGCGGCTGAGGTGTTTCCGGTAGTTACTCTCAAGAAATATGTCTCCATCGTATTTTTCGGCATTACTCCAGTGATTAGGATCGCTGGGGCCACCGTTGACGAGGGATCCTCGCGTTTCCCGGGCCTCGCGGACTCTGCCGCCCTTTTTCTTCTGCCGACTGTTACGCGCGGTGCTGTTCACGTTTGTGTTTTTCGGTTTCTCACCGTTCTCAATGGGCGTTATAAGATCCCAAATGAAACCGCGGATCTTCTCGTCGCCCCTGTAGTAGCGAAGGCAGTAGAGGAGAATAACTCGCGCGCAATCTTCGACATCGATTTCTCGCCATCCACGACGGAACTGGCTGTGTTGAAGAATCTCTTCCCAGCGACCCCAACCAAAGGTCAATAAACCTCGCTCAACCTTGAAGCATTCACTGCGTGCCCAGCTTCCGTAGACGACTTCTCCTTCGCGTGGAACGTACTCATCGTAGAACTTACGGGTTTTCTTGCCAAATTTCTCCCTGCGTTTTTTACCTTTTAAAAATAAATGGAAGTTGTTAAGATCAAGTTAAGATCAAGATCAAATAATCTGGCAACATATTTCCCGATCTTCACATATTTAATATTATGATATTTCACTATTTTTATACATATTATCCCACTACACCAATATAATCGTATTCGTTTTATATACGTGGCTGTGTCGTTGAAGACCTATCTTATTAAAGAATATAATACACAGAGTTAAAGGACTAGCAAAATCTCACATAATCTATGTTTTGAGAAATATTCGTGACTTTGAAGAAAAGCTCGTGCGGCGAGACGAACAAGCAGAATGAATAATGTGCGGCTGGTACGATTAACCGAGCGAAAATGGTACTTTCTGAATTATTGCAGGGTTTCCATGATTACGAAGAAGTTGCAATTGCAGCATCCAGTTAAGGTGCTCCAGGAAAACACAACATGCTAGACATTGTTTAAGTAGTAAAAGATAACTAAGTAATATGGGTGCAAAATCTTTGGGAAGGAAAGAGCTACAGGTATATTCCACAGTGAAGAATGTGTGTACCGATCTCAATAAGTTTAATGCGAAAAACTAACATGGAATATGATAAGCTCCTCTTTTTAGAAAGGAATATGAGCACATCGGGTTTTAATGTTTCAATTACACTTTGCAAATAGTTTCGAAAGATTGAGATATTTAAAGCGAAGCTAAAGCAAAAATGATGGTAACTAATCAATTAAAAGCGGAAACTAGCGTGCCACTTGGAATGCCATTAAACGGAGTTACATAAACAAATCTGGTAGGACTTGAAACTGCTGCTGTCAAGCCATTCGATAATGGAGTAAGTGGACAATGCTTCGAAAAATACGTGATAAACCTTCGGCCCACGAGGAGACAGGCTGGGAAATCTTCCCAGTCCGGGGAGTGCAGTCGACATCTTCTAATACAAAACTCGTGAATATGACTATCGTTAGAGCGATGGTTGTCGTGTGGATTTAATAAATACGTAAGTAAATCGTGTATTGATTTTACATCTGTAACAGAAAAGCCCATTTCCCATACGATCTAATGACAGAACTTCATTTTCCAGTACACACCAAGAAAGTGTTCAGCATGAAATTTCGTTAATAGTAGCGACAAAATGTTTTCTTTCTTTATCTTTCTTTAAATGTTTATTTTTTCCATTTAATTATTTCTATGGAAATTAGAGGCAACAGAAAAACTGGAAAACGACGTTTCAATAATGTTTCGACAATGAAAAAGCTTGATAAGTCGTTGGGGGTATAGGCGGCGATGAAAATGAAAGCTGTGCTGGCCATGCACATGCTACGAACATACCTCTACCTGTTAGTCCACTAGTATCGTCGTCGCTGTTATCATCAGAACTGTCAAGCTCCGACATGTCGACGACCGATTCATCGTGGCCGTAACGCTTAATTTGTGTCCTTCGTCGTGGCTCTGATATTACTAGCTCGTCCTCTTCCTTCTTTTCGGTAGTGTCGATTTCGGCCTTTTTCGCCCATTTTTTCCAGAAGTCGGGATCATCGATGTTTATGTCCGACCTGTTCGATGAGCACGCGAAACTGGCCTTCGAGAAGGTCGAGCCTTTTTCCGCCTCTATCGTGATGATCTGTGGATTGCAAGAATCAAACGTCAGTATTAACTCGAAATTACTCGATAGCCATTAAAAATAATCTTCCATATTATCACTTTTTAGGAGATGTTGACGAATGCATACCTGCGTTCTTCTTTCTAATATCTGTTCGATGTCTTCCTCGCAGAATTTGTCACCAGCATTGTCATCGTCCATTATTGCACCATAGGCACCCTTTTTTAGGAGATCCTCGATTTCCTTCTTCGTGAGTTGTTTGTTACTAGGATCCTTGCCGCCTTGACTGGTATTCATCGACTGCAGAATGGCTTTGTCCAATCCAAGCTTTAATGAGGCTTTATCGAACATTTCTCGTTCGTATGTATTACGACAAAGCAACCGATACACCTTTACCATTTTCTGCTGGCCGATTCTATGACATCGAGCTTGGGCCTTAAAAGATCAAAAAGTAGATTCACTCAACAAAAGAGTACTTTAATAAAATAAATCATGCAAGATTATTCGCGATTTTAAGTTAAAGAGATTTTAGTTAAAAAATGTTGATTTTCCAATGTGTTACTTCCGCAATGGAAGTGTGTAACGTCCAACGGTTGTAGATTGCACAAAAGCAGTAATAATGTATTACATTATATATCAGTGCTTAAATTGATAAGGATGTACGTACCATCATTGCATGTATGCGCGATAGATTTGTAAAAAAGGAAAAAAGAAAAACAATGTTGAAAGTGAAAAACAAAGTACCTGTAAATCATTTTGTGGATTCCAGTCGCTGTCGTATATGATTACAGTGTCAGCCGCAGTCAGATTAATACCCAGACCACCTGCTTTCGTACATAGCAGAAAAACAAATCTATCGGAATCGGGCTTGCTGTAACGATCGATTGCGGCTTGCCGTAAATTACCACGAATTCGCCCATCGATTCTTTCGTATGGGTACCTACGAAGACGTTACAGTGTTAGATTAGTGCTAAATGTATATAGGTGGGGTATACGTTAAAAAGACAACGGAAAGTTTGAATGAATGTGAAAATGACGGCAACTCACTTCTTGTACAGCAAATAATCTTCCAGCAGATCTAAGCATTTGACCATTTGACTGAATATCAAAACTCGATGACCGCTGGCCTTTAATTTCGGCAGAAGCTTATCGATGAGCACCATTTTACCGGAACTGTTAACCAATGCGTGATAGTACGCCTCGGAATCTTCCCTTTCGCCAGTTTTATAATCTAGTTGTATCTGATCCTCTGCGCCGTTTAATAAAAACGGATGTATACAGCACTTTCTCAGTTCCATCATGGTATTCATAAGGTTCGGTATATTGGCTGATGTCGTTCCCTTTGCCAAAAAGGAGAAATTCCTTTCGAGAATGCCTCGATAATACTTCTTTTGAATGTTGGTCAGCTCGACCTCGACTACGGTTTCTTCCTTCGGCGCTAGGGATTTTTCTACATCTTCCTTCAATCTACGCAACATCATTGGTTTTAAGAGAAGTTGCAGCTTCTGGACTTCACCCTCGCTGCTCAAATTGCCAAACTCCTTGAGGAACGCCTCGCTACTCGAGAACTGTCCTGGCTCGAGGAAATTCAGCAGAGAAAATAATTCGTTTACGTTATTCTGCAGGGGCGTACCCGAAAGAAGTACCCTGTGCTCCAAATTTAATTGTCTCAATCCTTCGAGTAATTTGCAATTTCGATTTTTCAGACGATGAGCCTCATCTATCACACACAATCTCCAGTTGTACCCTTTCAGGTCATTGAAATCGGTAATGATTATTTCAAATGTCGTTATCAAGACGTTGAATTTTACAAGGTCCTTGATCTGTTGGCCTTTGTCGTTTTTATAATAGACTTCATATTCCTGTAGCATCGTGCGACTCGCCGCTCTGTTGATGGCAAAAATTTCAAACCAAAATTAGAAAAGCTCATAAACTTTTATTACCAGCTTCTCTTTTTAATATGTGCAAAATGAAAAATGAATATCGACAAAGTGTAAGTACAATTGTGTTTATGTTTTGTTAAATGTTCAAATTAAAACGGCCATCTTCGATAACATTAATGAAATTATTGTTAAATGCAGCTCTCAATTCTTTTATGCCGCGTGTTTTGATGGAACGCGTTTACATAGTCATGTGCAAATTACGTATAAATTTGATAAGGCTTCTTAGTTCTTCTAACAAAGGAAATGAACTGAATATTCGAAACATCGGTACTCACGATCCGTGATAGACGACTACATTCATGTCTGTCCAACTTTCGAATTCACGCTGCCAATTCGGAATAGTTGATAACGGAGCGATGATTAGAAAAGGCCCACGAATGCCGTACTTGTAGACAGCATCGACGAACGTCAAAGACTGAATCGTTTTTCCCAAACCCATCTCATCGGCGAGGATACAATTGTGTCCGTTGTACCAGGAAAACAGAAGCCAATTCAATCCTTCTAATTGGTACGGTCGTAAGCTGTTGTTGTTCTTGTAAATTGGAGATTCCTCAAGTTTCACCCATGCAGATGCAGTGGGTTTCTTTTTCGGCTAAAATGTACCGAAAATACATTTATGTATTACGTATATCAGAAAACACGAAGAAATTTTTTGAACTTCAGCTTATATAAACTTTATAGGCCCCCACTAAGAAATATTTTGTTTATTTCGTTAAAAAAAATCAGCGAATCTGTGCAGATTATACAAGAAATATCTCTATAAAAATACCAAGATCCTTTAGCTCTACCTATTGAATTGGCGGAACCATTTATAATGTTACTGGATGGTGTTACGATACAGTAATATTTATATTCTATGGTACAATTTTTTCTGTACAATAATCGTACTAAACTACAAGAACACTTTCTCTTAGTATGATCGTCGTACAATCAAGCGATTGCTTGCAATGCAAGCGACAGTAATACATGATTGGGGAGCAAAGCGAAGTTAATAATTAACGGAATTCAAGATGGGGATGAATTACAACAACAAATTACCTTCCATTGATCTTTTGGCGGTAATTTATTGAACTTGTGGAAGAGGGCTATTTTTTCTGGATCAACGTCCTCCTCCAATTCCCATGTCGAGTCTTCGTATTGAAGTGATCGCCATTTTACCAAATAATGTCGAACGGTATCACCTGTGGTAGGATCCGTATGAGTCGCCTCATCGAGGACTCTATCGACTTCGACGAAGTCCGGATTAAATGGATCGTCCTCCGTCTGAAAATCACCACACCAGTGTTTTTTAAATAGCGCACAATCGTCATAAATTGAACTTTGTAAATCTAACACCATGCCAATGGGATATACGAAGACATTGAAGACTAGCATGGATACATAAAAGTTAAATTAAAAAATTCTCTTTCCTGTAAGATTACATGGAAAAATTAATATGTAGAAAAAAAGAAGGAGTCGTTACATTTTCAAATATGTTGGTGTTTTGTTGCTGCCTCTGCTTAAATCTTCTTAATTTAGCTTGTATCCGCTTGTCGCCCTTATACAGTTCTTCTTCAGTTCGCCATTCGCAGTGTAAATAAGAAAAATTTCTGTATTTGACGAAGTATTCCTCCACTTCGATCATCTGAGGCTTTACTTCTGGGGCATTGCTGTCGGTAACTTTCCCGTCCGCCGCGGATGACTCTTCGTTTTTTTTAACATCTTCTTTACCACTATCACTGACTTCTTCCTTGTCATCGTCTTTTTCAGTTTTATCTTCATCCTTTAGTTCTGCTTCTGTTTCCATGTCCTTATCATTCTTATCTTCAACATCAGAGGATTGCTTTTCAGCATTTTCGTCATTTTGTTTCGATTCTTCCTTGGAAATGTTTCCTTCATTCGGATTTTCTTCTTTCTCGCCGCTTGTTTCTGTCGACTTGCTTTCAGCATCTATTTCAGAAGGTTCCGCCGATGGTGCAGTTACTGGAGGCACTGGTGGCTTTACCTCCCGCTTTCCCATACGTGAACATAAGATATGTTGCACGACCATCGAGTCCTCGTCAGTCGTATTCTGGGGAAGAAAAGATAAACATAGTTTTCAGTTGCGAATGTCAATTCGATGTCGGCAAGAGTATTTGCTGCTTAAGGTAAACTACTATAGCACTAGATAATTAGTGGTTGAGTCCGCCAAAGGTTTACGGAAGACTGAACGCGTCGTAGCTTGCGTTATTCATTGGAAATCATAATTGTACCAGGTTCCGTCATTGCGATAATGGAAGATGATTATGCCGATTGAAAATAATTAACAACAAATCTATCACGAATCCCGAATCTTCGAATCTACCAGTTTATGTCTAACTCGGACCAGGTTTAATAATAAAGAGTAATACGTACGATGTAGACAAAATTGGGCTTATTGGGACCCACTTCGCCACCTTCCCCGTCTTTCTTAACAGCTGCAGGTTTCGAGGAGTTTGCCCCTTCAGTTTTCTTCGATGGTTGCGTTTCTGGCATTGGTACGTCGTCGTCCGAAAACCGAAGCATTACATCGTCAACGTATTTCTTGCGATGAGTATTTCTCGCAGAACGTCGCTTATTATCGTCTCCAGCCTCCGGTGATGGTGGTGGAGTCGCAGCCAATTCTTCGCCGTCGGAGTCCGGAGCAATTCGACTCTTACGTTTCCTACAGCCACAAAATATTATTAAATAATGAGAAATATATCACAACTAATTTGTAAGTATAACGCTCATTCTACTGGAATGATGCCTATTCTTTACATAATTCAAGTAGCAAATAGTTATATTTCATTTTACACAGCGACCTCCTGTATAATAGTAATACATTTTGAAACATGCAACTGTCTTTGGGTGTAATTAAATTATCATCGAGTAAACACCTGGAACTAATTCTCTGACGAAGACACTTAATGTTTTCGACACCGATGAAATTGGTGGTATAGTAGCTCATTTCTGACGCTGTGCAGACTTATACTACAGTTACAAGAATCAATACTGTTATCAGTTATGAAGACAAACTAGGATGACACGTCACACTTTATTTGCAAATTTGGACATACTTATTAAAGCTCATTTGTATTGCCAATCGGGCATATGGTTGAATATGCCAGGCAAAAACGGAGATAAAAGAACGAGTTTCTTTCTTACAGAT
>OZ022322.1:2794286-3112523 GCA_963989215.1 Hedychridium roseum | reverse complement strand
AGCAAAGGTTCGGTAGTCGAAGAATCAGCTTGTTCCTGATCTCCCTGAATGGCGGACGGTTCTTTTGGTTTTCCCTCAGACTCCTTGGCTGATGCTGAGTCGGTAACCTCCTCATTTTCTTGTGCGCACCCGTCATCGTCGGCAGATTCTGATTTCGCTTTCCTTTAACAATATAAAGTCGTGTGTTAAATCACAGCATGGTTTACATGGCACTACATATGCAATTTAAAGAAATCTGCATTAATTTTCGTAGCAACACCAATTTCTTTTTTAATATTCTAGTCAGTACTAAGAATAAGTTCGTTAAATACTCAATTCTGTATGCGATGTGCAATAATTCACAAACGATATTAGTCGACGTTTCTACGAAACGAATCATATAAATTGAATGTAAGAGAATGTAAGTACTTACTTTCTGCTCCGCTTTGCCGAATCTTTGTCCTTATTTCTCTTTCTTGCTGCTTTTGGTGATTTTGCTTCTTTTGGTTCTTTAGGCGGCTTCGGTTCTTTCTCCTTCTTGACTTTAGGTTCCTTCGGCTCTTTTGGTTCCTTCGGCTTTCGAGGTTTTCGTGGGGGTCGTGACTTTCTGCTCTTATTCCATTCTTCCTCAATGTCGCCAGAAGATGGCTTAATATCTTCGGAATCGGCAGCACTGTCAACGATGTTGCTGCTGTCTCCTGGAGTTACTTGATTATCCGACAATGGTTGCTCCGGTTGTCCATGTGATGGAGTAATCGTTGTTGTAGGCGCAACTGCTTCCTTGTCGGCCTTCTTTCTGCTCTTTTTTGCACGTGGTGTACCTTTACTACGTCCCCGACCGGTCGTGCTCGTAACCTGCAAACGTTTTTAGATCGTTAAATACAATGCAGGAGAGAAAGTCTTTTCAAATTATATTACTTGCAAATATTTTACTAGGCACATATTTAAAACACCATAATCTATTTAATCACAATGAAAAACGAGTAATGAATTTCATTTCCCAAAAGTTGGTCTTCCTCAATACACTCATCACTCAAAGGGGGGTAATCCCGAAAAATGTTCTAAGTAATTACGCAATTAATGGTTAATCATATGTAAGATAATTTATACTCTAGCCATGGCTAAGAATGACTTACCTGTGGACTGTCAACAACGGCGGTACTAGCGGTAGTAGTGGGAGTGGCAGTAACGGTGGCAGTTGCAGTGGCAGTAGCGGTTGCGGCCGCGGCTGCGGCAGCCGCTGCTGCTGCTGCTGCTGCTGCTGCCGCAGCAGCATTGAACATTGGCGTTTGGAGTATACACTGTTGACCGCCGTTACACTGATCGTTTGCCTCATGCTGTTGTAGGGCTTGTAGCTTGTCTTTAATAACTACGATCTTTTCTTGATTCTCCGGAACAGGAGGCATACAATAAAGTTCCTGTAATTGCTGCTGCAGCGCGGCCCTTTCTTGATGATGACCGACTGGACCGCAAGCACCGGGAAATCCAACTGAACCGACCGACGATGCGTTAGTTGTATTAGCTGGCATACCGTAAACACTTGGCAGAGTAGCGCCAGGGATGATCTCGCCGGTCGAGTGATACTGCTGCCCCTGCTGAACCATCATCTCATTCGAATACACAGCGTTATTCGTTTGCAAATTCGCATACTCGCCAAAAGGCGGTTGTGTTTGAGAATTTGGCAAAGAAACGGCTGGTTGAAGAGGTTGTGGTGCCGCGGCCGTGGTCGTCGCTGTCGCCGAATTTGGACCGGCTGGCGCCTGAGGTAACATCATTCCACCTGTCTGACTAACGGCAGGAATTTGTTGAGCTCCCATGTGCGTCACAGGGATTTGATTTGTTTGATTCGAAATCGTCGGTGCCTGGCTTTGTGGCGGTTGATTTGAAATCGGTGGTTGCATTTGCGGTTGCGGGTGTTGCTGCATTTGCACAGGTACTAGCGGAGTACTTTGTCCCATCATGCTTATTTGCTGAGTAATGTGTTGCTGGGATTGCTGTTGTTGAGTTTGTGATGGTTGTTGCTGCTGTTGCTGTTGCGGTTGTTGTTGCGGTTGTTGTTGCGGTTGTTGTTGCGGTTGTTGTTGCGGTTGTTGTGGTTGCTGTGCTTGGGATTGTTGATTGATACAAGGCGGCCCTTGCGACTGAGGCGAAGGCTGTACCATCTGCGGTGGCGGTTGTGACGACGGTTGTGAAGCCTGGACAATCTGCTGCTGCATATGTGGCTGCGGGGGTTGTTGTGCTGTTGTTACTTGTTGCAATTGCTATGTTGGAAAAGAAATAGTGTTCAAAAAACTGTCTTAATCATGTCTAAAATACGCAGTTAATCGTTTCACAAGAACGCATTTTTTTGCGAACCAACGCAAGACAACTACGTCTTTCGAGAGCAATAACTAACCGACGGGCAGATAAACTGTTGTCCATGGGAATAATTACAGATAAAATTCACAACAAAAAATAATTAAAATTTCGTGACGCATTATTAAAATATTAAATAAGTTATTGCACGAGATTTACACAATTTTTGGGACTTTTGTTGACTTCTAGCAAACATACTAGTAGTACTTTTATGTCATAAGAGTAATATTTTATGGTATAAAGATGGTTCGTACACATGGAACATACATTTTTTAAAATAATTTAAAACCAGATATCGATCATAATAATATAGTTGTCGACCAATAAATATTATCAAATTGAGTCTCGGGGATTATGGTGGTGGTTCCTTTCTTACCGTATGAGATTGAGTTATAGGCTGCTGCAGCGGTGACTGTTGTTGCTGGCTTGGCTGTTGACTCATCTGGGGTTGTTGCAACTGGCTCATTTGTGATGGAGGTTGTTGAAGCTGTTGTTGAGGAGGCTGTAAGGTCTGAGTCGGCTGTATAGGTTGTTGTTGAGATGTACCAGTCTGCGGCTGGCTTACGTGAAGCGATTGTATTTGCTGCTGCGATTGCTGCTGCTGTCCCATTATCGGTTGCTGAGAATGGGCAGCTACCGAAATAGATGGATGATGCTGCACAGAATTCATGTCTATCTGTGATTCGTGGGTCTTCCCCTCTGTCGTACCAGTTAAGGAAGAGTTTTCGATTCCAGAAACGGTGTTCTGTACTTGGGCCGGAGTGGAGTGTTGCTGCTGCTGTTGCTGTTGCTGTGATTGTGACACCGTCGCTGGCAAGCTCATGGCATGCTCGACCTTGCCGCTGGAACTGGACGCCGGCAGTGATTGGACGGTTTCGATTTGTGCAGACCTTAACGGAGACACTCTTTCCATAGACTGATCATTCGGTGGATTAGTTCGTAAGGAGACGTCGCTTTGTTGCTGTTGTTGTTGTTGTTGTTGTTGTTGTTGTTGCTGCTGCTGCTGGTTATTCGGTACGTCCGGTTTCTGATGTTGAACAGTTCGGTCTGGCGATTCACACGTTCGTTTCGGCGGCTCGACAACGTTCGGCACGGTATTCTCTGTAGGTTCTCTTGTCGAGGTGTCCGGTACATTGTGCATAGTCTCAGTTCCTGTAATCGGGAACATTTGCGCATTTTGCTCTGTCACAACTGGCTGCGACTGAGCTTCCATTATTCCCCTGTCATCATTGACCGGCAAATTCGGCCTAATTTGTGGCTGTGGCTGTGGCTGTGGCTGCTGTTGTTGCTGCTGCTGCGGATGCGACCATTGACCAGGCATAGGCATGCGCGGTCCCGTTATCGGTTGCATGGATGTTTGTGCGGGTTGCTGTGGTAAAACATTCGGCGGTTGAGGCATCGGGGCCCTTGGTTGATACTGATGGTTGTAGTCTTGAGGAGGTACATTGGGGTTCGTATTGTTCACACCCGGTATAACCATTTGCTCAAGTGCCTGCAAGGTCGTTTGTTGAGTGGAGACGGGCGGATTCATCTGCATAGAACTAGGTGGACAAGGAGAAACCGAGACCGCGTTAGGCTGATTCGGTTGTTGCTGATGAGGAAGTTGAACGTGGGGATGTGGCGAGAGTGGATTCGGCTTCGCCGGCGACATTATCGGCCGAGGCGACATTTGTTGCTGCACCGCGGGCGGTCGCGGAGACATTTGCGGCCTTGGGGACATCTGAGGCGAGAGTTGTGGAAACGCAGCACGATATTGGGGACTCGTTGCATGTTTCGTGGGACCAAACTGCGACGGCGGACCGGCGTGCTGCTGAGGCTGCTGCGGTGGCTGCGCTTGCGGTTGCTGATTGAACATGGAAGGTGCGTGATGCGTATATTGAGGGTCCATGGGCTGTTGCTGCGTCACAGGATGCTGGGGATGCTGCGGATACTGATGCGGTTGGTGGGTCGGATGCGAAGGATGATGGAGAGGGAGTCGCTGCTGTGGTTGTTGCGACTGCTGTTGCTGCTGTTGCTGCTGTTGTTGCTGTTGGTGCATAGCCGAGGCAAAATTCGGATATCCCCCGGATGGTTGATAGACGTTACCCTGCTGATAATGCTGTTGTTGTCCAACCATGTGCGAATAGACTCCACCAGCTCCTTGGGGCTGCATTGCCTGATGAGGTACACTCATGTTGCCCAACATTCCTTGTTGTGCAGCAAAATGTTGCTGCTGTTGCTGCTGCTGTTGTTGCAACTTTTGATTCATGACCCCTCCTTGGTCTTGTTGATGAGAATACTGAGGCGGTATGTGCTGTCGATAAGGACCAGGCTGGGGTGTCATTTGATTGTAGTGCCTTTGCATCTGAGGATAGGCACCACCACCGCCTGGCCAACCTTGCATACTCGGATCCATGGCGAGGTTAGCACGAGCCATTGAGCGTTGCTGCTCCATCGAATACATATTGTCATTGTAGCCGGCATATTGGGCCGTACTGGCTGGATGGGGTCCTCGCAGCTGTGGAGTCATACCACGAGACTGACTTTGGAAGGAACCTGGCACCATGGCCCGCTGGGGTGCCCCATCGAAGCTTCCTAAATTTTGATTGAACATATTACGTTGAGCAGCGGCAGCGGGTCCAAATTCGGGTCCTCCGAAGGTGCTTAATTTCTGCAGCGGCGACTCGCGTGGAATTCCGTAAGACCGTCCGACGTAATTCCCTCCTCCGTTTGGGCCCGAATTCCCACCATCTCCGGATACTACCACAGAATTGGTGCCCGAAGGGTCAAAATGGTCGTTCCCCCCGAGGTCAGGAAGAGCGTCGAGCATCGAGCCACTGACATCTTCGCCGAATAAATCGTAGGAGTCCATGTCTACGCAGCGCTACTCTTCGCCTCTATTTCAGGCTCGAGAGGATATAGTGGGAGCTCTTTTATAGCTGGTGGCGTGCCCATTGTCGATTTGCAAGAATCTTTCCTGGAAAAAGGTACAAGAGAGTTTATAATCAAACCAAAAATCATTCGCTACAAATAAGTACTAATTTTGAACGCTCTAACTGGCAAATGAAAATATACAGGGCGTTAAAATCAATCAGAAGTAGTAACACGCGCCAAAGGGGAAAAAGTATATACGCTTATGGCTCGATATCTCATAATCGCTATAACCTTTCCCCTATGGAACGCATTATAAAGTCAAAGGCAATCCATGTAACGCTTATGCTACTGTAATACAAAAGCATTAATCATCTTTTCAATATATAACATAGAGTCCAGCATATCTTCCAGGATTCAGTTGCAGAATAACATCAATCACTGAGTGACATAACCTACAAGGTTTGCATCAAAGCCATCTATGGGAGTAGAATTTACAAAAGCTAAATGTTTTGAGCATTGTACCACGAAGATTATGTTAACTCACCACTAATATTATATGCATATTGAAAAATACAGTCAATTGTCCAATGACAAACCAAATGTGAATCAAAGATAATGTATGAAGGTGGTATAGCAAAGACCAATAAAGGAGAAACGTACAGGTGTTGGTTAAAATGAGAAATCGTCGAAGCACTCTTCTTCAACTGATACATCGAGAAAAGTACAGAAAACTCTGTAGAATAAAAGAAGTTGATGAAAATGACATTTCAAAGAAGAATAACAATATGGTAATATCATAAGAAATTCACATTCAATGGAGGGAAAAACTGGTATGCACGCTGTACGAACCTGAATGAAACGACCAGTCGAATATACCACGGAAGGTATTAGTTATGAAATATAAACGTCTAGTTGCTCAGTCGAATCGGCAAAGAATGAAAAGTACAAGAACGCGCAAGAGTCACGCACTTCGTTGTAAGTCGTTACGGCGAATCCTTGGCCATATCTGGATATTGAGACAATAGGCCAATACCGTAGATAGCCTCTCCGACGATGGCAATTGTTCATTCTCCAATTCGGCTGTTCTCGATGAAAGCGTTTCGAGTAAAGGCAGAAATCGATGTATTCTCGAGGAAAAGAAGCGTCCTGTCGGAATACGAAAAGCGGCCGGTGTGCCGAACGTACGCCATTATTCCGAGATTTCCTGTTGGCCCTCGACCGAATGGAGAATTCGTGACGGGCGCCGTGCGCGCGACGCTCGATATTCCCGCATCAGAGCGTCGCTTCGCTCGCTCACTCGCTCACTCACTAACCAATTACACACACGGCGTCTCCTTGACCTTTCTTACAATCCAATTCCTTTTTCCAACTTCTCGTGTATATCGCGTTTCTTTAATTTCACGCCACGCACGCCGTCGATGCTGTAAAGTTTTCACTAAAAAATCCACCCTCGTCTTGTTCACTCGCGCGCGTTACAACGAGTCTTGCTGGCGGTGGTGCATGGCGCTGCTGCTGGTTGGTTGGTTGGTTGACTGCTGGCTAACTGAGTGCCTGGTGGTGGCGACGACGATCACGGCACGAATCGTCGTCCCCAGGTGCGAGCGTGTCCACATAGACCCGAACTCAACCCGAACTCAACCCGAACCCGAACACGGACCTCAGTGTGAACCCCAATCGGGAATACGCATTTCTCTCTGTCTCTTTCTATTTCTTCTACCATCCGCACAACTCTCTTTCTCTAACGTACTTTCCCCCACCCCACCCGTAGATCTATGCATCCCTTTCGCTCTTTACTTGCTCACCGTTAGTTTCACGCATCAACATACACAGTGAAAGGGCCATACTCTTTTCTCCTTAGCCCGGCTCATTCTAGCGAAGAAGCCGGCCAGCCAGCCAGCCAGCCAGCCAACCAACCAACCAACCAACAGACCGACCGACCGACCAACCAACGAGCCAGCCAGCCTGCCAGCCAGCCAACCACACATTGTACTTCCGTATAAACATAGACGACAGAGACGCACCACACAGGCGTAAAGAGAGACAAGTACGAGGAATCAGCTCTTTACTTAGGTTCCTCTAATAGCGCGTGGCGCATACAGCCGTATACATCTATTATATACACTTCACGTATATGTCAATACGCAAGTTAGGCTTACGACGCTGGAACAACGCGTTCCTCTGAAACTTCCAAACTCTATCGCTTGTACAAAGTTCGTAGTAAACGTAGCGATCGATCGACTCCACTCGTATTATTTCGCGGCTATTACCTTTACCTAATAATGTTTTAAATCCATTTATTATACACTGATCTTGCATCATCGGCGATATGTTTTCAGCACGAAGAAATAATGATTTATACGTGTGTATCTTCCGTTTTTGCTTCTATACACAATCTCCGATATTACCTCAAGACTTGGAGCTTTTTTCTGCTATTGAATGCAATGAAAGATTGTAAATGCCAAAGATATCCAATGATTCAATATTTTTAAAGTAGTAAATGTCATCGTCCCAAGTAACCGAGCTCGCGTGTAAATAAAATCCTGTAATTATGGCGGTATTTAATCGAAGCGAAACAAGGAGCGATTCAATAGTGATTGACATGGAACTTGCATCACGGAGAGATTCGGAAGCTCACGAGGTACCGGGGGTAGAATAAACTTTAAGGGACAGAGTACGGTCGGGGCGGGGAGGATGTAGAGGGAGAAAGATGGAAAGAAAGGAGCATGGACGCTGTTGACGAATCGGCCTCGATGAGCATAAAGTATTCGGTGTATCGCGGTAAAGAGACAGACAGAGCAATTGGCGGTAGCGAGGCGGAGCCCGAATTACGCTAGAAGGAGAACCAATCGGATTTTACCTTATAAAACCAACCGCACCGCAGGATATTCGATTAACCAATCGTATCCTGGGAATATCGACGGGAATATGCATTTTCTTATCTTCAACTCGATCGCGAGATGTACGAGTGTAACGGTAATTGTTCCAGCTTCACATTAATACTCCTACTGCAGATTAATAACAAGCTGGAGACTTATGGTGAACGAATAATGCTACTGAACAGTGACTGAATGATTAGCGTTAAGAAAATAAATAATCTTGAGAATTGTAAACAAACTTTTGACCTGGCCATCCACATAGCACTCTGGAATAGCAACATACTCAACTAACATGTCTAATTGTCGAACAGTAATACTATTAACGTCATCTTACAACGAATTTTTACATTTTCACATTATCAAGTACAATGACCCTAACTTTCGAATTGTTCGCAAAACGCCAAGTCCACATTATTGGTCACGGTATTTTAATAACATGCTTAGGATGAATTAGCTGTAAATATGAAAGTCGAGTTAAACGCGAACGCGCTGTACAACGAAGCGGCAAAGGAATATTCAAAAAATTCAGCGACACAACAAAAGAAAGAAAAGAGCAAATCGGTGAATGCAACCTTCGTATACTTGACCTAATTTTAGTGAAATTGGTATCGCGTTTTACCGTTAAAACAATCCGCTTTCGGTCTGGAAGATCGTGAAATTCCTGTAAAAGTTGTTTCGGCAGATCTTCGGCGATGAAAGCTGAAAGATTTTTGATAAAACTCACGTTTGAAGGAATGTGGATCCCATAATTTTGATGTTCCATGTAAACTATCCCGCGAATGTTCGTTCAATCGTTATGTCGGTGTCCATTTTGTTTGGTTAATTAGCGAAGCGAGGGGCGAAGAGGCGTCGGTGGTGGCGCAGGTTACGTTGACACCGCACAGCATACACCGCCACAAGGCACAAGGCACACGACACACGACACACGACACACGCTAGGTATAAGAAGATATAGATGACTCTTAGGACTTACGACTCTGGGAAACACGTACACACGCGTAACGCGACATGACGGATCCGTTTACCAAACTCACTACTCGGCACAACCTCTGCTTTTTTTCACGCACGTCACCTTGTTAGTCGAATTATCGCCACTAATAATATCTCGAAGAAAAGGTAAAATATTGTAATGCACGCGCACGCTAATCTTTCACATGTTGCCTAGTGAATCTCGCTCCCTCAGCATAGTAGTCACTGGTAGTCACTGGACTCAGGCATTGCACTCTTCCTGCCGATGCACGTACAATGCGATTCCTAGCAAGAGTGGAAAATCGCAGTTCACGAGGCAACAACACCTCACTTCAGTGATGCTACGCGATCTGCCGACAACGTTGCCTACCTCGAGAATAATAGTGAAAAGGGATACGATCGGATAATATAATCGATATAAAAGTATACCGGGTTCTCGATTGGCTGAACATTTTAAACTTCTCATTCTATTCGCAATCAACTACACGCAATCGCCGAAAGACGATCGATCGTATTAACAAATACACTAGTGATGTATGGCGATAGTTTGCACGTCATTGGCTCTTTCTACTTCTTTCCACTCTAGTCTGCAACAGAAAACGTGGACCAATAAGGTGGCGAATATTTTCACATTCCGTTTCGAGTGGTCTCTCAAGCGCTGTGCTGGCAGCGCTACCTACTTCTGTGTCCCGGGTACTAATATTCCGAGTGTTTCTCAACTGTAACAGTTTTGCATCTTACATGCTCTTATCGCAGATCAAAACTTGAGATTATTTTGTCAAAATAAATAATATAAATACAATTTCTTTGCCTTAATACTGCAACAACCGAATTAACGTTTACCAGGTTGCAACTTTATTACTGCATGGTTCAACACTTTGTCCAGTTAAGTAGAGATAAACTATACTGAACAGCAATGTCTTTTATCGACTGACCCGAGAAAAGGAGTTATTTTGAAATAAACAATGCGAAATTCCAAGAAGCAAATGTACAAAAATTTACAAAAACGAGCATGGAAAACGTGTGATACATTTTGATAACATTTCATGGCTGACAGACAAATTTCAGATCCAAACATAATGTAGAAAACTTTTTTAATTCTTTTTTCATTACATCTAAGAAATTGGCCTATTGTGGTTACAGTTATGTAGAAGCAAGATATTGATGAATGCAATCATCTCAATCATTAAACGCATATTTCAATATGAAATAAGTATCTTTCATAAGTCATCAATAGGCAGATGACTTTTGGTCAATCTGATTAATATTTCTAATATGAATTTTACATTGTTTGTCTAATAAGTAACATTCGTTTATTTTACGATCAAAGATAGTTAGACTAGAGCTGATAATTTGTACTTTTTAGTTGGCCAAGTGAAAATCTGTTTTCAATGTACGGGGAGAATGAGTTAAACCGTTGACATTAGAATACTGTTAGAAGTATATAAAAAAAATATTCGCGTTTTATTGTTACGAAGTGTAAGAATACTTATTATAAGTTCTTGTGAAAATGCATGACTTCTTGCGCTACTCTCTATGTGAGGAAAGCGTAATCAATGTATAAAATTACGTTGTCTACTGCTTCACGTATGAAATTGAGCAAATGTCAGGAAGGAGCAGTGATCGGGGAATATATCTTAGGCCCGTGCATGGTTCATCGTAGCTTCTTTTCGTCGACGAGCCGCGTGTCGTTTGATTCTCTTCTGTACCATTGGTATAAAGAACAGCATCAATCCACTAATAGCTATCATTCCACCGGCCGTGTAAAAACCCGGGTCATACGTAGCTAGCGCATCGTATAACCAGCCTGAAAATACATTGAATTTTTAGTTATTTGTATGTTACAATATTACACTTGATAAGAGAATTACAAAACTTCCATGTGGGATATGAAAGATATTACGATAAAGATTGCGGGAAACTTTTAAAACTATAACATTACTTTAAAAGTCACTGGGTTATTTTAGATTGGAAAACTGTTTCATCGTTTAAAAGTTTCATTAATCAATTTGTCGTATTTGTGGACATATACTATATGCATACGATAAGTATTCGTTAAAGCAAAGCAAGTCATTTTGAAGGTGAATATGATTCTTTCGCTGTATGTCTTCTATGGAAAAACGTTTACCTGCGATTGGCGGTCCTAAAAGTGAGGCGAAGCCTTGGAAGAGCAAAAGTAGACCGAAGGCACTCGTGAGGCGAGTTAAACCTAACAAATCGACTAATATCACCGAAGTGAGACCTACGTACGCACCGGCTGTGAAACCGTACAATACGCAGTAAACAGCGAAGGCCGCAAAGGAACTGCAAAATGCGCTGAATATTGTAGCTAGAAAATACAGAAAGGACATATCGTTATTATTTGAACAAAGCTACGAATAGAAAGCAATGGATAAAATATGGAAAAAGGATGAGGAACTCACAAATCCCACAAACGGTGAGACAAAGATTATAAACGAGAAGCCGGTTGACCCATGGTTTGTCAGAAATGTAGCCGAGAATGATTCGGCCAACCGTATTGGCTACCCCAATAACCGAAAGCAGGTAACTCGCAATTGTCTTGTCGATGCCTCGTGCCTCGGCTTGTGGCTGTGGATCATGGAAATCCCAATCAACGCTTTACCTCGCGCTATCCCTTACGATCTTTTCTACGCACCAGTAAATACACGTACGGTATATTGAAGCCAATACTCGTGCAGAAGTTGGACAATGTGAAAAGAAGGAATATCGGATCTTTCAGGAGGGAAAAATCCAACATTTCCCGAAGGACGTCCACCGTTCTTTCCTCCGTATTTTCCTGCGATTCTACTTCCATCATTTTTTCCCCATTCAAGCTCCTCAATGACGAATGCAATCTTGTCGTTTCTTCGCTACGCTCCAAACGCGACGCCGGCAAATCTCTGCAAACCAACGGATATTCATTCGATTCAAATGACAAATTCTACGGAGAAATATATCGCACTTTTAGCAGAGCGACATGCATATGTTAAGATTATAATACGTCTCGTATAACGTTTCAATTATAGGGCGCTTATTTCAACCTTTTACAAACGGGTCTTCCATTTATTCAATTTCACTCGGAACTGGGCGCTTTAGTCGCATTCTTTATCAGAACTGATAATTGTGTCTTCTTTAATAAGAACGTACATCTACTTAGCTCTCTTTATCTTTTTTTAAGGTGTAAATACCCGTGTAAGTCGTAGTGATAAGTTATTACGAAACAATACTGCGGCGAAAAGTTAAGTGGTCGTAATTTGTCGTAAATTATCGATTTTCGTGCAGATAACACGTATGACGGCTGGTGACGCTTCATATGATCTCGCACGTTACTCATCTTAACGTGTATGAAAGAAAATATTCATCCTGAACGTTCATGCGTGAGTTTTAATAATAGAATATTCTTTTTTTTCGTGTCTATACGTAATATTATTATGTATGTATTAGGTGCGATCCTATTGCCTAAGCTGGTAATTATTCGTCGAGGTTTTTCGAAAAGAAATTTGTAATTACTTCAATTAAAGATTTAAATTGCTATCTCATTCGACGAATTGTGTCGTACGTATTTAACGAATGCTAAGATAGTATCACGCAAGGCGATGTTGGTTGAAGTTTCTAAATGACACGAAAATGAATTATTACGATGCTTAATAAGCTTTACCGGCATTATGTAAAACCATACTGGAGAACGTACATACAAGGCTCTCGAGATTATGTGCTAGATACGTGTAAAACATAGGGTGTGGTTTGAAAGTAACGCGCGAAATGGAGCCAACAAATGTATCGTTACGAGTATCAAAACGAGAGTGGCTAGTAGGGAAGTGGACCGTGCGGCAAAAGAATCGTTATCGGGGTGAGCCGGCAGATAATAGTTGATAAAAGTATAAGGAAAAAGGGAAAGATACGCACGTGTGATTACGCGTAACAAGATTGTCCAGGCTGCCCTGATAGAGGGCATCACGGCGGTTCATCACTCCGGCGCTTCCAAAAGATTTCGAAATTGAATTCGGATCGGTGTTACGAATCTTTGGGATTAGCATTGGTTGGCTGAGGGCGAGTCTCATTCGACCTCGTGTCTCTTCCGGCCATAAGCTGATGCTCATGTACTCCGTCTTATCTTCCACGCTTCTCGTACTTCCAGGAACTGCATTACGTTCCAACGTCCCTGGACCATGGGATTTCCCGTTGATTGTAGCCTTCACCGTGGTGCTCTACGAATCGTACCATTTTTTCGTAAACTCTTGTATTTTCCTCTTGTAAACTATTGTATTTACATACAAGATATCGCAATATATTAAAATAAACATTTTTTCCTTTATACTCCTTAAATAAATTTTGTTTCGTGTAATAGTCATTCATCTTATTCATTTTTCCCTTGCTCCAGCAAGACTTCGGTTAGAGTGGTCAATGAAGTCAATTAGGAGAGTACGTGGCAAAAGTTTTATGCTAACGAGACGATGAATGCTCACCTCATTTACAAGGCGGTTCTTAGTCGGAGTGGGTTCAGGTTCAAGTGGACGAAAAAGGGCTCCAAAAACGATACAATTGAGGACGATACCCGCGCAGATCATCGTCGTTCCACGCCATCCATAATTTCCGATTAAGTACTCGAGGAAAGGGGCGAATATGAGGGTGCCCAGACCCGAGCCGCAAACGGCTATTCCAGTGGCCAAGGAACGATACTTTTCGAAATAACAGGTCACGCTTACGATTGCTGGTAAGTATATCAGGCCGAATCCCAAACCTGCAAGGTATCAATCGCTTGAACCGGATCGTTTGGATGCATACATCGCATCGACTTATACGATTCATCGCTATACACACATACGGTATGTATACACGTGAATATGCGCATGCAAGCTGCGAAGCAAGTGTCGTTGTTTTTGCCTGTACCTTAATTGAAAGGATATTTTCCTTAGCGATACTTTGGAATTTCACCCTCTCTCTCTCTCTCTCTCTCTCTCTCTCTCTCTCTCTCTCTCTCTTATATATTTTTAAGAAGTTCGGGATTCTTACAATTTACTGTACAATTCGCTTATATCCAGTAGATGAGAGCATATTACTTATCTTTTCCATGGCGCATTTGAATGTTAATACCTTTTCAGCATTAGCATTTTATCGGTTAACATTATAGCAACATAATCTCATGGAATTCGCGTATCAAGATAGGATAATAAAGTATTTCGTATCTTCGGTGTTTCCCCCGTCAACTGAGTTGATAATCGAAGAGTCATAAAATGGTGAGAAGTTTATCGCAATCAAGGGGGAAGAAGATCTTGTAAACATTGACGGAAAAATATAAACGTATATGCGGTAAAGTCGAACGAAAAGAACAAAGTCTCTCCTGAACTGTTAGTAAAAACAACTTTCCGAATCCATCGGTTTTAAACTCTTTTCATTTGATCAGCCAAGTTTTTTATACCTTTAGCCATAGCCTCCAGCGAATAACATGAATATCGATAGTAAAAATACTTACCGGTTCCAATGCCGATGGTAAAATAAAGAGTGACAATATTTTTCGCCCAGACGCTAGCCAAGAGGCATCCGCTAGCCAGGATCGATCCAGCAATCGTCACCGTCCGACAACCGTATTTATTGACCAGAGAACCAGAAATTGGTCCTGTGAAAAGATCGTCATAAAAGAAACGATGGGACATTTATTTATAGCCACTTCTTATTGATTCTGGTTATAATGTAAAGGCGATGATTTCATTGACTTTCATTTATTTCTTTGGTCAAAATTTTGTAGACAAGATTATTAAAGGCTTACCCGAGCATAAAGTTATTCCTACTAATATGGAAGCAATCCAGGCTGTCGCACCTTTGCTCTCCTCGAAGTAATACAAAAGTTCCAAATAAAATACACCGAACGAATATGTCACTCCATCGGCTGTAAAGAAAAAACAGCAAAAATGTCAGATAGATTTGATAGAGAGGAGTGAACGCTTTTGAAAGAATTTAAAAAAGAAGCAAAGAGTTGATGGTCGTTTTTTACAAACGGAATATAAATATCAATGGAAATGATAAATTCGATATATAAAACTTGAAAAGTCGTGGGACTAGTGTTAAAAAATTTTTAAATAATCGGTAGCAAGATACGCGTCGATAGGAGAATGCAAAACAATCATTACGTACCGGCCGATAGTTAACGCGATAAACGAGAACTCAGTCAACGATTGCGGAGTCACAATATTACTGTTTTTAGCGTTTTACTTTGTCCACAGTAATAAATACGAAATAAACGGCATTCTTATGAACTGCGTTTACATTATGCAAGCAGACAAAAGAAAAGTGTACGCAAAAAATTAATGGCTGCGCGTATAAGTCGTAACGATTTTTAAGTGTCAGTCATACTAATAAGGGTTTTAAAAGAATCTACTATATGTTAACTCGTAACGTATGCGATAAGGTACGTCACCCTGACGTAAGAAATAATGATGATGTTGTAACAAAAATGTATAAACGATTATTCACAGGCAATATGATTTGCCGTGAATAGTTGTTGAACCCATTGTACAGGGTCAGTGGCAACTTCATATCGTATTTATACGTAAGACGAAAGCCCAGAACCTTAATTTGATGAATATGTATGTATTAACCTCCTCTAGAATTCGACTATACAACTATTCGTCGAATATTCGCACGTGCTGCGATGATTGACGATGAAAGTCATTATGACAGATAATAAGCATATTTAGCGATTATTTGCCGAGGGTGAGTTATAAGGATGATGTACGTACGGAAAATAAGCGATACTTTGAATGTTTATCGCTTGAGTGGGGAGCGTCCGTGAGACTACACGCGACGACAAACATGCACTGCCTTTTTGACATCCACAAGAAACTTGATTTATCGAGAAACAAAGGCATGATCACAACTTTCTTACAACATATTAGTTCTGGCCATGAACCGTAGCAATGTATGCTTATAATTATTCAACAGTGCTTTTCCGCTGTTATAGACAGTACCGATTGCTTTTATCAGCAATAAAGATTATCTTTTATTAGGCAAAAGTAGATACGATCGCTGAAACACACGATAGGATCATATGATCTCTTAAATTTGCGTGAAATGTATTTAAGCAGGTACTTCAATCGTCTTACGGGTCACCCTCTGATCTGTATACAGAAAATCGGGAAGGTCGTCTAAACGTACAACACTTTCGAGCGGACAGTAGAAAGTTATTCGATAAGAGAACGTCTCTGCAAGAAGAACGTATACAGCATTCACACCTTGTTTTCGTCAGTTCGATTTCCTTGTATGGAACCGAATCACTGTACAAACTACTGCTCCAAATTAAGTTACTAACGATAAGAGACACGCGACTTATTCATTATGAAAGCAGAAGTCGCAATGGAACTGAAGATTTGTATTTGTGAAAATCATTCGATACAAAATGCTCTTCGACGAATCGATTGAAACGTTTCTTTTAGGAAATATTAACAAAAAGGACGTTGATGTTAATGAAAATAGCGGTTTCAATGAAAGATTAATGCAACCTATCAAAGAATGGACAGTAATGCGAGTAAAAAGAGCAAAATGTAGTCAATAGTCGATGTCTGCGTAACTATCCAGGACGAATGTAAGAAGTGGTTTGGCTATCGAACGGAAACTCTCACCAATGCAATTTACTCAGAATAAAAAAGGTATGCCGAAGAATAAGTCTCTGATAATTTACTCAATTTTCATTCACAGTCATGCCTTAGGTGGAAAAATGATTAACATCTTTACCAAGAGATAATAACCCCGAATATTTTTTTACGACTACATGAATACGCAGAGAATAAACTTTACAATGTTGTTTTCCGTCTTATTTGTTAGTAGAAAATATGAATGATTAAAGTGTGATACAATCATTGGCAAGATTTAAATGACGGATAATTGCTTTTGATACAATGATATTCGAGAAGCATAATTTGGCAAGTTAAGCATTGAATCTCACGCTTGAGCTATACTTTGATTTCAGCACATTGCAAATCACATTGCACTTCCCTGTTCATTCGTTGACATACATATGCATTAGTAAACTAGTCACCATTATCTTGCCGAATTATATCAGGAATCGTGCGTTATCAGCGACCTTTTTCTCGCGCCTTTGCCAGGAAACCCGATAATTGTAAATCTTCGAAGTTTTTCTTTTCTCAGAAAAATTTCTCGATGTATATGGCAAGCAACATTTAATGACGGAGTTGCATTGATTACTTGTGAGTAAGTCGGGCCAACCAAGATACGTTTAATTCGTGCAGTTTCAATGGTACGTATGCGCTAACCTACCATAAGCACGTAAATGCGATATCTACAGGCGGTCTAGACTGAAGTAGTTGAACGTGGAATAAGATAAAACGAAATACGGTCGTGTATGAGAGCAACCACTTCAACGAATCCAAGAGAAGAATAATAGTATATCATTGAAATGAAATCGACACATGTGACTGATAGCAAAGCGGACGTTACGTAGTGTAATGTCAGAACTGTCGAATTTTTGATAAAATCTAGCTTGCGTCCTTGGGCGAAAATTTGAGAGAAATTACTCAGACGCTCACGTGAACTGGGAAATAATGTTTCGAGAAACAAAGGACAATGAATCGAATTCTTTGTAAGCATCTTTTGGTGAGGATAATACCGTTCTACTCGGAGTTGTTTCGAAGGTACGGCGATTTGCGATGCACCGGCACATGTGAACTTCGCATTGAAATGCGGAAGTAGTCTCGAACATGTACCAAGATATCCCTGTGAGAGTGATTAGTATTTCTTTTCTTTCATTCCTGTTAACGTCCGAACTTGGCAGTAGTTGATCGCGAATGATTCAGCGCTACTGCACCGTTGACGCATAAACATCCCGTAGCCGCACGTACATATGTATGTATTTACGTATCTATACGCCTCCCGTTTCATTTCTCACATTTCTCCCACATTTTTTGTTCTTCCAGAGGAATAAAAATAATGAGGAAATTTACCGATCGGCGCCTAATAACAGTCCGATCTACGTACATATGTCGATTGACTTACGGCTACTAATGTAATTACAGAATGCGTGAAAAGAAAAAAGAAAAGTTCAGGAATTCGTGATAAATTATTTCAAACGTGTTCTTAAATATGACGTACTACAAGAGGTGAATCGACTCAAATGAGATGAGGAAAAGCAATTATTTACGTTCGATGAGAGGAAGTAAATGAGTGGAGAAAGTCGTAGATTTGTCATTGATACATGGTAGAGTAAAAGAAAATCTTTGGAACAATGAGAAATCAATCTCTTCGCTATGTGTGTACAATGATGGCGTGTTTCGTTTGTCAAACTGTTAATTATTTTTACGGGGAATGTCGGCTAATTTACTCCCACTTTAAACGGAGCGGAGTGTTGGAAGACGATTCTAGAGATTCGGCCACTGGAAGAGGATCGCGTGTACCTAAGGATGCCGTCTATTTCAAGCAGGCTCCGACGACGATGAACAACGGTCGGCGGCCACACACTTCGTCTCTTCTTTGTCACGCACTGTTTTCATTACTGCACTCGTAGGAGTATTATTCTCCGGGGGTAAACACCAGACATAAACAATACTAAATAATCCGAATGTGCCAGAAAAATAAATGTCACTTGAAAATCGCAAAATGGGAAAATTTAAACTTTGGTAAAGCATCGTTCACCTTTGTTCACAGCTATTCATTTAAATTTGGTTTTATTTAAAATCCTTGCTACTGTGCTCTGCGTGTAAACATCGATCGGCGTATTTACGTTATATGTATGTATGTGTTCGCATGTGATAGGTCATGAAAATTTTTCTTATTTATTAAGAACGCTGTCGATGGTGGTGCTCGATAAGAAGAAAGATGCGATTCTCGTCCCATTTTCATTGACCTCGCGTAAATGAACACGAAAGGCGCTGACAGCATTGACTCTCGAATAATTTGCGCGGCGAGCGATACGAGTGAAGGGAAATGAAAAGAAGTATAGTATACCGTGGAATGTCTCGTTTATCGAGGAAATCGGCGACCCGATGTTCCTTATTCCTGCCGAAATACCAAATGTGCAAATCGCACAGTCACGATCGTTTTATAGGCGAGGAAACGGGTAAATATTGCTGGAAAATATCCAATTGCGCACTCCTGACATTTTCAGCAGTCAAAAACAATATTACTGGGGAAAATTGATGTGTATGGAATTTTTCTTCTTAACATCGAATATCTGTTATCCACTTATTTATTTGAAGGACGGAAGGTAGTTGATTAGATACTTCGTGGCTCGAGTGACAAAAGACGCGCGTTAATCGGTCAAAAATAATATGAAAATGCAAGATTTGAAATGCACGAATGGAAAAACTGCGGGCGAAAGATGAAGGATTGAGGCTGAAGGTCTTCCGGTACTTTAGATTTTCACGATAAAAACATTTACTCGTTTAAATGGATAACGAGCATACACGTGCTTTTCGGCAAAGTCTGAGATCCGTGCTTTTATGGAAAAATGTAGGTTGCATACTCACTGATAATGTGTATCATAAAGGAGGCAAAGACGACGAAGTAACCCCATCCCCCATCAGGCGGTGGTGGTTGTGCCTGAGGCGCTTCCGCCGAAGGTGAAAGTCGGTCCATAGAGCCGAGGGCGACATCCTCGTTTTTCTCACTATTCCTCCTCAGGCCGTTCTTTGTTTTCGGCTTGGTGCTTGCGGTCGCGTGTGCCATGAGTTGCGAGCTCGTCTGCTGCCTCAACGAGACTCGACGAAACGAGGCTCGCGACCGGCGGAACCGCGATTATCTCCCTCCTCCTTCTCCTCCTCCTCTTCTTCTTCTTCCCTCGCTCGGTATCGCAACGCCTCACCAAGTCACTCGGATAGAACCGATAGCCGACGAACCGCTAAAACCTACCGATACGATAGTACGTGTCAGCCACCTCACCCCTAATTCTTCTACCGATACCCGCATGCATCCTCGCTGCACTCGTCTTCAACACTTTTCACCCATGTCAAACTACATATGTATTTACTGTCGACCCACACCCCGATCGATAAACCAACAGTCCTTCTGATAATTCTCCTTTTGTGGATAATTCGATAGATCGTAAGAATGACGATAAGACGCTATGCTCCCTTAAAGTCTAGCTGACAATGAGTTGACGCAGCGGGAAGATGCTTGAAGCAGCTCTAAGGTCTCCCCGTACCGCTTCGTAAACTTTCTTGCCAATAGTCATAGACGAAACGATCATACTGACCTAATATATGATCAACTTGAATTTTTATTTTTTATATTGACACATTCGTCATAATACTTTGTACTACGCGTATTAACACAGACTATTCGTAACAGGGGTGAGAATTCATTCATATCATTAATTTGAAGGAAATGCTTGAGTATTTCTGAACAATCATTTCATATAAATGTGCCGTATTCAATGCGTGTATTTGAGTACGGTTAGAGCAGAGGAAGATCTTTATTCCATATATTAAGGCCAATAATGGGAAAGATGTAAATGGACTCTGAACGTAGAAATCACACCCTTTCGTTTATACTATATATGGATAGGTGTACTGACGTTTCTTCGATAGGAAGAAACCCAACAAAGACAGCATACTACTTGACCATTCATAGGCTCCAGCCCAGTTCTACCCGAGTCGTTTCTAAGTTCGCATGTTTATTATTTCATATAATTTGAGCAAAATACTTTTCTTTCGACATATTACCGTTAACATGAGAACTGCCGATATTGGCGATTTACATAGGAAAATATTACAAATTATATGAAATAGATGTCTCGGTGGTATTTGGTTTTATTACTCATCTGTCTTCCATTTGCTTGCCGTAATTTAATACACTACGTACATATATTTCTGTCTCGGTATATGCCGATGATGCAAAACTTGTTGTTGGTCTGTGTGAGCTTTAGAAGCACATTCTGAACGGATGATGTACAGCAAGTACATTACCCCGAGGCAAATTTGTCGATTTCCAAATGCCAGCTACAGTCTATTAAAAACTATTTTGAAACTTACTTATCTGCATGCAACCATTATATTTTCAATGAAAATGCATTTCCCTAGTTCTCACACGCTTACATATACAAACCTATTTGAGGTAATCTTGTATTTATGTACATATTTACGGTCGAAGAGCAATACTACTGCCAAAGTCCATAACTTATGTATACCTATATTTCATGCTTTAGAAAATAAAAATTACATTTAGGAATCATTTTATTCAATTTCATATTCGGCACACATTTCAAGCTTAATCATTTTTATTTTATTGTTAACGTGTGAATGGATATTTCAAGAATAAAATAAAGGTCGCATTAAAAGCAGTTTATAGGCGCAAGGCTTTCTCGGGAGTTACAGGCCTTACTGCATATTTAAAAATCCAACAAAAGACGTGCTGTTGGTTGGGTTCATTGATTAACTAAACAGAATCTTGCTATTTTTTTTTCATTTTTAAGCGACAATAAAACTTCTATATGTTCGAATATAAATTTTATATTACTTAACTTGTACGCCTTCCCAAATGTCTTTACTACGTTCTCTACTTGCGGTGTTAATAGTTGCCCTTTTCATTAGGATTTACATTAAAGAAAGCCCCTCTTCATAAAAAGATTAATCGTCTTAAGATGTGACAAGAATATCGGTACATCTGATCTGACGTCAGGAGCCATTATAAACATATGCAAATTTCAAAGCACTTTGCCAACAATGGATATAGTTATATTTGTACGTGTTTCTTCGTGCCTTTTCGCGACACGATAAGCTTGAAAACTGAACTTCAAAATTATCTTAAGATAGTCCAACGGTTATTATCGATATAAACTAATGGAAGTCCGAAAATTATAATACGAAAACAAGTAAAGACATTTATAATAACAGCTCTTCGAGGATCCATTCAGTCATCAAAGTTTTCAAAGTGTTTAGAAAATTTGCACGCGGCTATTAAATGTGCCATATACGACAAGGCGAGATTCTAATGAAGAGATTCAATAGGATCAGTTTTGGTGACAGCTCAATAGCAACATCCGTATCACCTATCAGTCATCAAAATTATGAATCCACATTCCTTTTCAAAACGTATATCTGTATCACGTTAGATAAAGGTATTGTATTCTATGTGCCTGAAGCCAGCGTAAGAGATAGTCGTCTAGAGGGGAAGGGGCGGGAGAAAACTATGCATTTTGGATAAAAAATAGTTAGAATAATACTGAAATCTTTCGACATATATTCTCTATAATATATTTCAGTTATACAATATTTCTTATAATAATTGTCCTACGTGGAAAGGTTTATGCTTTTTACAAACGGAAGATATAATATATTGGGGGCATAGAACTAGTGAGTATATAAATATGACCAATGAAATTCTTCTAATATCGTCCTTATTTCGTTATTTCGTCATTCAATTAGACAATTGCTTGGAAAAGATTTGTCTTATGCAATGTGATTTTCTTATTGGCATATTATCAGGGATCTCAAGGACTCTACAACTGTGAACAATTAAACCGATTGTACGCTTCGTATTGTGCTTACTGAGGGGAAGAAAATGGATAGAAATATGTCGAGAATACATATTTTTGAATGCATTTTGAATATAATTACGGTAAACGATGAATATATGTATTTTCATCCAAAAGGTATGTTACTCTTTGTGTCTTCCTCTGGTACATTACGACTACGATTACAATCGCAAACCTTTCAATATAACAATCTTTTTCAAAGAATTGGTTCATCCCTATGTTTCTTCCTATTAACTTGAAAAATAGATTAAACCATTGCGTGCTCCGTGTATCAGTAAAAAAAATGATCAGCGATGTGCTTGTAATAGTAAAAAGCGTAGGGACATATTGATACTTATTTCCCTCAAGATAAGTTAAAGATAAAACTAAAGACCTATAAAGACATAAAATTGAGTGACACATGAGTCCCTGGAATTAGCACTACAAAATAATCTCCGCGATGAAGGAAGTAATAGATGGAATGGGAAATTTTAAATTGCGAAAATCTTTATTTCTCTTTTATTTACCACAGATACAGGTTTTCGGACACATCATATGAAAAACTCGTAATAAAAATAAGGATTATAGAAATGAGGCTCAAAGGCCGTTTCGCTGTTTAACCGGAAGTGTTGTACATATAATGTGAACTGCATTGCATTGGAATGCGTGTACTCCTAAACTGATGTAGAATCAAGACTGCATGACGGCACGAAATAACTGTTTATCCGGGAATCTTATCTTCGGTACTTTGGGCAATCAACTGACTGTCCTACCGGCGTGGTCAAATTCCCTTTGATGGTCGCTAATCTGTGGTCGTGCCTCATAAGTACAAATGGTAACCCCGTGATAGTGATAGGGCGCCCATTCGCCTTTCAGCCCTATATAGTAAACTTTGGTTTTATCCTCGCCGCTGCTGCCGGTTAAATGGATCGACAGATGATGCACCGACGAAAATTTTGCCACCCTGTTATCGGGAATGGATATGAAGGATATGATATTGAAAAGAACTTTAATCTTCGTAAACATTTCGACTAGATAATATGTTTTTAGTACCCCTCACTTGAAAAGTTGATGTCTTATTCATAATGCTTTGTAACGGAACAAAATTGTGAAAAACAACAAAAAACCTTTTTCAAAAGCTCTGCGTGTACTCTATGTTCTTTAGTTGATTGAAAGATTTCTTTAAAGAATTATATGCTTTTTTTTTCTTTTTAAGAGATTGTTTCAGTATACAGTTATTGTTTACACTGTATACAGAATACATGTTTCAATAATTACAATTATCATAATTACCAATAATTAGATATTATAACGAGAAATTATATGAAGTTCATAATTGTAAGACAAATTTTCAAAATTATCGAAATTTATTATTATCTTGCTATTAATACGATTTTCAAATCTGATAGATATGGGTTCATTAAGGTGCATTTTTATGTATGTTTGATTACAGAAGAAAAACTGAGAATAATATTTTATTAAAGATTTAAGTCGTTAGATTTACAGTCTGCTAATTGATCCGCTATATTTCTCCACAAATTTGTCCACATGAACCAGTAATGATTACTTTACATATCACAAATGTATTTTTGTTGTATGTTATGTATGTTATGTTTCATAGAATTTTATCCACTCCGCATAATTTTTGGTGAAGCTTTTACCTCTAATATTAATAAAACTTCAAAACTGGTTTTCGACACATCATGCAAGTGAGAAGTACTTAAAATGGACAAATCTTCTTTATGAATGACGAATAAAAATTATGTACATGTAAAAAAACACAACACAAAATTTCAGCTGTATGTTCTAAAGCAAAAATAATAATTAGGACATAAAAATAGCATTAGAAAAATATAGAAGGTGCAATTAAAATTAGCATTAGAGGAGACGGATTTATGGATTTGCATAAGATTATCGGATATGGAACCTACTTTAAGGGGTACTCGTGCAGTCCATTCTCATCTCTGCAGAGTTCGATTTCTTGGTCAGGTTCGATTCTAGCATCATCAAAGGTCATTCCTTGTCTATTCTTGAATCTGTAATTACAAATATATCTTACATGATGAAGAAAGATTGTTTGTTTTTTAACACTTGACAACTGCATGCAATTGTTCTTTTGCACAGCAGAGGAAATGTTATAGGCCTAAAATTTGATACTAATTGATACTAATTTACTGATATCATTCATCAATGCTAAGAATAATAATGATCAATTCATGACAATGGTACCTTGATGACTTGACAACTAAGGAAATGAGCCAGAAATTAATATTAATTTACTTGATTTTACAATAAATTGTAGAATAGTAGATTATACATTCTATTCACATACACGAAGTCACAAACGACCCCAGTGTCGTACAATTCATGTCAAACGCTACTAGGGTCCGAAAGGCATTACAAAATTAACAAACATTGTTTTGCGAATTATTCATTAAAAATATGGTATCAGAAAAAAATATTACTTACAGTCTTGCCTTATTTGGATGGTAGTCATCCTCCCCGCCAATCAGTATTAAACCTTTTAGTTTTATATTTCCAGTAAAACTGAAATTAATGACAGCGAATGTATGTTTATTCCATTACGCTGCATTATGATGAATTTTCAACGAAGAAAAATCGACTCACGGTATGTTGAAGAGCAATTCATCATCGACGTCGCTCTCTACAAACTTTATTACAAAAATAATTCAGAGAATGATATTATTGTTACTCAAGCTTGGATGTATTATGTCTCCTTTTTGAATTATTCTTTTACAAAGCCAATCTCTAAATGAGTATTATCATAGGTTGTTCAAATAGTTTATTACAGTATTACTTTTGAGGTTTAAAAATATAATATTAGATTCCTTATAAACAATCTAACATGTATAATATATGCAATAAGTTCAAATATTCTTAATAACATTTAATGTTCTTCATTGTTGACTTAAAACGGCTTTCCTGTTTACATATTTTTGGATACATCGTTTCTTATGTCTTAGTTTTTCCAAAATATAATAAAAAGTTTCTTAAGCTAATGAAATTTGTCGCATATTAAACGCTATTTTTACCTAAACGAAAATATTAATGAGTTCTATAACACATTCCACCGCTGTATTCTTTGAAGATTCTGATATACGATATTGCATTAAATGTAATTACTTACAGTGAGTATGCAAGTTTTCATTGAAATATTCACGTTTACATTAAAATAATTTTTTGAATGAATTAGTTAGCTTTCAATAATCAATTGACAGTGTTTCCTATGAGCTAAATAAATTACCTTGTCTTTGGTCAATCTTTCTTCCCATGGTTTAAATACCGTAGCTCCAGAACCTTCTTCACTTTCATTAAGGCATTCAACATTATCCTTATTAATTTTCGTATGTAAGCTGTATTGTACACCAAGATCCCCTTCACTATGTAAATTTCCACAGCTACATCCACCTTCCATGCTAGAATCCAAATATATCTTCCATTTATACAATTACCATTATGCAAAGTGCAACGTCATCACTGACTTACATTTATTTTACCAATAATTTATTGTAATTTTATACAAACAAAGATGTATACATATGTATACCAGGCATTACACTTTACATAAGCACATATATCACGTATTCCATCACGTAGTAGATGATGTTACTTTGCATTATACAGTTTATATAATATTTAAACAAAAGTCTATAACACATTTCAGTAAAATGTAATCCTGCTTCATAAATCTGTGTGTTCAAGTTGTTCAACTGTTCGTTAATATATTAAATTTTATAAATAGTTTGTTAGATTAATATCTACAAGTATGTATAACTTTTCAGTTTTTCAAAAGTTACTTTACTGCTTTGTTATTTATTACTACTAAAATAGAATATAACCTACACAGGAATATAATTTTATAAGAATCCCACGTATAATATAACCTAAATATCTGTACAGCGATAATTTGTTAAATTTTCGAAATACTATAAAGCGTGATGATTAGATACAATACGATCTGACTAGCGTAATAGTTAAATGCGTAATTGCACAATAAATTCAAGTCTGACTTACGTATAAGTTATTTATCAAATTGTTTTATTTGAAGCCTTCTTCCTGTGTTTTTCTTCTCTAAACTGTCAATCCAGCTCTTTATTATTATTATTATTATTATTATTATTATTATTATTATTATTATTATTATTATTATTATTATTATTATTATTATTATTATTATTATTATTATTATTATTATTATTATTATGTAAGATCAGTCGGATCAGGTTTGTATTCGAATTGTATGTTCGACTATGGGAAAACCATTAAAAAATGCTGAATGTGAAATACCTGATAATAGAAACATAAATGGAGATCAAATTTATTTCGAAAGATCTAACAAGATTTTATGCAAAAATTTATAAGAAAATTTCGAGAAAACGTTGAATAAACGTTTGCGTACACACGTGCCTTTGTCAGTTTCTCAAAGGCCAGCGTAAGTCCAGTGTCACCGACATACCGGCATGCATATGCATCTAAATATATAAACATGCAGCAACAACGTATACAAACGTATGCGCGGGACATGTATTTATAAGTATTATATCTTACATCGAGTAACATCGTAACATTGCCCCACTTGCTTTTCAAAAAATAACGGAATATTCCTTACTCTTTAAAAATATTCGACATTGACAGTATACGTACTGAAGTAATCATTTTTAAATAATACACTATAGAAGAATAAATTATAATTAACTCGCTACTGAGTGTATACTGTTGAAATGTAATGCTATATAATACTTATGACCAGTTAGCACACTTATTTAAACTCACATAATAACACCTACCTTATTTACCGAAAATACACAGGCACAATGCAGAAGCTGTAAGATGAATGTGGACATTTCACCGATTTCATTTCATAATTACATTCGAGAACGACCACGTAATTTTTCGTGAACTGAAAGATTTCAATGTTACAAAATTAACGTCGTTATATCCGATGTTTAACGAATAATATTGTTGTTATGGCGCAATGGGAAATAAACTGCATAAAGGAATGTTGTAGGGTTGTACTACTATTTATTCTTAGGAAAACAAGAGTATATAAGGGGCTTTGAATTTTTATCCAAAGCTATGTGACAAAGACAAGTTCCATATTCCTTAAGTTTGTTTAACAAAGCCAGTGCAACTTTTCAAAGTAGTTTTATGTCTAATCCATTTCATTCCCTTCTTTTTATAAACATGATAAGTTTACGGGCCATACATAATCAGTTTTTAACTTAACCGTTGAAGAAATATATTTATAGGACGCCTATTCTCCACAACATACATTTCCCTTCTTGGCAATATCACTTTTGATCATTACATTTAGCTCATTTTTTGATGTACAAAGGAAATAAGATAATGTATGCACAATGAACTGTTTGATCTATTTTAAATGCAATGCGTTTCAAGTCTTATGGATAAATTTAAAATATAGATAATACGGATTCGTTACTGCTCGCAACGAATATTTCAATGAATTATTCGCTTGAAAACAAGTGCAGCCACTTTAATACCTCCAAGTCAGTTGACAGGTTACCATTTTTTTCGTGGTCGATATGAACGATAATATTACTCGGATGGATAATCCTTTGGTTTATTTGAATAAAAGAATATTAAAGACATTTCAGAAGGTAGGTATCATTTGGCCGATTAAGGTAAGTGTACCAGTAACCGACAATATGCTCTCTTGCAGATATCTGATGGCAAATAACTGGTAGAATCACCTCTTTGAGGATTGCGAATCGCCTGGAGGAAACGAAAGACGCAATATACAGGTTGTTATCGCATTCCTCATAGTGCAGATAATCCGGTGATTACCTAGCTGCTCAATCAGTCACAAAAATATCGTTGTATTATTTACTATATGTCACCTTCCCAATATCTACATCTGAATACAACATTTTCAGCTGATTATCGATTATTTGGAACAATTCGGGTGGCTGTGGTATTCTACCAGTTTCCAGTTTCGACCATACAGGTACATCTGCAAAAAAAATAATTGCCCATTGGCATTCCTTGTATTTCCCAATAATATAAATTTAGTATATGTACCAAAAATTGTACCATGAACATTAGAAACATTCTATTATATCAGTAGATTTTAGTGTACCAGCCATTCAATAATGATATTCATTAAGATTTGTCAGTGGGACATTTCCTTCATAGTTTTATATTCGCAATATGAATACCTAATTGTTCATACAAATGTACAATTTTTGAAAGATATTTGCATAGAAAGCTTTTGTCAAATAATCGTAAGACTGAAATACAGAACGCAGCAGGGACTTGTCCCTTTCAGAATGTATCAATGTTATTTCAACTTGCAGCTAAAAATTCTGTAAAATATGTCCTTTAATTGCGTAACAGTATACATACCATTGAAATGTATTTCAAATGCTCCTGACGAGATGAAGTGTCCCTCAATGGCATTACAAATGAAGAAAACAATAAGGCACGCATAAAAACGATTGTACGTGCACCACTGCCAAAAGGATGGTTGTTGTAAACCAAACCACTGATACACATTTACTCCAGATATTATTAAAAGTATCACCACTATCTTAAGAGTACCCTGTACAAAAAAAAACAAGTATTTTCAACACATTTCATTGACAAGCAAAATAACCTGACACTTTGTGGGACAAGGCAAGTGTCAACAGTTAATGTAATTATATATGTGTAAGGAAGATCTTAGTTTACCAGGAGTTTAGCTAAGAACATGTTATATCCAGGTGGATTGAAATTTTCCCCATTGATTTGAAGTTCTGGATATTTTTGCTGAAGAATACCTGCATATTCTTCAAAGGCTTTTCTGTACCCACAAGAATAACTGCGGAAAAGAATTTCATAATGATTAATGATATTGTTCATGTTATGACTTGAGTACGATCAACTTTGTCAGGCATCAACTGGATATATATTCACGGATATTTCAGTCCTGTTATTCGTGAGAAATCTTTCTGCTTGGAAACGTTCTAGTATTTGATAGTTGAGTATGAATAGTTTGCCCGAATTGGCAATAAAACCTGTTTTTTATTTATCTCGTAAGTTTGCAAAATAACGAAGTACAATGTTGAAACTACTTCTGTACATACGGTTGGAATTGTACGTGCAATTATATTACTCAATAAGTTGTTGTTTAGCAAAATACTCAGTGCATCACGTAAGATTGAGTATAGTTACCAGTAAAGGAATTTTAAAGTTGGTCCTGTCTTTGTACCGAGTTTGGTTAAGGGAGCCTGGCTATCGTCAGCATTCACTTTTAGGTACAAAAGACTCAATACGACGATGAAAGGCAGGATCAATCTTGTCAACTTCATTGTTCTTTATCTCATGAAATAGTCACTAGGTCCGTAATACGATAAAATCCGCCGGATAAAAAGAATATACAGACAGGCAATAATCGTGAGAACCTGCCGCTCTTTACTAATTCCTGCCGATCGGATAAAGTTCCAGGGTTACCACCAGTTGCCACCAGTTGCCACGCTGATATCCTTCTTTCCAACCTGTTTACTACATTTACGACGACACGATGATCATGCGTATTTCTTTGACTTACGAACCAAATGTCTACCAACCAAATGTCTACTAACCAAATATCACGTTCGTATGTCGTAAAGTCGTAAGTTGTAAGTCGCCGTAAGTCAGTTCTCTTTGAGTTCAATGGCTCAGCCCAAAATGTATTCTCAATTACACGCCGCTTATTGCGCTATTCTTTAGAAGTGGCTCTTCTTTTTTGCGTGTCAGTGCCCTTATGTACAGGAAAAGGCTAATTCCGATCATTTAATTTTACTCTGATTATTAAATCATTATTGTATACATATTTCTCCGTTATAAACGTTTAAAGCTAACGCAGTTCGACACCACCAACAAAATAATTGAATGATTCGATATGAACGATATAGCGGGAAAATTGGATTTTATCTCACGTGCCATGAATTTTTTCTTTATGATACAAAATGACGAGGTATCAATTTAAATTACTGCGAAAATATCTTCCTTTTTTACATAAAGTCACATTAAATACTATTACGTTGTATTTTTACGACATTGAGAGATGAAGGGAGATTTCTCCAATAAACAGCGAACAAATGATCATGTTATGAAACGAACGCATGAACGAACGGCGTTTCCATATAATGAAAAATGCGTAAAAATTGATTCAAATATTTCTCTGGGAGAATTTATACTGGCAGCACTTACAATTAGGACGGGTTCTAGCTAGGGATTGTATCTGTCAAATAACATTCACCCTTTTCCATCGCATCTCGTGGAGATGATGCTGGTGATTCGTTCATTAATCAACAAAATATACGAATTACATTTATAAGGAAAAGCGGCAAAATTTTCAATAACAATGTTGAAAGAATTGAGTGAAGTGGTACTTCGTTCCAAGTATCGGACGTTTCAAATAGCTTACAATGTAATGAGAAATATGGGTAAGCTCAGAACATATGCGGGTAGTACATACGAGCCGGACCTTTTCCTAACCTTTACCATGAACCTTAACCCCTAACAAATGACATGATTTTTCTTATTCATTATAAGTAACATGAAGTGTAACGTATACCCTGCTAGAAAACAACTTTTGTTGTTCAATATTTTGTGTTTTTGTTAATGCATGATACATCTAATGTGCTTACGTGCTACGTAAATAACATGTTACGTCTTGGTTATGATTCCTTTTGATTTCATTCACCGGCTAATATGCGCACAAATATAAAAATGTATAAAATTGTAACTCAGTTTTGTTATGAAAATGACGTGATATTTCTACGTGCCATTAATCTAATTAACATTTAGCAGGAATCATCTATACACATACATATATTGCTTCCACAAATATCTTGGTTAATTTTCGGACATTTTATTTGCCTTTGAAAAGAATACTAAATTTTTTAATCCTTTTCCAAAAGTTATTAACCTTCAAATGCAAATAAATTTGGTGCATGAAAATGTGGTAATCATTTTTTCCAAGATATAAAGGTAATGAGACAAATTGGTGTTGCTTGAACCACTGTAAACAAATGGTAAATGAAAATAAAAATAACTTTAGGTTTATAACTTTGTTGCTTATATTTCAAAGTAAAGGATTTACCATCTTCCCATTAAAAAGTTATGTAATATTTGTATGACATAAAATCCTTTAGTTACAGGAATATAAATTTTAATTACTTTGCTTCCTATTTGCAGCTACCGTGAAAAGATTTTATCGGAGAACCAATGTCCTATCTAATGGAAATGGAAACTTTGAAATAACGCTTGATCAAAGAAAACTTAAAACACCAAAGGGGGATACATTTGTAGTGAATAATAAGCCATTAGCACTAGCAGTAGCTGCAGAATGGGATGCTCAAAACGAGACAATAGACAGAAGTAATATGCATTTAGTAAGTAATTAATAACAGTTTGGTATCAATTACTGATATGTTTGTCAGAAGTTTTTCTCAATTACAAGTTACACTAAATCGAGGATATTGTCCCTTGCTTTGTTTCTCTTTATTACCATATAAAATCAAACGAACCTGTTGTTATCTTTGATTTAAAGTTTTCCAACAAGTTTTAGATCATACTGTTCTTGTTCTACTTTTTGTGCTTCATATGTTAATAAAAGATAGCTCATTCATGAAAGAAATTTCAAAACATGCAATATTTTGCTATTAATATGAAAGAGGAGTTCTTAATAATATTCAGATAAATTTTGAACTTGGCTGGAAAGTTTTATTTGTGTATCATAAAATTGTATCTAATATTACTATTTGACCAGCATATATTTTTCACTTTACAGACAGCGTTGTGCAATACTGTTTTGGATAATCCACACAATCATACTAAGGAGGACATTGTTAATCATATCGTCAGTTGTCTAGAATCGGACACAATCTTGTTTCAGTCAGGCGTAAGTAGTCAACACAATTGTACTTGGTGGCAATGCGTAGCTTATTCTGTTAACAATTGCAACATGTTAATTTCATAATGTTAATTTGTTACAATGTTAATTTCATGTCACAATGTTAATTTCATAAAGTATCGACGCTCTAGTTTAGTAGATGGTTTGATTTTTGGAAAAATATAGAATCTCATGCTGATCATATTTAGGACTTTTTGGCATTATCTCATTCTTTCATCATCAAGAATCGTGTTTCATACATCTAAAGTACATAATACAGTAAAAACAGTAAATGTTTAACCATTATAAATACACATTGCACATTTTTTAATTAGATTCAAGTACAGCTTGTAAATACGCAACTACATTTTTTATGGAAAGAAAATATCGGTAATTCCGTAAAGGAGAACTTAGTAGTATGACTGTCTATGAATTTAACATCTGTTCTAAATAACAGTCATTACAAATTGTGCCAAGATTGGTAACGCGTATTTTGTTTGCGTGATTATTATAAAAACGGAAAGACAAAATTTGATACGTAAATGAATTCCTCTCCGTTCATTACTGACTTTAGAAATTGAATTTTATTAAGTCGTGGTAAATCATGAATCGATAATAAATATATTCAAGTAATTCATGCCAATTATTTTTCCATTTTCTGATTTGAATATGACTAATACTAATCATGATATTGTGCATATTGAAGTCTTCAAAAATGAACAGTCCTCTGTCTTAATAAACATTTTCTTAATCATTTGAAATGCAAAGAAGACAATGATTTTAATTTTCCTGTGAAAAATTGACATATATTTATAATGAAGCGAATAAGTCACAAAATCTAATTCCACTTGAAAATATATTGTAAGAATGTGATTGTCACTTGTCTGTGACGGTCAACACAAGTATTTGATGATATTCGGAAATATCGAAATATCTCGTTAAACATGCCCACTGTAAATACTAAATCAATTTAGGAGGTGGACGAATTGTATAAGATGCAAATCGAAAATTGGGACCCTTTGATTCAATGGTTCTGCGATCGGTACCACGTGGACATCGTGAAAACTCAAAGTATTCAACCGCCATTGATACCACCGAGTACGAAATTAACATTAACCAGACACTTATCGTCATACGACTTTAATGCCATCCATGGTAAGACAATGGTCTTTATTTTTCAGGCCGTAAAAGCCGTACCACGTGTATATGCAACTGATCACCGTACAATCATCTACAGGTTTTAAGTATGCAGTAGACGCGCTAAAATCGGTCATTCTGACATTGGCTACCGCGGAACGAGCTATCAGCGTTCAAGAAGCCGTCAGACTGTCTAGGTTGGAGGAAGTTTATCAGGTATGAACCCTTTACTTTTCTTATATTATTTGTCGCTTCGTCAGTCGTTCATTTCCTTGGGACCGTTCTTTCCACAGACTTCACATTGGGGTAGCGTAGAATGGTCTCATGGTCTCAGTAAAGAAGACTTGCAGGCGCGATTGTCTGCCGCCATCTTATTCGTGCACTTCAATTCATACTCCGTGACCTCGCAACCTAAGATCAACGCTTCCAGTGGGACAAATGTATAATAAATCCGACAGGAGAAGTGCGTGGCTCTCTCGAAGATGTCTAGTGTAATTTGTAATAAACCAATAAGATATGGAGCAAGAGGAAAAAACTCAAGAATACCTATAACTGTTTTAAAGATACCACACCCTTTATTGTTGGCCATCCTCTCCCATTTCGCACGACACGGAACTTGTGGTCGAATGCGTTTGTATCGGTATAGAACAGTCGAGTCCCGTCCAGTCCTTAGAGCAGATACAACTAGAAAAAGGAAATCGCAAGGTTATTGATCCCAGTAATTTATGTTTTTTCGAGATATCGCACAATACTTTGTAGTAAGACGTATATATCTGATTAATTTACATTTGTTGGATGTGCAAGAAAAGAACAGGACATTGGTGATGGGAAAGTATACCTGTAAGTTGGCCCGTGATTTAAGCATAGTGCACCGTTTTTGCAGGAGTGCCGAATACACTCGTTACGGTGACATTCGCCGACGGCACGTCCCGTTGCGGGACTCGAAGTGCTTACGGAGTATACTGCCTTCTCGGTGCGAAGTTCCACATCGAATATACACCCGGAGAAACCGGTATGCAAAGGCAAATCGTGCGGTAACGTTTCAAAATTTTTCGATTTATGTCCACCTACGAGTTATTCAACGAGTTATTCAATGGCACTATATCGAATAAAAATGCAATCATGTTCAACTCTCTCTCCCATAATTCCGAAGATATTAGCCTATAACACTTTCATCTGTACGCCCTGAATATCTGATAATTGTACACTTATAATATTTATACCGAGATGTCAGTCTTATACTAATCGACAGATAAGGAGGTAGTTTTATCAATTTTTTAAAAGAAAGTAAAACCTATGTATAGAACGGGGGAAACATCTAGACTGTTCATTGACCCAACAGCTCGACCAGTCACATTTCCTATTCCATCGACTGCTAACCAAGCATCTCTTCCTCGCCTACCGATGCGAATCATGTGTCCATTATATCCTCGTATCGTTTTCGTAGAAATTAATGGAGCTCTCGTGAAAATTCTTCGCACCCCTAGGAAAATATTGAAGAACCTTTGCATTAGAAACAAGCAGATACAGTTTAATACCAAGTGTATTACTACGCTGTACTATCCTATAAAGCAATACGATTGGTAATATCATAATGGTACATCTAATTAAGCTCAGGTATAATCTGCATGAGTGCAAACGTGTTAATGGTTTTGCCTGAACAAATTTGATTAAATCTTATATACATCTGCATGATAAATAAGAGAAAAGTTTGTACCTGAACCCAAGTCCCAGGTGAGCATAATGTAACCGCGAACATACGTAACGGAGAGATGATCGGAGGAATCGCGACGAGATCCACTTTGACCCAGGTAAGCTATAAGGGAAATTTGTTCTATTGTTCGCGGAATGACCCTCATTCTCAGTTCCATGCTGCCTTTAATGGAATTTGACACTCCGTAGGCAACGTACGAAGAGAATCCTGGTAGAATGACGGAAAATGATGGGCGCACGATCGTCGTATCTGTTGGAAAACCATGCGCTTTTAATTGATTTTATGTCTTGCAAGCCACATTGATTCCAAGTTTCTACGCGTGGCGTAATTATCTACCTTCCTCGCAGAGGAGTCCGTGAGCACCTAAAGGACACACGCAAAGGAAACCAGTACCTGGTGAACTGATGCAAGTGGCCCCTAACTGGCAAGGATTATCCTCACAAGCTGAACGTTCGCAAGTTGCTCCAGTGTATCTACATACAACAGAAAAAAAATGTAGCTCTTTTCTAAATGAGCTATACTTTATTCGCGTGTTTAAACTGATCGGTTGAATATAGCACATGTTATTGTACAGAAATTCGTAAACCTGGTTGATATAAAACGGATTCGTGACTACACGCAATAAACACTTTCAAAGCTCGACTGCTATGTGCTAGAGAATATAATAACACTAATATTGATAGACTAAGCCGTATGGCATTACGTAGAAATGGGTTATAGCATGTAATTTTGGTACATTCGTAGATAATTATGTCTATTTATGTTATATTGTTTGCCACAGCCTGACTTCTGTAAAAGAAGTTTGTGCATTTCAATTGCAACGTTGGAAAGAATTTTGAAATCGGCTTTACCCTGCAATACACTTGCAACGAACCGCTCCGTTTGTTTCTTCGCAGGCGCCAAAGTTTTGACAGGGGTTTGGCAGGCATAGAAACGAAGTACACTCCTCGAGTTGAAACGTTTCGATGGAATCGTATAGGAAATGTCTTGATACACCGTTCACCTGCGTTCATGATAACGCATATTTGAATCAATAAGATTATATGAACGGTTAAAAAAAAATTCATGAAATACCTCAAGCGATCTCATGCAACCGACGAATCCCACTGTTAGATGGGGAAAATAATGAGTGAATGTTAGGGGTAATCCGCCTAAATGTAAATTTGCCTGACGCGGCAAAGATTCACGCGATAGAAGCATCTGTTCACCGCTTACAGCTGTACTGTCGTTGACTAAAAGTTTTCCTGAACACTTGGCAGTACCATTTTCGGTAAAATAGTCAAACCTGTCAACGGTTATCAAAGATGAGTTTGCCACATCAATTTTTAATAGAATTTAAATGTTACGAGAACTTTTTGGGTACACCATCTTTATTTGATAATCCGCCGTAAAATGGCGTTATTACCTTGTTTCAAGGTTCAACAAATATCCATTATCGATTGGACAATCAATTTCCCCAAGGAGCATCGTTCTAAAGCCGCAGGAGAACTGGAATTTCAGCGACCCGTTGTCCAGATAGAGCAGCGCATATTTTTCGTCATCAAAGTAGACGTGCAGTATGATGCCATTCTTGAATCTCGTCCGAAGTTTCATCCGAATTCGCAACGTCGCGTTTTCATTTTCAATAACATCAACCTTTACGCGTTGCCTGGCATAAGACTTACCATTAAAGGCTGCAAGCATTATATCTTCAGGCGTGCGACATTTATCTTCTTGTGGAGGACACTCGCACTGTAACGTGTCAGTTCGTTAGTTAAAAAATATTTTGCTACGTCGAAGAAGCGCCAAATTTATAAATTATCATTAAAGGTATATAAGCGAGCGGGAAACTCTTAAAGTCACTTAATAGACGATCGAACCTTGGTCCGATTTTCCGATGGCAACGTTGTCGAACTCGTGCTGCATGGTATGCCATAACAATTATTGTACTCTGTGGATCCAGTTGATGGAGTGGAGACATTCTGCTCGTGCTGCGTGTAGGTCGCGTCGTCCGTAATTTTAGGGGTAGTAACGTTTCCTGGAATTTCTGCTGTAATAGTTACGGTGCTACCGGTGTTTATCGTAGAGAAATACGTTTCTGTCGTCAAACTTTCACGGTCGTTGCCGGAAAAAGGCGTTGATGACAATGTGGACGGAAGGTCGGTATCGGGTACCGATGAAAAGCTTGTAGTGATGCCGTCTATAAAACTTTTGTTAAACGACGATTGTTCCGTGGATATCGTTAATGCAGTCACCAGGGGGGCTGGAGTTGTAGTGGCTATTGCGTTTATAGAACTGGCTTCCGTTTGCGCCACTGCACTTGACGTATGCCTAAAAGTCGTAACACGTAAATCGTTTACAAAGATCAAAATGAACATTATAACTCGATAGTTATGATTCAATATAATAATAATAATAATTACAACAATAACTGTAAAAATCTTGGTTGCTTTAATTTCCTACTTCTTTTTGATAGATAAAGGTTTCGATTAGTCAAGAAAAAACTGATCCACAGCGATGATCACTGTGGCGTAAGCCTTACATCATATTTGAGCATTTAAATATATAAATCCTGTTCTACCCAGAATGTTCGCCGAATGAGATTAATAGGTATAACGGTTTAATAGATGTCCTATTTGTCTAATGTAAATAAAATAAAATAAAATAAAATAAAATGTCTAATGTAAATGCATGAAATACAATTTTAGAGGCTGACTTTGTGCAAACTTGCATCGGATAAATATCATGGGTCTTACGTGAAATAGTTCCACGTCGTAGATATCGAGGCTGTGTCAGTGACTGTGGGCAATTCCGTGTGGGTTGTCGTCGGTCGTGATGATCTTTCGTTAACGTTTGTGTCTAGTATCTCGGCTGTTTCACTAACAGTGGTATCGGCTGACCAAACTTCCGATTCTGTACTCAATGGCGATGCGAAATATACCGCGTCAGTGACTGAACTCGATGACTTCCGTGGTTGAAAGACTACAGTGGTACCGTAAGTCATTTCTTCGGGGGACGAACTGTATGTTGAGGAGGACATTGTAGGTCCGCCGTTCTGCGTAGAACTTACACCTTTGAAAAAAACAAACAATTGTTTCACTTTCGCGTGATTTTATCGGCAATTACTTTTCATTTCAAATATTATAAACATATCAGGGCAATTTGATATTCTTAAACAAATTTTAACAGATCTGCAGAGTGAGATATTCCCCAAAACGTTCCACGACAAAAGTCATATAGTACCATTAGGTGATTGGTTTTACATGACATGTATATGCCATTGTATTTACCGGTACATCTATGTGCAGTATTGCGAACCATTCTGTATATTAGCGAAATAAATTCGATACTGAATTTTTCTTACCTAAAGTACTGCTTATGCTGATGTCGAGTGAAAAGTTTAACTGGCGTTGAGTGAGGGAATCTGGACTCGAAGAGGGGTACCATTCTGTCGTACCGTCAGTCCCATCGTTGGTGGTGTAAATCGAAGTATCCAACAATGACTTGGTCGCCTTCATAAAGGTTGATGTTGTACTTGTCCTAACTACCGAGGAACTACTGGTCGCAACTGCATTTGAAGTATCTGTAGTTCCTCTCTGCAAAAAGTTAAGTAGTGGAGAATAGCATATTAGAATTTTTCGATATCGTACTCTAAAAGGATATTCTCCAATAGCTTCGGAAGAAACGTAAATACGTTATCTCAGTTATCTGTATACTTCATTAATTCTCATAAAGCGTGTAAGAAAGTGCCGTTTGTGAAACGTGTTCGATTTTGATGCTGTGCTTACTTTCATGGTCGAATTGTGTACCGGGAGATGTATTTAATGTGAGAACCTTAAACGTCTTGTAAAATATACATTCTATTAAAAAATGTTTGAAACAAAAGTTGAATAACATCATGGAGACATTATACAATGTACCAAACAATTTTTGCTCCATTTCTTTCTGTTGAAGTATCAAAGTCATCTTGAATTATTTATTTAAACGAGATGCCCAACATTTTTGTGCGGCATGCAAAAAAATGTCGAATTCGGCGTAAAAAAATTGATATTTTTTTATTTTTTTATTTTTTAATTATTTTTTAATATGTATCCTCTAAACAGAATGATTCTTCATGCTTACCTCAGTCGTTAATAGAGATAAATCCAACTGCCCGCAAGCTGGACCTGTGTAGGGTGGAGGACACAGACATGTAAATGTATTGATGCCGTCGATGCAGCTACCTCCATTTTCGCAGTTGGCGAACTTAGAAAGGCAATCGTCGTATCTGAGTTCGCAAAGGGAACCGTGATAATCGGGAACGCAATAGCAAACTTCGAGATCGTCTTCCAGTAGGCAAACTGCACCATTCTCGCATGGATTCACGTCGCAAGACATCACCGCCTTGTCGCAGTCTCTCCCTGTATATCCTATTACATGGGGGAAATTGCTGACGTACAAAATCTGTTCTTACATTACCAGAAAAACCGAGAATTAAGAAATCAATTGTAAAATTGTGAAAATTCTAATATGCAGGTCGATGTTGTGTATTTAATAGCTTTCGTAAATTTTTATTTTTAATTGGTAAGAGCAGATTATTAATATTACAACTCACCGAAAAGGCAAGCGCACTTGTAAGACGCTGGAATATTGATGCAAAGTCCACCATTCATGCAGGGCGAGATGCTACATTCATCTATGTCTTCCTCGCATTGCTTTCCCGTCCAGCCTATTCAACATAGATTCATCGTAAGCGAAGGCTATGATATTTCCAATTCGCAAAAAAACCGTTGGTAATTTTCGTGTACACGTGTGTATGTATGCGCGCGGAAAATCATGACTTTGCATCTGCACAGGCATAAAATCCTTTTCTATAAAGATATAATTCTGCAGAAAATCTGTTTTTGTTTTTTTTTTTTGCTGAAAATGAATATTTGTAACCGAAGGTATACGGGTAGTAACGAAAGTTACACGATAACTGTAACTGCAAATGTTGGTTGTTGATATCATCCAATTTCCTTTTAAAGTAATTATTCTTTATGTGTTACGCTTTACATATTCTTATGCATGTGTACTAGTTGTTTCCGATAAACGAGCACTGTAATTGCAAAATGCGAATAAAATGATGAAATGTCTAATAAGTATTAAAATGGGCTTTACGGCATTGTTCAATAAGAATCAATGAATGATAATGGATTTTTTATAATGACTCTGGTGATTCCGAGTTTATCAAAGTACATATGTTCATCGTCTAGATGTTTTCGTTGAAGAAAAATATCTCACCGTCAGAGGAATACTCATAACTACTGTCTGACCTTCGGGACAACGGCAAAAGAAGGAGAAACCAGGCCCTTCGACACATGTTCCGGAATTCTTGCAGATCGTTTCGTTACAGACCGAAGCGTCAATTTCGCAATAATCGCCTGAAAAAAGTTGTTGGTGCTTACATTAAAGAATCAAACGGGTGTTTCTGGCATTCTTACCTGAATATCCATCGGGACATTGGCAAACAAATCCATCATAGTCTAGGCAGGTTCCATTATTAAGGCAAGGTTGATTAGAACATTCGCTATACTTTTGTTCGCAATTCACACCTGAAAGCATCAATATTTTTCGTCTTTAGATTATATTTCCGCGCCGTTCGTGCTGTTTCATACGCTATCTAGAGCTTGTTGATGATTAACAATTCGCGTTAATTTAGCAATACCCGGTTTATTTATTCACCGTTTATTCTAATTTGATTGTTGTTTATCTAGAAAATATGTGAGCAATAAGAAGATGTACGATATGTCGTCGGCTTTGCATGTTTTACTTATATTTTCCATTAAATGTGTTGAATTCAGCGGCGGGGGAGGCGAAATACATTCCAGATAATGATTAATCGGTAAACCGTCGAATCTGTTCTGTGACTCATACAATAAAAAAGATATTACCAACAAATCCTTCGGTACAGGTGCAATTATACGCCGCCACTGCGTCGTTGCAAGTTCCACCGTTAAGACAAGGATTTGACCAACAATCGTCCCAGTTTATTTCACAGTTTATTCCTGTGTAACCGTCGATGCAGTAACACGAATAGGAGCTACGCGAAAGAATTACGGGCATAAATGTTTACACTCAATATGCGGTTAATAGATATATTAAAATTAAATGTGTCTTTTAATATGTACATACCTGTTATCATCATCTAAGCAGATGCCATACATGCAAGGATCACTACTGCAATTCGATTGGAAGGGTGTAGCAGTTATCGAGAGACTGGCTAAAGCAGCCAAAACTAGGATCTTTCCACCTTTATAGAAATTCCTGTTGATTGAGCTGGATAGAGTACCCAACATTTCGTGGAAATCCATATTTCTCGCTGAGCAAAACGGTAACCCACTTTTTATTGTTCGCATCTGATTACCCCTTCACTCTTGAAATGATAGATGTTTTCCACACCGTTCATGTTTATACGAGTTGCGATTGTAGTTTCTTTAGCAGTACTTGCACTTACGCTTTCAATGCAATTGCCAAAATTCTTGTGCGATATTTAAACACGTAAAATAATTCGCGCCCTATGCAGAAGACTAATTTTTATCAACAGGCGAAGTCGTATTCATCGTAGTTTGAAGATATATATATATTTGGTAGGTAAGAATGGTAGCTGGTGATGTATGGGAAAGTGAGGGACTCCTTTACTAGAATTATTTTTCCTTGGGCCAAAGCGCTAGCTTGCTTTGGTAGTCTTAGCAACGGCTAACGACACAACGGCGATAACTGACTCTCCGACCTCCGTACGATTGCACACGCCTGCGTCAATACCACTTTGTCAATACCGATTGTACCTATCATGATCGGGCAAAATCATGAGATATTTTAAGATCCTTTGTTACTTCCAAAATAATTAATCAACTGTCATTCACAGCGTAGTCAAAAGAAATCAAATTACTCTATCATCTTTACGTGAATGTTTGATTTTGTCAACCATTTTACAGTGTTTTAAAAACCACCCAATCTTTCCTAAAGTATACAGTTATTATTTTATGGTTTTATCAATTTATGTATAGCACGCAAGATTTTCAAGTTGTCTTTGTCGAGTCGATTTAGCTCTTCGAGTTCTACACTCGATGAAATTCACCTGGCGGGAATAAGTAAATTTGAATAAGTTCCTGCTGTAGCTTGGAACCAAATCTATTATGTATTTACAACGTTAAAAATTCTTAGCTCCATTAGTAATTTCGATATTAACACCAGCACTAATATTATGGAAAGATATATCTAGGCACTAGCTCAGGAAAAAATCCGAGCTGGACTCAATACAGCTTGTTTCAATTAGATCACGCAAGCTTCCGCTTTTGGAATACGCTTATTTTGTATTGTGGTATTCTGTTGATTTTCTTATGTTATTGTTTAAAATCCTGAGAAACGTAAATTTAAAGTGTCGTCAGTTTGGTATTGGGAGGGTATCTCAATGCAGCACGCATAAGCAGTAAGGCAGTTTATTTTTAGGCGTGAAGACCTTATTAGCTTGGCACGTGCCGAGTGGATGAGATAAACGGAAAAGTGCAGGCAAACTTCGCGCAGAATTATGTCGGAAAATCCGAAGATAGTGGAGACAGCATTATTGGAACATTTGGAGGAGAAGTGTGTACTTTCGTTAGCGAACGATTCCTCCGGGAAGGGTAGGGCTTGGACAGTGGGTAAATCGGATTTAGCTGGCTTGGGATTGTTTGCCGCGCGGGACATCGAATGCGGTGAATTAATTTTTGTTGATGCGGCTTTACTCAGCGGACCACGCGGTCAAGAAAAACATCTACCGATCTGCGCGGTCTGTTCGAAAGGGCAATGTCCGCTTTTCCCTTGCGAAGGAGGATGCGGTTTGCCGGTTTGTTCGGATGCCTGTGAAAATTCGCACTCGCATGTCCAGCGTGAATGTTCTTATCTACGTGAACGACGTCCGACGTGTGGTTCCACTTGGTCCATTCACCTTCTTAAGGCGGTACTTCCCGTTCGCGCCCTTTTTCTCACTATGAAGCAGCGTGAGTTACTCAATCTCTTTGAACATCACGGAGGATCGAAACATGGTCGTGAGGTAATCACCCTTTTAAATGACACATCGTTTCTATCGACATTCAATGAACGTCAGTTTGGAAATTCTAACGATTTCCAATATGTATTACGGTGCATCTTCTCTCACGTGTTTTTGCTTCTACGCGAATGATCAGTTATAGTAGTAGTAGAGCAGATACGCGCTTTTTCAGCCTTTGCAATTTACGTGCCGCAGAATGTACAATGTAATTGAAAGAGATTTAATGATGCAATGGAATATGTCTTTTTTAATGCACGTTATTAAAATTAGTACTCAACTACTGTTTTTCAAGATTTGTTCCCGGCATTTTATCAATCACCTTTTGTGTATATATTACTGTAAGTGCTCGAGAATTGGTCAAATCAATTTTTGGATTTTTACAGCAACATGTAGATTACTCAAGTATTTTGTATCCTACCATTTGAACGCGCATCTAACTCCATTTATCTTTTTAATTATCTCACTGTAACAACGTTTTTGACTTTATATTTTTTTAATACAAGGAGTTAATGTTATTCATAACATTTTGAACGACAATTCGTAGATTTATTCTCAAAACTTGTGTTGCAAAGCAGAAAGTCTAGTACAGTAATTCTCGACTCTTCTGTATTTTGGGTGAAAAATATTTCACGATATGTACCTGAAAATGAAGAAAAGTAATTGGAGAGCAACGTCGCATGTTTGTACTAATGGTAGTGATTTGGCTGATTTGCTATGAAAATAAGGTGTTTGGCGTAACTAGATCGAGCTACTAGGAGGGAATGTTAGCGATCCGCCAGGACAGGAAGAAGCAAAATTGATGAGTCGAGTGTGCGAAATAATGGATACAACTTCATTCGAAAGTGTCGCGGTTGGGAATGAAGGACAAGTGAGCAGCATCAGAGCTCTTTATCCGATGGGAGCACTGCAGAATCACAATTGCACGCCAAATACACGTTATCACGTGGATGCGAAGCAACATTGTTATGTCAGTGCTGTTCGACCCATTCGTCAGGGAGACGAACTCACAATGACCTATACGGATTTACTTTGGGATACGACTTTGAGAAGGCACTGGCTCTATTCTACCAAACACTTTTACTGTAATTGTTTGCGTTGCAGCGACCCTTCGGTATGTATCTATGAACATTAAAGTGCATGTATACATTATGTACACTTTACTAACAAGCCAATAGCAAGAAAAGAAGTTTACCAAACAAACATGAACAGTTTCTTAGATTAGTATTAATATTAATCAAATTCCTACCCCTGTTATTATAGAATTTTTATGCACGTTTAATTTTTCTTTTCCATTAATGGGTCTTGGTCACAGGAATTTGGAACAAAATTGGCTGGTCTGTACTGTGCAGGTGATAACTGCCCAGGATTTCTTTTGCCTCGCAATTCTCTAGATCCTAATACTTTTTGGGTTTGTGAAAAGTGTGGATTAATCGTCAATAATAAGCAGGTAGGTGGTCCATATTTTGATATGAATAGCAAAGAATGACGGACAAATGTGCATGCATCGGAGAAAATCGAAAATTCCTCGCAAGCAAGTCGCTAATTCTAAAGGTGGACTTGTTTTATCATTTTTTTCTTTGGCAGATACGTTCTATCCGACTAAATTTGGTAACGATAATGGAAGGCGCTCTGTACAAACCACCTCGTCAGATATTAAGATTCATGACGAAGGAACTGCCGACTTTGGTTCCGGAAATGAGCTACATTATGATGGATCTCAAGTTTCGAATCGTTTCGTATTTTGGTCGAACGGAGGGGCTTGTGTGGTCAAGTATGACAAAGATGTCACAGATATTTCTAGATATACTTCCGGAAAACCGCTGATTTAATAGGAATCAATGGATGGTTCTTCTATTTGTGTAGTAAAGACAAAACGGGTAAACGTTTTCTTTCCGTCGGTTCGAGTGTTTTTCTTAAAAGGTTTTTCCCCTTCGTTATTTTGTGTACACAGTATGTACACACATGACACGACATAACATCATGTTGATAAAATGAATCTCCATTACATATATCGTGCGGTAGTATACGTATTTTTGCATGTCGATTTTCGGCGGAATCTACTTCTGAAAGACTGATTTTTGCTTTAACTTCTGATCGTCCCTTTTCGTGTGTCCCTAACGACTTCCAAACATCAGTCAGTAATGCTGCTGGGAATAAAAAATACATCGCTCCTCCAATTACTACGACATCAATTGGATTTGTCGATCAATCAGATTTGTACGGGTAGGAAACAAATATTCTTAATAAATTGAGAATCATTCATAACAATCGTGAATGTATGAGGAAGAAATTAACACTTCCTCATGACATTAGAATTTATCGATTCTAATGCAGTTTGATGGGAATGTTGAGACCAAAGAATCCCCACTTTATCAAAGTCAGTCGGGGATATATGAAAGCGTCTTTACTTTTACCGATAATTAGATCTTTTTATTACAGATTTGTCCGACGATGAATTGACAACAAAGATTACATTCTGTGAAGATTTACTTTCTGTCTTGGACCGCTTAGGGTGTGGAGAATGTAAAAAGAAAGGTAATGTTACAACAAACTAAAAAAACATGAAAGTACGAGAAATTTTTTCTGAAAAATCCTCAAATTTTAGGTTTAATTCTGTACGAGCTGTACTGTAGCAAGGTCGAACGGTACAAGCGTCTACGACACAGTATTGAAATAAATGCTGTTTGCCCTTCATCGGAGGTAATATTCTTATACATTAAACGTAATAATTTACAAGCGCTTGTAGATGACTGCAAGGATCATTTTATCGAATATTACTGTTTACAATTGCTAACGGTAACATTAACGACGATCTTATTAATTTTCTTATTAATTTAATCTTATTGATTTTACCATTACGCGATTTTTCCGATGGCTCGTTTTCTTTCAAGTTAGAAAAAATGTTTTTACAAATTGGAAATATTTCCTACATTTTGTTCCCTTGCTTGTTGTTCCTTTTTTGTATTTTTATTGCTCATGTGAAATCAAGAGTTAAAAATGGAAAGTTTGTTCACGTGAGTTTAGAGAACCAATTTCGGCAATTTCATAAGTTTTTATCATTTCTTTCACGATTTTTTTACTTTTGAAGCAATCTGCCAAATGTGCATAAAAGTACATATTTTTTACTCAATATTGTTTTACTAAAACGGACTGCGCGCAACAAATAAGTTTTAAAAATATTTCACGTGTAAGTATTAGGCGGCAAAAAGTATTATTTTGTTAGATTGCTCATTGTAGCTAGCTTCTTATCGCGCCAAATAGAATGAAAGAGTGGTAGCAACATTTGTAGAAATGAAGACTGTGTATCGTAGAGAAAAATGGTAATGAGATTTTATTAATTTCACAGACTGACATTGAGGAGGTTAGGCATTTGTTAAATCAAGCAAGGAGTATACTAGAAGGAGATGTACTTGCGGAAAATGACTTGAAGAATGTTCTGCAAATATAGCAAAATAACACTTTGACGACACTGTTATTGCGTGTACATTTATGATCAAACAATTTCACACAGTACGTAAGTGTTTCTTTCGATAAATTCGAGTTTTCGAATATTTGAGAAACAAAATATTTCCTTTCTACATATAAGATCTGATGAACATAAATTAATGTTCATTGAGCAAGTTAATGTTTTTCAAAGAGATCAATATTTCTTTGGCAAAACTAGACCGTGGACAATAATCTGTGTACATTAATACAATGCATTTTAAATAGTTGCAGTGTTTCAGATTAATAATAATTTGACATAAACATATAACGTTGAATTGTGACTGCTGCTGTGTAGATTTCATCTTATTAATATAACTAACAGTCGTTGTATCTCTTTTTTACTTTAGAACCTTTATATGTCATGGGGCAATGCATCGCAAAGTAAATCTTGTGTCTATTTCCCTTCAAATCTCTACTATGTACATATATACTTTATATACCATATATCTGTGTTTTAAATTATTTGGCTAGCAAAACGCAAATAATATTATATACTTCTGATTAGACCAAGGTATGCCTTAGTGTAAGTATTAATTCCTTCTGAATCGATACAATTATAGCTTCCTTTAACAATAATAGGGCATTATCGGTACTTTCCACAAAAAATCTGTTTCTGTTCATTACATATCTATAGCCCACAAATTGTTTATACGCTGATTAACGAAATTGTCGTGCTTCGTTGGGGAAAAGTTGATAATGTCTTAAAACAGAGGTATGAACTGGTAGGGAATGTAATATGTACTCATTTAAATAGGCGAAATAAACTTTCGTCTTAAAATCACTACTTATTGGGGCAAAACAATAACTACGATTTTCTATGATGTTTGCAACCTTTTTTTAAGACAAAAATATGATGGTTCATAAAAAAATTTATTAATCTTTCGATTATCAGACAAAATACTATAGCGCCATATTATGCAGTAACGTAATTTACAAAATAGACAAAATACTGCATAAGCGTACAGCGCAAACTGAGTCATTCCCTAAAGAACACACAAGGTCTTTCGTTCATCGTTCAAGCTTCTTGCCGTTATCAGGCATTTCGCTTCTTCGTATAAAACTGTACAGGGTTTTAGCAATTCCGTGTTGTCTTCCGCGTCGTCCACGTCACAGAGATTATTATTTCTGTAACAGCAGTAAAATTCATTCAAGCAACGAATTTATTATATATATGTATATTTGCTACAGAATTATGCTGATTTTTTCACAACGCTAAGTACAGAAACATTTTGAAATAAATATCATATTAATGTTAGAATTATGGAAAATTCACCTGTACAGTAAGTCTCCGACTGTTGTCAGTAAATCATCACCTATGTCATTTAGCAGACGTTTCCGTGCGAAGGCCGTGTGCATCAGAGCGATATCGTCATGTAAATATTCGGTTTTTTCTATAAAAATGTTCAACTTGAATGTATTGCATGAATGATTATTAGTAATTCTACGCGAATAACAACAAATTTTGGCAAAAGTTTCTTAAACCTCGTTTCTTTTGAGTCTTTTGATTCATGCTAGGGTTCATTAAAATTTCTGATAATTTTTTGTTGTGAGTGTATTCGACAAATTTTAGAGGAATTTCTCTCTGACACTTTTCGAATAAAGTATAAATGACAGAAGAATGTCTTACCGTCGTCTGCATATTTCTTCTTGAGCTTCTGGACCAAATCTTTTCCAGCATATTTAACCGATATACCGATTCTGCGAAAGATGGCTTTGCATTGCCAACGACTCTGTGCATAGGTCGTTGCTGCTGGTCGTCTAGGTTGCGTTTCCTTAACCAGACTTTCCCAGTCAACCCCTAAAGCATCTCCTAATCCGTTACCGCTCGTTTTTACGTCTTCTTCCAACTCGCCATCCGATATTTCTTCGAAATCCATAGTTTCCATATTTTCGTCGACCATATTCCTGTATGACAAAGTTACATTGTTTATACAGATTGTTTATACATTGTTCTTACGGAGCATGCTTTATATAAAGATTTGAAAGTGCAATACATATTTTGTTATACATATTATATTAATGTATATGTGATTTATTTGAGAAAAATATTTAATATTGTAAGAATAGAAAATCGGCCAAAGAATAAACAATCGGCGGCAAGACTGAAAAGTGAAGTGAATGAACGTAGTATAAGCAGATTACCTGAAAGCCACATTATCATTGCTTTCTTTACTTTTCCCACTAAATATAGAAACGTCGACCGATTCTTTGGGCGACGATTGAGATGTTTCTTGATCAGTCGATGCGAGTGCTTCGGTTGTTTTTTTTGCTGTTCTTGTCTTGCCGTTTTCCGCGTCCTGTAAAAACGAACAAAATGTAGTTTGTGTTTATTAACGGGATAAAAAGAACCTAATGTGATGCGGTAAGGTGTTCAGGCTTGAATTATCATGAGCATCATTTCCTAATACATATGGGCAGAATGTTATCAGAAAACTATTTTGTATCGCTGTGCAATTGACATTAAGAAAAATATGTAAAATTAATCTCTTTAGAATGCACGATATTTTTAGTATTTAAAGTTGTTGTCTCAAGTTGCCAATGATACTTGCTGTAGAAACACATTGGCCCACACATATTATACTCAGCTTTGGTATAATTTCAAGTTCATTTTCGTACAATGAAAAGGTGCCAAACAATAATAAATCATAATATCTAATACCATTGCGTCCTCTTCCATGTTGAGAATGTCATCAGGATCGTCGCTAATATCGCTTAGGTCGCTTTCCGTATGAAGCGTTTGCAGAGATTCTTCTAAGCATTGTCGCTTCGGCTCAAGTGGCAAAATTGGTTCCTTTTCTATCGTTTCAGATTTTTCCCTCTGTGGGACTCGTTTCTTAAAACTCTCTGTAGACTTTTCTCGACTTGACCGCAGTCTACCTTCGGCTAATTCCATTAACTTCTTATTGATAGGTTCGTCTTTCATACTTCCGTAAAGAGTGGACTGCTTGCTTCCAGAATGAATTGAGCAGTCCTCTCTAGTGTCCGACGGATACGATCGCCTCTTACTGCAACGATAAATTACGTTACAGTTTTTACCATTTTTCATTTCATTTTGGGATATTCATGAACCATTATGATGCCGTGGCAATGTTAACGAATGCCATATGGTTTACTTTATGAATCGTAATAAACATGTAACAGATCCATTTTAATTAAGAACTTCAGATATGAAGTAGACTTTGTTTTATCACCCACTTACTACTGGCCGCTATCGCAAGTTACTTTATGCGTATCTTATGACAGTTATTCACAGGAAGTTTATAATTATGAAAAACGTTAGTCTAGGACATGTATAAATGATTGGCACAGGTGAAATAAATACTTATGCAAGAAGTATTGTAAGTAATGTAAGTAACATGTATACCCATGAGAGGACGATTCTAGCTCGATCTCCTTAGGTCGATCTTGATTTCTGTAATGGCTGCGAACGTGAACAGACTGACTGTCCCATTTTGCCCGCATATCTTTACTTTGCTTCCATTCTGGTAGCGCGGCATCATATCTTGAGGACCATTCTTCGTCGTGTACCTCTGATCGTGGCAGGCTATCTCTTTTATCCCACATTGCCCGGCTTCGCCAATCTCTTTCATCCCATTCCGTGGCTGCGGCGTATGCTCGTTCTCTTTCGCGAGTTTGCTCGACTTCGCGTCGATGGTTCTCCCAGTCGTCTCCGGGAACACCACCTTCCTCCCTATTAGAAAAACCCACAAATTCGGTATGCTATTTCGCCAGATCAAGCAATTAAATCAAGCAATAAATATATTTACAAAGAATTACATCTCTGTAGTTACGTCTTCTAGTGTCTCAACATTTTATAAATTTTTAAACCATACCTTGTGTTTCTCAGCGAAAATATAATGATTGGAAGTGTGAAAAATGTAAAATTTTCCAATATTCCGTTGAACAGCAAACGTACCTGATGCTTGAAGTCGTACCCCGCGATTTCTCAGCCGTGTAAACAGGATGACGGTGATGATGATGATGGTGACGATGCTCGTCGAGGACTGTTGAGGTCCTTTCGGTGCTTTGTACAATATACCTCGAATCGCGAGACCTTTCTTCTCGGCTATTTCCGCGCCTCTCGTCGAACGGACTGTCATATCTGTGAATAATTCATGTTTACAGGTAGCGTGTTTCAATATTGTGCTTTATATTCACACGCGAGCATGTATAGGTAGTTCACAAAAATTGCGAGAATTATGCGACTGTTTTATTTTAGAATGATGTTTTTAATATCAAAATGTTCTTACCTTCTACCATCGGTAGGTTTTCTTCTGTCATCCTCATGTTCGGCGTACTCAAGATGAGGTGCCGGTGGTTCGTCTGGTTCGTCCCAGTGTTCCCTTCCGTAGTTTCTTCCGAAGTTTCGTTCGATCTCAATCGGTCTCCTGGGACTAGCTTGTCCATCTCGTTTCGTCGGGGTTCCTCGAGATTCTTTTCTTTCGTGCTGATCACCCGCGCGTCCTCGGTCATACCTGCTGCTCGTGCGGACCTCGGCGAATCTTCTATGTCTATCGCGATCGTAATGTCCGGATTCCGTTCTTTCAGTGGCGAGGTGTTCCCGCGGTATTGCACCGCTCGAAGTCGACGCTGCCGACAAGGTCGTCGCGGATATTGCTTGTTCTGCTCCTCCGGAGGACTGAAGCGAAGAATTACCTGTTCCATCCACGGAACGTTCCCTGGCAAACCTTCCTTCGTTGCGTTCTCTCGGAGAGTCTAACGATATATTACGACCTGAACCTTCCTTCTCTGTGTTTCTTTCGTACTTAAGTTCGAACCTTTGAGATGAGCTTCTTTCGGTGAGGGCTTTCGCCTCAGACCTGTCCCTTTCGCGATCATTCCTTCGATTAACGCTTTTTTCGAAACTGCTCATCTCTTTCGTTGAGCTCCGCTCCTTGTCCCTACTGTATCGCGTATTTTTTTCTAATGATGACGCTGTGACAAGGCTTGAGGCCCGGTCTCTCTCCCGGGTTTTCACAGTGTCTTTGTCCTTTTCGCGATCTCTTTCGCGGTCCCTGTCGCGTTCTCGGTCTCTCTCCCTCTCTCGATCTCGTTCCTTCTCGCGATCTCGCTCACGGTCTCGTTCCCGATCGCGTTCACGCTCACGCTCACGTTCACGTTCTCGTTCCCGTTCCCGTTCGCGTTCTCGTTCTCGTTCCCGTTCCCGTTCTCGATCGCGATCTCGCTCTCTGTCGCGTTCACGCTCTCGATCGCGGTCTCTGTCACGGTCACGGTCACGGTCACGATCGCGATCGCGATCACGATCCCGCTCTCTTCTCTCCCGGCAACGATCCTGAGTATCCTCTTTGTCTTTATCCCGATGATCCGGCCGCAATATCCTCGAATGACTACTGTTAATGCGTTCGTCTCGTCCAACTGCATGTTCCTTTTCATTACGACGTTCCCTGCTCTTTGGTCGGGCTCTTTCACTCGAGTAGGTCTTTTCGTCGAATTCTTCTTTAGCGGTGTTCCGTCGATGACTGTCGTCCTGACTCGACGTTTGCTTCGATTTGCTACTGCGCTCGATCTTCTTCGTATCTTCTCGTTCTCTTTCTTTACTCCTGTCTGTGTTCCTTTGTGTCTCGCGATCCTTTTTGTCCAGATCTTTCGATCTACCAGACGAGGGAGCTCCTCGATCTTGATGTCGCGGAGAAGCTTCTCGCTTTGTCCGCCAACATTTCTCGGGTGTACGGCTACGACGTGACTTCCCACGTTCCGTACTCTCTTTCGGATGCTGATGCTTTTGCGATCTGTCCCCCGCAGTTTGATTGATTATTGGTGTTACAGGTGGTAGTACTTGAGTAGCCATCGGGGTCCTTGAGCGACCGTCTTTCTCCTTACACTTTTGTTTTGCCCTGTCTTCTATCGATGATCGTTTATCCTCGACCACACGACTCTTCTCTTTGTTGTCATGGTCCTTTCCTGCTCAAGAAATTTAACAATAATTGAAAAATATTGTAAGATGTGCACATATTTAGCAGGAACGTTAAAATGTTATACATCCCAGGTAAGAATCATCGTTTTACTTTTTACAAGGCCCACTCTGGCCACTCAGGCTATTTGTTAATCGTATTGATTCTATTACTATTCTAACGTACTATTTGTGTAACACAAAAATGAAACGCGGTTATAAGTTACACAAGCAATTATTTAGCGAATGAAAACTGATCTTCAACTGATCTTAAACTGAGTTATTTTGAATCTAAATTCTTCGGCACGTTTAATATTATTTGCGTGTTTGGTAATTAAATCATGTCGAATAACTCCGGGACGCACGTTGTTATTCAGCAATTACTTTATACTCAACAATATTTCATCTTATTACGTAGAATATCGTGGTAAATTAATTCTAAATTAATCAAGTTCGTACCTTTTTCAAGAGTTTTCCCTCTGTCTTTAGTTTGCGCCTCGTGTTCTACTTCCCGTAACTTTTTGTAATGTCTGTTCGAAGGATCCTTGCTGTCTTGCGTCGTTTTTGGTGATTCGCTGCGATTTCTCTCACGAATTTTACTGGAATTTGAGCCGCTGGCATGATGTGCCGCCGCAGATATTACTGATCCTATCGCTGCGCTCGATGCCGACCTTACAGGAGATGCAGAAACACGAATATTCGGTGATCGGTCTCGCGATGCTCCGGTTGAATGTTTGGTCCTAGCCGTAGCCGAGGACACAACCGTTTTCTTTGTCGACTTTGTCACGACTTCCTTCTTTGCTGGACTTGTTTCTATTTTTCGCTTTTTCTTGTTGACACACTTATCGTTTTTAGTCCCAAGCCTTTTTAGTTTTAGTCTGGGGAGGAACAATCGATAACTTTAGATATAAAACTGTCTCCTTAGGTGAACTTTCTGATACGCATAGAACGGAAGATTTCTATGTCTATGTTTAGGCAAATGCCGTTGATAAAAAGTCAAAATGTAGCTATTAGGACAATTTGATAATAAAAAATTTCAACTAACTTTTTTCTGCGTTCTTTGTCTTGCTCGTAGTCCGTCGAGGAGGTGTGATGTCGTTTATCCTTGATTTTTTTCGTTTTTTTCCGTGAGTCCGAGGTTGAGCTAGATGACGAATCGTCGCTGCTGGAACTGCTACTGCTGCTGGAAGTGCTCGTAGCCCGCGAACTTGAAGACGAACTCATTGCTTTTTTCTTTTGTTTCGCCTTATCTTTTCCATGTACTTCCTTGTCTTTCTTCATTTGTAGCTCCAATTCCCGCTGTAGCAATCTTCGACGCCTTTCCAGAACTTTTTCGTCTTCGTACTCCAGATCGGTTTGGTTCCACTCTTCTAAATTAAGATCGGGGCTATGCGAAGCTTTCTTCACGATTTTCGAGGTAAGGCGTTTGAATGGATCTTCCGAAAGCTGTTTCATAGGGAGCAAAACAATCTTAATGACATTTATTACATCGATTTTTATTAAGTATGGAATTTCTTCATTTTCTACAAGTGCTGCATTAAGATGTCACCATCCTAAAGTTATGAAGGAAAAGCATCAATTCATGTATTGTAACAAGAAAATTTGACCAGTTTCATTCAAGGATGTTATAATGAAAACGACTGGAAATTTATACCTGTTTTTATATGACAAGCTTACTATATTAAATTCTAGTATTAAATACATACCCCAGCAGTGGCAGAAGCTGCATTATCCTTTTTGGCACGCTTCGATGGACTTATAAGGGTATGAGTATTCGCATATCTAATAACACATAATACAATAGAATCAACCAAAAGATTACAATTATTTAATATAATTGTGCCATATTTCTTGGTAAGCAAAATTTATGAAGTTACAAGGATGTTAATGTCAAATTTGTCGAAGGATGTTGATTCAAAATTTATGAAGTTACAGCACCTTTTTATTGTACAAAGAAGATGAAATAAATTAGTTTTATGTGCTCCTTCCTTCAGTGAAAAAAATCAAAAGTATTAAGTAATAGCTAGATTCTTTTTTATATAGGTTTAATGACTAAGTGTATTTATCGCTTTTCAGAACTAAGAGCATATAGTGAGTTTTGAAGAGAATATTAGAAGCAAAATTATTTTTTGACTACTAAAAATATGTAGAAATTCTCTGGATTTTTAATACTAAAACCAATATTCACTGTTTTAGCTAAAATCATGAATTAAATTTTATGTGAGCTATTATACGCAATACATAGTCTATGGAGATAATACATAGGAATATAAATGTTTTACCTTACACAGCAAATTAAAGAAGCACTGATGTGATAACAAGTATGACAGAAGAAAAATTGATACTGTTGAGCAATAGTAAAACGTAATGTGGAGTAACTACCTTTTTAGGTAGTATGAGACACTGTGAGACTCGCTTAATGTATTTTTTTACACAAACATAACAATTAGGAATAAGACTGAATATCGGCAGAGTAAAATTGTGGTAAAGGAACTTTAGGACCACATGTCATTAAAGAAAATTATGAAAGTTGTTGAGGCAAAGGTACTATTGTACACAAAATCATTCGCCATAAATGAGTATAAATTGTGAGATATTGAAGTGCGTAACTTGTAAGTACGTATTACTGGTTTTCAAAGAATTTTATATAACAAAATGAAAGAAATATGAAGGAGTGTAAATTGTTTGAGAAATGCATGAAATATTAAACAAGAGAAACTGTAAGGTAAGTCGACTTACTTGCAATTTTTTCCATAGGAACAGCTACCGTTTAATGCCCAATTCCTGCAATAATCCGATGTATTTTGAGTAGTAACAGCGGCTGCTGGTTTCGTTCCTAACCTTTCGAACACGCTCGGTCGACGAGAGTCTGTATTACATTTCGTAGGATCAATCGTTATCTTCCTTATGTTTGATTTTGACATATTATCACCATAAGACAATTATGTTTTCACAATGGAAGCACATAACTGCAGTATGCAAATCTTCATTCGCTATTGAATCACCATTAACGAAGTAGACCACATACACTCACACAGTCCCATGTATGCCTGTGTAGGTAGATACAGTATGTATATGTATACACGGAAGCGCGCCGGAGCGCGCGCAGTGCCACTGACTCAAAGTTCTATAAACTCTGTTTATTATTATTCAGTAGGTGTGTGATCAGCTTTTTAATATTAACAATAACAGTGTTATCTGAAATTCGTCCCAAAAATATGTAGCGTTCCACGATGAATGTATTTTCTACAAGGTTAGTAAAAGCCAACAAATCGAGTATTTGACGTTTATTTTAGTCTGTAGTATGGTCCAGCAACCGCTGCGTTTAAAGTCACTGTTTCTCTATGACGTACAATATGTCAAATGCAGTTCTTTTCCTTGGCGCTTTGCTCACAATGCCAGTGGAAATATCACAATGTCATTTTACACAAAAAAATGTGTTTCATAACGTTATCAACAATAATAAACCATTAATGTACAAATTGCTTTTTTAAACGTAAACATGACAAAATATTTGCGTTTACTTGAATGATGCGAAAAAACGTTTCAAGGAACCATTATCTCTTACAGAGGTATAAACATTGCAATCAGTAAGAGTTTCTCTATAAGGTCATTGTCTACGAGATTGCTAAGATATCCATGATTATTTAAATGAAACTATACATTTTCTGAGTCATGTAACATTAGTATGCAAAATAAAAGTTGTACTGACCTTTTATATCATGTAGTATACAATGAGAAGTAAAACGTAGTAGCGCATAACTTACGTAAGCACCTCATTGAAACCAAATCTTTTTTTTTTTTATTACCATAGACAAATGTTTCGCGCGGTCATAGCATTAGCCAGGGCAAAGTCTTATCATAAACAACATTTACTGTCACCTAATACTTTTCAACATTGATATCATGTGTGGAATAGGAAGAAAATAACATGGTCGTTTACACATTGGTTCACAACAATGCAATGTAATTTATTTAAAATATTCTGAAAAATCGACCTGTACCGTAAACAAGTAAAGCAGGTTGAGAATACTAAACGTCGGTTTTTCGTGGAAATGATGTGTTTAGTCTAGTTCCTTAAATTAAATTGCACCTCTTATAATGTACGTAAGTAATTGAATAGGGGGTAATAATATAAGTACAAAAAGTTGATTAGCATGGTGAACATGGTTTTCTTTTGAATGTCTCTGGAAATTGTAATCTTTCCTCTGGTTATCGTTTATTTGAAGCAAACAGGACCAGTGGAAAATCCAAATGCCTGATGGGGTAAACCGTAATCAATCGGGTAGAAATCGATGAGAGGTAATTCTCGGAGATTTTTTGTTTGTGTCAAAAATACGGTATCGCTAGTGCTCGTCCGATTCTTACACCCGTCTACAAGAATAATGTACCTTTGCGGGCCATTGCTTGAAAATTCTCCGCCGTTTGCGCCAAGTAATCGGAAAGAAGAATGCCGATCTAACGAGGCTACGCTATTGATGCAAGTATAAGTAAAGTTCTGGTAAGCGACTTCACTTAGCAGTCGTAAAAAATTCAATTGCACTACACCAACAGCTTCGTAGGTTATCTGTGACAGAAAATATCGAATCAGGAGGCACATACAGTTCGATTATATCATACGTATACTTCTATACGCTGATTGTTAATAGGATTTTCTTTGACTTATAATGATTTTTAAATATTCGTAAAGGTAGATTAATCTAACGACCATGTTAAATTAACAATTTTTCCACATACTCGGAAGCCTCCTCGTAAATTCGAGTACCAGTCTGTTCTATTCTTTTCCTTTTTCCATGGTATGTTGGGTACTTGGCTAGTGTGAATGTCAGGAAAAACACAAGTCTCACCCATGTTCGTCATATTACAGTAAACGTAAATCGAGTCGTCTGGCATTCCCAAATTTGGATCGATCCAATACCAGCCTATAAAAAAACTATTACTTGTAAACTATTTTGTATGGCAATTGTAAGGACAGGAATACATACCGTCTTCGAAACGAGGATGACTGTAAAATAAATCCTTGCAACTTCTCGCAGGATTTTCTCGACTACCGCTCGGTTTACGTATTCGTTCTAATTCGTGCCTCATGTCATATATAGTGGTGTACATAGTCAGAAACGTAGAATCTAAATCATTTTCACCTTCATCTTTATTTTCTTCTGTCATCTCTTTATTAATATTTTCTCTCGTTTCTTGCTGCCATTTATTTCGTTTTGTATCATTTCTAAATAAAGGGTCACATATTTTTTGCTAAGCATAAGAATATTGCATACTGTTCTACAAATATTCGAATAGTCAATAGGATATAATACGATTATTTATCATCTTTTTCTTCTAAACTGAGGATATTTAAAGGAAATACGCAGGGTGAAGCACTAAATTTTCTCGAACGTATTTGTAGCATCCAATTGATCTTTTTTTAAATTTTTTCCCTTATATGCTTAAATTTTGATACTTGTAAAGTGTGGACAAATTCTTTAAATAAGAGTTTACTGAATTTACTACGAGCATATGATGACACCAAAATTAAAATTAATTTCATATTTCATTTAAAGATTTTAATTTACAAGCCTCCTTAACGTAGCTGAAGAATAGCTGTATTTGTTTATAGATATTAAAAGGCTTTTTTGCAGATAGATTTTAAAAAAGATTCGATGATAAGACTGATCAAAATTTATGTGGCTCACCACCCTTAATAAAGAAGTCTTATTGGGAGTAGTTGAATTGATTTTAAGAAAGGGAGTATTAACAGATAATTTTAACGTGGGATGTCTACAACGGATTTCACTAGAATTTGTACTTGTGAAAATGAACCAAGCGAATATACCTAAGCATGCATACCTCCGTTGTAAATTATCTCGTCTTCTTCTAGTTAATTGTTCTTTGGTGAATAATAGCTCAGGAGGTATTGCTAATTCATCCGCAGGTAAGCCAGGTAGTCCGGGTGGACCTGGAGGACCAGGCTCACCTTTGGGTCCATCGTTACCTTTGATGCCCTTGAGGCCCAACGGCCCATCCATACCAGGTAAACCGGGAGGGCCGATGTCTCCTTTAGAACCTGTCGGGCCGGGTGGTCCGATTTCTCCTTTCGGTCCCTCCGGACCCGGAGCCCCTCGAATGCCCTTCTCCCCTCGCTCTCCCTCGTCGCCGGTTGGTCCAATTTCACCAATTTCTCCACGGTGACCTTTTATCCCGCGACGACCTCGCTCGCCCTTCGGACCTTTCGGACCAATAGGGCCTGCCTTACCTGCTATTCCAATAGGTCCAGGTATACCCGGAAGTCCACTTTCCCCTTGGATTCGTAAAAATTCATATTAAGTCATAATTTAATACAAAGGGTGGCCCTTTTAAGTAAGCCCACCTAAATATCTCCGTAGGTTATTGTGATGCAAAAAATATTTGTTACATAATGTGCATGGTGTCAAGGGATCAATATCTGTGAAGAGTATTTTTTTCCAAAGGTCACTTTTTTCGATATTATCAAGGTCATTGGTGTTTTTTTATACATAACTACATCTTTTTTAATTGCATCGTGTAGTTGATCGTAAGCATTTGTAGCTCATTTTGCAAGAATTTTGCATACTTTCCTCCATTTAAAGTACCGTTTATGAAATAAGGATGAAATGAGGATTTGTTTATTCAAAGTATCTCACCAGACGTTCACACTCCACGATCTTTATTTATCCATTGATCTTAGACAGTGTATTGTCAATTGACCAATAATGCGTGTTTTTCAGATTTAGTTGTCCATGGTTGGTAAAAAATGCTTCATCAGTAAATAATGCTCTTTTAAAAAATGATTCATCATTTTCGTATTGCTGCAAACCCCACCGAAAGAAATGGATACGATTACAAAATCTGTTCCGTGAAGGACCTGATGTAAAGATAAATGATAGGGATAAAATTTTTCTTCTTGTAGTATCCGTGTTATACTTGTTTTAGAAATGCCAGTTTCACGCTCAAGTTGTCTTAAACTCACACGTGGAATTTTGTTAATTTTATTTACAATACTTATGATACTTTTTTCGTTCTTAACAGTTTTGGTTCTTACACATTTTTTCTCAATATTACCAGTTTCACGGAAATTACTGATCACCTTTGCATACGTGCAACGCGATGGACAAATACGGTCTGGAAATATATTTTTGTACATTCGAACTGCTTCCCTTAATCACTGATCCGCTTTACCGTAAATGAAAACCATATCAATTTTCTCTTACGTTGAGTAATGCATTTCAAACAGTACGTCGATATACTGATAAGTTGAAACTGATCAGCATTTCGAACTGTTAGGTATCATCAGTATTGTGATAATAAATATTTACATTCACGCTCTTGACAGTCGAGTCTTGGAAAAAGCCTGTGATCTCGACAGATATCAGTTTTACGTAAAACTTTAATTTTCAAAGATTTTCAAAGATCATTTCAAGGTCATATTGTTATACATATCTGAATGTATTTTTCGATCAGCTACTCGATGGAACTAAAAAAGATGTATAATAGTTATGTATCAAAAAACTACGATAACCTTGATAACTCCGAAAATGTGACCATTGAAAAAAAGTATTTTTTCCGGATATTGGTCTATTGACACTATGCACATTATGCAACAAATATTTTTTGCATCACGATAACCTGAAGAGGTATTTCAGTGGCCTTACTAAAAAAATGACTAATTGAACAGTGAATCAAATTCTAGAAGCACATTCTATACCTGCTATTCCAGGAAGACCCGTTAGTCCTGGTGGTCCCTGTGAACCTGGCAGGCCTTGGTTCCCTGCGGGTCCGCGAACTCCTGGAACACCGGCTGGTCCCATTTCACCCTTTTCTCCTGGAAGTCCAGGATTTCCTTGCAATCCTGCAGGACCTTCTGGACCCTGTTTCGATAATTGTGGTATCTAAATACTCTTGTCGACACGTTTTATTATTGGTAGTTCGAGTCCGTAAAACTAATATAATCTATTTTTGCATTCACATATGTACGAATAACAGAAAAAGGAATGTGTTCGATTTGAACATACATTTCATTTGTTTTATATTCTGGTACTTCGTTCAAATATTACATCATGGTCTTTTGTTTTTAAGAGATTTTAAATTTGTAATAGAAGTATACGAAAAATAAGTTATTTCATCCTCTTCAGGGTATCTACCACTGGTACTTTTACCCTATTATTGTAAAGAGTAGGTTGTGTTGAAAAAAATGGAATCTTACTAGCTTGCCTGGGAGGCCCGGCGAACCTTCTTTTCCAGGGGGGCCTATTTCTCCAGGTGGACCCGGATCTCCCGGTTGTCCTTCGTCGCCATCTTTGCCTGGTTCGCCCTTGGGTCCAGAGCCACCGGGTTCTCCGGGCGGTCCGGGTAATCCAGGAGAACCTATGTTACCTTTCGGACCTTCTGGACCCATTATTCCTCGACTCCCCGGAGGACCTGCTGGTCCCGCTTTGCCCTCCTCGCCCTTTGTTCCGGGTGGGCCTCTTTCACCCTGTAAGACATGATTATTTTTTTACTATTTGTTAGAATGTACTCATCCTATATGAATAATAATAATAATTTGAATGATACATCATTAACCCAATCATCTTCAAGCCCGCGTTAACTCAGGCGACACTCGTTTCGTTAGAAAAAAATTTGACGTTAAGCGGTTAAAATGGAATTTAGGTACAATTACGTTTTACGATTGATTGGATATTGATAAATTTCAAGTTTTATTTATATTTTACATCTTACCGCATTTCCTTGTGCACCAATTGCGCCCGGCAACCCTGGTAGTCCCTGCTCCCCTTTCATACCTTGTCGACCTTCTGGTCCTGGTACTCCTTGGATTCCTTCAATTCCTTTTGATCCTCTTAAACCTTCTTTACCGATTTTACCAGCAGGACCTGCAGGTCCGATCAAACCGGCATCTCCAATATCTCCTTTTTCGCCAGGCGCTCCTGGTAAACCTTGCGTGCCTTGAGGCCCAGCTGGTCCTGGTGTACCAATCGGACCATCTTCGCCTTTCGCACCTGCTCTACCTATGTCTCCGGGTGGGCCTTTTTCACCAGTAGGTCCAGTTATTCCAGGTTCACCTCGTAGGCCTTGTATGCCTATTGGCCCCATCGGACCCTATAAAGTAGACGTTAATCAAAAATTTATTAAGCCTTCTTTTGTTAATTTCTATACAAGTAGAGCGATGAATATAATTACATACGATCATTTGTAATAAAAAGAAGTATGCAATGTGATCTTACGGGTTCACCCTGAGATCCTTTGAAGCCTTTTTCACCAGGTAGGCCTACGTTTCCTTTATCGCCATCTTCACCTGGGACACCAACAGGACCAGGCGGGCCTGGTAACCCACGTCGTCCTGGTAGTCCGTCTCTGCCGGTTGGTCCGGGCAATCCCGGTTCACCCTGAGCAGCGTATATACCAAAATAGCAACGAAGTATTTCCATTATTGATAGTACTAGGACAGTAGTAATGTACCTGTTCACCTTTTGCTCCAACAGGACCAGGCGGACCTTTTGGGCCCTGTCTACCTTCGGGTCCTTTTTCTCCATCTTTTCCAACTTCTCCCTGTGCTCCCTTATCACCGGGTGGTCCGGGGAGTCCGCTAAGTCCTATTTCACCTTTTTCGCCGGGCGAACCCTGTATAATACGGCGTTATCATTTCATACATACATAAACACTAGACAACAACTTTTTATTACCGATTACTTGGATTGAAATAATTATCCAATAATGTTCAGCTTTTATGTGTCCAGTGGTAATACATTTTTTCAAACTTGATGTGTTATTATCACAGGTGAAAAAACAGATGATGCAAGATTAATAATATTAATATATACATAATATTAATAATTACATATTAATGATCGGAAGATATTTTTTATTTACCACTGTACTGCACATAAAAAGATACTTATAGATAACAGATAAGTAGTACTGTTCGAACCGGTAAACCGATAAGTCCTCTTTCTCCGGGAAAACCGGGTAAACCTCCAGGACCAGGCGGACCTTCTTTGCCCGGTAAACCTTGAGATCCTGCAGGGCCCTCTTTTCCCTGTTCACCATGAGTTCCTTGCTCTCCAGGGATTCCAGGGGCACCCGGAAGACCTGGTTCTCCAGGTGGACCTGGTTCCCCTATTGGACCTCGTGGACCGACTACACCGGGTGGTCCTTGCGATCCTGATGGCCCTACTTCGCCTACTGGTCCACGTTCCCCGGGTGGACCTGTTGCTCCATCCTTTCCGTCAAGCCCAGGTAATCCTGAAATTACGATAAGTGTATCGTTATGAATAATATTTTAATAATTTCGTACGTATTTTTCTTTGCAAATACTCTATCAGCATAACTGTTGCGAATGTCGTGTTGCTGTAGCGTTTTCATACGATATTATAGAAATTCGAAATAAATTCCTTTTTCTCTGTGTTATACATGGCTTCATAATAACGCTGGCTGTAATATGAAGGATGTATACGAGAAATGATTACATGCAACTTTTAATAATATACTTGTAATTACTGTTGAGTAGTTTTGGTTTTAGAGGAATTTATAATTTTCTATAAAGAAGATTAATCTCAGCCTGAAAGCAGGTAAGGGAGGGAAGCAGGAGGGGACGCTTGTCGCTTCCACAAAATAGCTGTGAATCACGCGGTTTGTCTGTTTTTAGATTGAGATTAACCTACTTCATAGGGATTTTCAAAAGCCCGTAAATCCCAGGCATAAGGGAGCTGATGTAATAAAATATTATCATGAATCTTGCGACAATCTAATTTTGTTTGCTTATATTTGTGATGAATAATTTTATTTCGTTTTTTAACAAGGAATTACAGTCATGATATTTTAAAACGAGTTTCGTCGTTTTTATTCTTATTTAATGATAGAGCGCTCCGGCAATTTTTTTAGATTTAATCATTGGTACCAATGGTCGTTTAAATAATTTTACATATCGCTATTATTATGCATTTATTATCGTTATAAATTATGGACGCATTAATTTCATTAAAACGGGATAAAAAATTTCAAATGAATCCATAAAAAAGGTTTCATCGATTGAAATGGAAATACTGCAACAACCAGATTATTTGATCATAACGTGTTGTTAGTGTATACTGAAGCACATGCTGGACATATTAAGTATTTTATCTAACCCGCTTTAATTCTCAAGCAGTGGTATATACGACCTATGTATGTCCAGATAACATTTTTCACTTATTTTAATGTAGACATTTACCCCTTGACTTTCATATATGAATTACCCTTATATCACTTTTTTACATGTCTTATTAAAAATATTTTTAACGCAATCTATTATTCAACTGGGTGGCTAATTCTAACCTGGAGATCCGGTAAATCCGCGTGGGCCGTCCATTCCCAGTGGACCGTGTTCACCTTGCAAACCAGGAGGTCCGGGTTGACCAGTGTCACCCTTAGGTCCTGGTAAACCCTCGGAACCTCTCCTTCCACGAGTCCCTCTGAAACCCTTCCAAAAATAAATAGTACTACGCAAAGCTTTAGTTCAATCAACGGCTCAATAGTTATCGTATCATTTTAAGGGTGCAATGTTATCGTTTTTTTTTAACGCCACAACATTTGAATTGTCTCTTTTTTTTACTAAAAGACTGATATTACTATTCTTACACGTTGAAACCATCATAATTATGTGATAACATTTGAAATTACTACTTGGTATACTTACTCTGGGGCCCAATTCACCACGTTCGCCTTGTAAACCATTGTTTCCCTTAAACATCGACATCAAATTAAGATTACTAGCAATATTTTAAACAGCATATTAAAAGCAATAAAATAATAACATCGTATTTCATTGAATTTAATTGCATGGAGTATTGTAGACCTGCGTAGATAAAAGTTTGCTTACTCTTTCTCCTTTATCGCCTTGGGCACCCTGCTTTCCAGATTGACCCTTGTCACCTTTCTCACCGGGATTACCAGGATATCCCGCAAAGCCAGGCATACCGATTTTTCCTTTATCACCGGGAGCACCCGCGAGTCCAGTTTCTCCACGAGGCCCTTCAAAACCTTTCGGTCCTTCTAATCCTTCGAGACCAGGAACACCTTGCGGTCCAGGTTGTCCTGGTTCTCCCTTCGAACCCGTATCTCCTTTCTGCCCATCTTCTCCTCGTTCACCCTTATCACCATGTTCGCCTTGTGCACCGCGTCCACCTTCATCCCCTTTTGGACCACGTATACCAGGAAATCCTATGGGCCCTTGTGGTCCTTGAATTCCCTGGTCACCTTTCATTCCAGGGTTACCAGGATTACCTGGATGACCCGATGGACCTTCCACGCCTGGTAATCCTGGAATTCCGGATTTTCCTTGCGAGCCCTAAAACGTAATTACTATTTGACAATTTCAACTTAATTGATATTAATTGATACTACAATTACAATTGATATTAAAAATATAAATTTAAAAATAAATGCAGTTGTCCTTGCTTCCATGAGCTTGTTATCTCGTCTAGTTAGGGGGTTATTGAAATTAAAGCCCACGTGTCTAGTGGGTAGGATACTAGCGACCATGACGGGGATTCAAATTCCATCCCGTTTTATGACCCTGAAATTTTTCTCACGTCTGTGAACTAGCTCAGATTGCCGGAAATGGGAACCCAATTACAACAAAGGAAGAACAAATAAATCCCTATTGTTTGGAATGAAATCTCTATCCTCGTTCATCACTGGTCACGAAATACACCGACCTTTCCAGGTCTTTGATGCGTACGAATCATTGGTTCTCGGGTAAATGTCCTGCTGTTCTTCAGAATCTCCTTACCAAAAGACATCGTGGATTCTTAATACACGGCCTCTCTAAAATTCTAAGTGCATCGCAGATGTTTGACAAAACATTGAGCCATCATTGTCCTATGAATATTGTCTGTATTATTACAGATACGTATTATGTGTAGTATTATACCCATTATTCTGCATTAATTTCCTAAGTCCTAGATCCTAGACCAATCATAAACGTCCTGACGATACTCAGAATCTTTACACCTAATACGGATTACCTTCAGGCAACGCAAACTCTGCTGATAGATACCCCGCGAGGACGGTTGAAAATGCCCTTTCGAGCCCGAGAACTTTTACACGTGTTTCACCAAAATACAAAGGCTGTTACTAACCCATATGTACATGTTTGTGTTTTTCTCTTATAATATTGCACCTCGCGGGGACTTTTTTCATATCTCTTATAAATCTTCTTGAAGTTAATATATACTTACAGGAACACCGGTGGGACCTAATACACCCTGCGGACCTGGCGGACCTACTGGTCCCATTGGTCCCGGTTGACCCGGTGTTCCAGGAGGTCCAGGTGCTCCTGCATTACCTTTAGCACCAGGTGGTCCTTCGCTTCCAGGTATACCAGGATTCCCTGGCAATCCAGGAAAGCCTCGGGGTCCTATGAACCCTCGCGGACCCTGCAAAATGTGCCGATAAGTGGCCGCTTATTTGAGAATTTTCATTAAAAGAATAAAATGACTTTTATTACCAATTCACCGGGTAAGCCGGGTAATCCGGGTGGTCCGTCGTTGCCTTGCATTCCTTCGTGACCTGGCAAACCTTGTTCTCCTGTGGTTCCTGGAGGTCCCCTCTCTCCTTTATCACCGGGTAAACCTGGTAATCCGGGCACCCCTTGCTCGCCTTTTACACCTGCTGGTCCAGTAGAACCTCGTTCGCCGTCTCTGCCAGGTCTTCCACGTCTACCCTCTCTCCCAGTATTTCCAGGAATTCCTGTGATGCACATTGTAAGAAATCTATAAGACTCGCAAACTCTGACCACTCATTTTTTACATTTTCGTGTGATTACGCTTGAATTCCTATGTCAAATTGTTCTAGGATGATTAATATTTGTTGTATATGTACGTTATACTATATTCTGTGAAACTTATTTACCTGTTTCGCCTCTAAGGCCACTCTCACCGATCTCACCAGGTTCTCCTTTTTGACCTTGAATACCAGGCGGTCCTTCCGGCCCTGGAATACCCGTGAGCCCCACTGGCCCTTCTGCTCCTTGCATGGCTAGCATATGTTGCCCAAGCATTTGTCTGAAGAGATCCATTTGTGAATCGGGACCCTTTTCATTTCCTTGTTGATTAAGTGGTATCACAAAAACGTGGCCTGATGGTCCAGGAGTACCCTGCAAACCTGGCAAACCATCTCTACCTGGTTCTCCTTTCTTACCAGGCGTTCCAGGTATTCCTGGAGGACCAGGAAAACCACGCGGTCCCGCTGGACCGCGCGTACTGTATTGCTGATAATTATAATACGAATCAATGTCCAAGTTCGAGTAAATGGACGTTGCGTTACTCGTAATCGTTGAATTACTTTCCTGATGAGACGGTTTTCTTTCAAGCTCTATCGACTTTGATTCCATATCTTCTAACATCTGCCAATCAAAATCAAAATCGCCGTGTAATGTTTAGATCCTCTTTTTCTACACAAGACATACCAATATTTTCGAAATTAAAAAACTCACAAAGTTTCCATTCAATGCTGTTGGGTTTGTCGAATTCGGTACGGCTTTGATTTTATTCAACAAACTATTAATATCTTCCTCTCCCTCCTCTACATTATCATTTTCGTTCCACCCTTCCTCGCTTTCAAGGCCGTAATCAGTCGTTCGAGTCAGTCTTTCAGTCGCCGAGGAGTTATAATTCAGATTTTGTCCTTCGTTTTTCTGTGTGTGCTGACAATCGGGCGCAAAAATCGTACATATTTCATAAGCTGCACGAGGAGTCGAAGAGACTTTTAGCGTTTCCAATGCACCCTAAAATTACCGAAAGTCTTGAATTATTTACTAACAGCTTTAAGGTTCATCTCGCATTATTGAAAAGTAGTTATAATATTCTTGATTATAGTCAAATTGATGAAATTCACCAGAATGATAATAAAAGCTGAACATCTAATTGTATACAGATAAAGGATTACGGACCAAGTATAAGTTGCCGTCCATAAGCTGCTGACCGATTATGATAATACCGGAAGTACTGATAGTATCTTCCAAGTTTCTACTGAGCTTCCGAGTTATCTGCTTTTCACAGTCAGCGATAAGCGTGACAGATTGTCTGTCTATGCTAAGTCCCAGTCTGTGCCACTTGCCATCAGATATATTTAGTCCAAAAGAAACAGGTTCATCATTATCATAAGGAGTCGTGCTGTAGTAGAGATTTATTTCATTTCCTATGGAGACAGACAGTTGTTCCTCGCCACTGTCACTGTAGACGGTGAAGAGTGTTGACATCGGATAACCTGTGTTTTACCATTATTATTACGTTTTATTTATCTCCTGTTATTCTACATTATATTGTATTATACATTGTATATTATAAGCTATTATTTTTTTGTTTCCCCGTGTTTCTAATTGTTGCAATTTAATGATGCCTTTAAATTAATATTTCTAGTATATTAAAATTCTTTGCAGTAATATTTCTCGATTACGAATTAATTATTATTTTGCGTTTGCTTTTCTTATCATGTTGCATATTTAATGTTTGTTTATAAATATGTCTCTCACATATGTGCCCATAATTATGAAAGTGGTCTGAGTCAAAATTAAAAAAAAATGAGTTTATCAGTTATTTCACACGACATTATTTTAAACTAAGCAAATTCAATGGAATTTTTACGATATTGTCAAGACCCATCCCCCCCCCCCCCCCGATCCAAGCACCATCATAACTATTTCCCACCGTCATTTTCCGCAAGTGTCCTGAATTTCCTACGGGACTGTAAATGAGAAATCCCCAGTCATTTAAGATTTAATCTTACAGTTAAGTTTTAACCGTAGTTTTGGTGTTAGTTAGTACCGAACAAATGTTAGATTCTTATTGAATCGCTGTTTGACCATAACGACGCTATCGTAGACTTCAATAAGTCGAGAAATATCAAGGCAGTCGGGCTATTTATTAGAAAATCAATCTCTCAATCAAGAATGACAGTTCGGCCCGTAATAGTGAAGTTCTATGTACCGCGATGAACTCCTATTTCTGAAGACACATACATTCCGCGACATATGAATCTGTGTCAAACTAGCCATACATGTTGGTAAAAAATGTATTATGAAACACATATTTATAAATACTGTATATCCGGGTTAATACAACGTTTATAATTGTAATTAATTGTAATTTTAATGGTTTTGAGCCCTGCACATTTTCTTCAAAGTATTTCGAATATATAAACAACCTTCGCATAACGTAATACTCATATAATTCTGTTTCCCGAAGTGAATTATTCTCAATTCAGTTGTGATTTTTTCCCATGTGCAGTACGCCTGTGTTTTTTCAATGAACAACAGGAATTCAAATTGTATTTAAATTTCCCTTTCTGATGATACGTTCATTGTCACGCACATTTTTACACATTTATTTCACATAAATAATTGCTGTAATAAACTTGATAAATTTGGCAGTCCCATAATTGTAAAATCTTGAATGCAGATTTTGTTTCCTCTTATTGTTAGATTGAATCAGAAATCATTTTTTGTTAACGTTATGATACACTGGACTGTAACAGTGTTCCGAATATTGAATCGAATAAAAGAAGTTTGGAAGGTAGACAATAATATCAGAAGCGATAATTCGATTAGGATACTTACTTGCTTTTGGTTTTGCTACAATAAGTATTGAAAAGTCGAGTGGCATGCCAGTCGGAAAGACAACGTTTGTATTGATCGTTAATAATGCTGTATCGGCAATGTCGAATGCAACTGTTTTGTTTATCTGACATCGATTTTCTGTAGTAGTAACACCTGACTGTTCTTGCTGAATTCCCGCCGCTTTTAATAAATCGACAACGGTATGCGTTCCTAATAAGAAAGTTCAGATTAATGCAGAACTTCGTTTGCCATACATTATTAAGTACTTTTATAACATTAACATTATAAATCGATATATATTTTCATTATTTATTTTCAATGAACATTATATTTAAAGCATAATGATACTATAATATTGATGGAAAGTCATTTTTCATATATGTAAGGTTCATATAAAGCTATTTGATGAACAAGTGGAAACCTAGTGATCCCTGAACCGTGGACTCATAATTTCTTTCATGTTAGTGGCGTTTAATAAGCGCATGTACCATTTCACTGTACATGTTGGTTTAAATGGGGTGAGTGTTAACCACAATTAACGTGACATACATTACTTAAAATAGCGTTCCTGTGAAATAAAGCGCGATTCTTGAAATCTTTCTTTTGCGGGTTTTCTGCTCTAAGGAAAAATTTTAATGTTTTATGATAAGTAATTTTACGTAAGAATAATGTTATTCAAAATTTTGATAAATAAACACACAAGAATATTTTTAAATTATACATGTATAGAACAGAAAGATCACATTTATAGATACATAATTAATATTCACATTAATCACTTCATCAATTGCGTTTACATGAATTGTGATTATTAAGTCTCACGTTTTTAAAATAGATAGTGATGCCTTACCTTAAAATACGCGTTTCATAAATGAATGCCGTGATAATAAAATAATTATGTTCTCAACAAATATTATTTACATATTTCATTTACGTAACTTATGAGAAATATGCCTCAATATGTTGACTGCACTAGGAATTAGATCGCGTTCATGATTGAAACATACTTAATATTACAACAATGCATAATCGCATACAGTAATTTTGTTCAATTGAAAATTTAATGCATTACATTGTATTGGATCTATTTCTTAAAAACGTGCAATTTGACATTACATTTAACATAGAGAAACTAGATTAGCTATTTGCAGAAATGGTAGGTGATTGCAAAGGTTCTTTATTGTTTAATTGTTTACGACCTTACCTGCGTTCTGCAATGTACCATCTGCCAAACCGAGCTGTAGATCCCATATGACTCGAGTAAGAAAGGAGAGACGGGCGAGAAATATTAGACGCGGGAACTGCAGCGTTTTCCATTGCTGCTTTTTATGGTCCTGCAGCATGCTATCTCGTTCCCTTCTCAAGTCAGATCATGTCTCTTTCGAGAACACCCCTCATTTGATACGTTCAATGAAAAACTTGTTGATGTCCTCAGTAATTCAGTTTTTAAGATTCAAGTACCGTGCTCATAGTGAAACTCTTAAATTTTGTCGTTTCTTGCTTTTTGTACTATCTCTTCGTTTGTTTTTAAAGAATTGGGCTTTAATTTGGAAAAAGTGGGAATACTAAGGTGTATAACACGGAGTAGGGCGGCTATGAAAGTTGGATGAATGCTCCAGCTTTACTGAAACATCAGCACCGACCGATGCGCTTCTTCGCTGTCGGTGTCTTCTTCATCTTTCTCTTTATCTTTCGCTACTTCGTATATGGTCCCATATTGACGTAATGCCCCACTCCATTCTATTGGGTATTGTATATGTCATAGACGCATTCCACTCACATATGTTACATTTACAGGCAATCCGTGCCGCTTTTATTGACACTGATTCGTATGGCACAAAACTGTAAAAGGCCAAAAGAGAGGGAATTATAAGTAACGCTATTTTTTTAATATTGCCAGTGTATAGTGACCAACAGTTAATTTCCATAGGATGCTAAACAATTGTTTTTTCTAATTAAATATTTATCTGCAAAACCGATGGCATTTGTATAATAATTTCATCTTTTTGTATATATTTACGGGAATTCCAAGAGGAAAGGTAGATAGATATCTTTCATTTAAAATGATTCACACTGATTTCTAATCATCTTCTAAGCCACCTACTGACTATACAATTATATATAATTTTGTACATTTCCATTTTCCAATAAAATATAGTTTACACCATTTTCTTACACAAGTACGAATTGTGACTTTAAAAACAACATAACAGTGCCTTAGAGCTGAATTTGATGAAAACTATAAGTAACAATGGCATTATTTTTATTTTTCGAATATTTATAGATGATTCTTGCCATTCGGAGTTTGCTTTTGCTTTCGCAAATTTGTTATTTCAAAGTAAAAGACTGATGTTTTATAGCAGTGAATATATGTATTTTATTTAGGTAAGTAAAATGTTTCTTTGGAACTAAATCTATTATCTGTAGGTAGAAAATTAAATTGAAAATAGAAATAATTGGAAAATCGATATTAAGATATTAATGGTTTATAAAAATAATTAATAAAGATTATTAAGTTATCGATATTAATTCGATAACATTTTACATTTAGCCCGTCTATTGCACGCTTAAAAGAGTATTTAGGTTTATTTTTGCGACAGTTTGTGATTGTGAGCAGTCCGCCTTGTCCGCCCCGTCGTGGTCACTGACCGACTCAGATGCTTAGATAGATACGCCTGCACTCTGACATGCAGCATCGTAATGACAGCGCACTCTTCAATTGAATCATTTCATCAATTCTTTTTTCTAACAAAAAGCATTTCCTGTTGTCGTTTACGTTCCTGTATATAAAAGGCGCCATAAAAGTCGTAATTTTTTCATATTTGAACATTTCGAAGATCGCTGAAACACGTAAAGAAGTAAATTGTTTGGACTAGCTTCAGTTCAAATTTCACGTCCAGATGTTCATTTTTTAAAAAGTTATTCCGAAAAAACAGATGTTTGAATATTTTCGTGAACCACTGTAGATAGCGGTGGGTATCCAACAATATTTTGTGTACGTTTATTTCATGAAATATATATATTTGAAATCAGAACTGACCCGCTGTACACTATTTGTAATAATGATGTTATAATTGATAATATATTGACCATTAGTTATCTACACAAATTTAATCCAATAAATATGGCTAAATAACATACATTATTTTGGGTTGTGTATCAAAATATTTTATTCTTGTATACAAGTGCTGTTACAAATTATATATAAAATTAATTTGATTAAATTCGGCCCTGGGCAAAACACACTTGCAAACACTACCAACAAAGCAGAAAACTCCAGAAAATTGAAGAAATGTACGTAATCACATGAATTGTTGTAAGCAAAATTGGATCACCTTAAAGTGGAAAGACGAAGGATATGGAATAAATCTTCCACGTTGAATTCTAACGCAAGACGTTGAAAGTAGTGTTAGAAATTAAAATTCTAACACTACAGCGTCATTATGTTTCTTTATACGAAATTCATTCAACTTATGCGGAGTTTAATGTATGCGAAAACATTTGGCGCAACTTAAACTATCATTTACATTTAGTAAACTTCAATTTCCTAATAAAGAGAAATTTATACATAGTGTGGAAACTTACTGATTACAAGAAATTGATTACTATAATAAAGAAATTTTTAAATACCTTTAGATGAAATATTAATTACATATGTAAAATTGATGAAAAGCATTGATGTAAGTAAAAAAAGAAATATGTATTTATCGAGAAATTTGTAAACGTGAATGACATAGTGAAGTTCCAACAAACATCAAACGAAGTATTTTCTCGACATCATGTGGTGGATTTTTTACATGTGTTTCTATCTATGAACGACCGGATGGCAAAAAGGCTTGCTCGTCATCCTGATTAATATATTTACAAAGTAAAAAAAATGGAAAATTTCGAAAAAATATCAAAAAATATATTCCGGTACCGGGAATCGAACCCGAGCCTCCTGGGTGAAAGCCAGGTATCCTAGCCACTAGACCATACCGGATTATATTTAACTTCTTTCAGTTTTTATTATTCACGGCACTATTAATAATAAAGGAATTGAAAATGTGTATTTTAATTATTTACACTTGATGTTTATTAACGAAGCAAAATATATTGTTTGAATTTTGATCTGCGATATACATGCAGTCTTAACAATTGGTATTATCAAGCCAAAATTAAGCATTGGAAAGTATATGTATAAAGGCAGTTTATTAATCTATAAATTATAGAATTATTATAGACCTAACTTAAGTTTTTGACGCAGAACCATTTTTTGTGTCTATTATTAACACTTAACGAATGGGTTTGTTTTTTCTGTATCTTTATTCATTTCTGGGCACTTTTCAAGGAATTAAATAAACATGCATGCAAGTTTTTAAAGCGTCGCAATTTTACTAAATCAACATTATTATTAATACAATTTTTAGAAATTAGTTATTTTAATGTCCAGTACGCTGCATACTTTACAAGACTTTTGGGGATGTTTTTTAACACTCTCTTCATCATTATCTACATCGGATAAGTTATTTGCAAAAATGTCCTCACAGATATCGTTATTTTTCACGGAAAGCCTTTTAACGCTCGCTATTTCCATCGTTATGAAATTACTAAAAAATATAACCTCAAAAGAAAATTTGCACAGTAAATGTAAGTAAATGTAGGAAAAGAAGAATGTAAGAAAAAAAAAGAAAAAAGAGTAAATGTAAGGTGACCTCCAATTCTCGATAAAAATGTAAAACACTATAAAACCCATTAAACTATTGAATGCTCCTTTTGTAACTGTGCAACTTTTGTCCGAAAAATATTTTCGTACAGTACATATTTTATGAATTATTTTGAATCGTCACGTTGCGTGATTCACACGGTATTATATTAATATTACATAAATATTATATAAATATTAATAATCGGTAATTGTAGATACAAAAAATTTATAAATTTATAACAAAATTTATAGAAAATTTATAACCTCTCAGTTTGACAGAGATGATAACAGCTTATTTCAATATTTTGTTAATATTAACCTTTTGTATAGAACCTTAAGTGAACGATTATTTACAATGCTGTCGAGTCTGTATCAATCCTGCTTGATTGTGAGTGAGGAAAAGAGGATTATTACTTTTCTCATGAATATAATAAACACAACTAATGTCTGTAATCATTAAGTCTGTTATTAATTATTTGCAAGTGCACGTTTATATTTAAATTATTCAATGAAAAACATGTGTATAAATATACATTCTTACATTAAAAGTTTTTTTTATATTTTCATAACATTCTATTTTCTCTCTTATGAAACTAATGACATATTCTGACAATGAGCAATAGTGATGTTCTTCGAAGAAATGTTTAAAACACAGTGAGTTTTTATACCAAGAACATCTTACTACAGCGACATTCGTGCAACCTTCAATTTCACACTGCGATTGCGAAAATGTCTCAATAGCCAATTCGACCGGATTTTCGAAACTTTCTGGTCGTTCTTCTATATATCCACTGTTGAACCAAGAATATCGGAACAGGTGCTGTTCCTCAAATGTACATTTATGTCGTAATCAAGTAATATGACACTGTCTGGAAAGTGTCTAACATAATTCTTCCATATTCTAAATCCAAAAACGTCGAGTGGCTGTATTTTTCCAGTTGTGCCCTTTGGTATAATCATTGGAATGATTTGCTTAAAAATTGGGGTAACTAGGTGAACAACTTCTGGGCAATGTCCACTTCATGAATTTAACAAAAGAACACTTTTCTGACCATCGTTTGGGATAAAAACGTCTTCCAGTCAATTTTTGAGGTGCTCTGTAAGTAAATACATATTAAAAACATTGAAGCAACTTTTTTAATATCAAATTAAAATATTTCAACATACCAGAAGTGAGCTTATCAGATTTAGAAACAGTTATATAAACATTAGATGGTTCAAACAGGGTTTCTTGTATTACGGGTCCCAATTGGCCAGTTGGTTCTTTAAAAACAATAAACAGAGAAGAAAGCAGTTTTCCATTTCCTGATATTGTTGGCTGAATTCTGTAGCTATGAATTGTTGAAGTAACTGAATGCACTTTGGTTGGAATTGTAAACATTTCTCAAACCATTTTGCACAATTAGTGATTTCACTTCAGAGATAAATTTATTAGCAGCTTCTTTTAATGTTTCTTTTGAATCAAGTGTCTTTCTTGTTATAAATTCATTAATTTTTCTCCTTGTTATGCGATGGACTTTTTTAAACTTTGCTCATCCATGACGGTGAAGTCTGGAAACGATTATCTTCATATCCAATTATTTTTTGCGCTTGTAGGGTCCATCTTCGAAGATCAACATCATGCACGATTAGTCCGGATTCTATGGCATTTTTGAGATTAACAAGAGTGTATTCTGTTATGCGTGATAGTTTCTCTCTATAAGTTCCACCTTTATTTAGCTGATGACCCCTGCGTCTTAACTGGCGACCTGATGTAACTTTCCTGAATCGTCGTTGAACTGTTTCTATTTTTAAATCAGTCTTTGTTTCTGAACTTCTTCAATAATCGACGATTCTTTGTTTGTATTCGTAGTTTAATTCTTCTTCGTCGTCCACACAAGTTTAAGGATCAAGTTCAGATACACCAGGTCCTCACTCAACATCAGTATCTTCCACAACTTGCACTTGAAAATCTTTGAAGGGTTCTTGAAAATCTAATGTAGATTATTCTATAATCTCCAAGCTGTTAAATTCTGTCATACTGTCCAGTAACATTTTTTCTATACTTTCTTTTAATTCAATTTCATTGTTATTAATAGAACTGTCAGGAATATCAAATGGTTGGAAAGATATTAACAAAAGTCTTATAACGTTCATTGGATTGATGTACATTGTGTTAACTTTACTTAAAACACTGCGTAAAGTAACTGACAGCTCACCAGTAGCCAAGATCAAACTAACTCGGGAAACATCGAAGCAAGAGCCAGAGGGCATCACAGAGAGACTCCGAGATAAATATATCAGTGACGACATTCTTTACTCAACTGCGCATCAAGTACGGTTAAACTTTTTTTAGAAACAACAAACCAAAATATATTAATTAAAGAAGTGTATATTATACCTTGGTAATGCCTGAAATAAAATAAATTATAATACATCCAATAAAAACAGTATACTTTAATACTTACGCGTATGTGTGGTATATGCAGAGTTAACGAATCACAAGAAAAACAACAAAGACAAGCCTGAATGAAATGATGTCTTGTTTTCAGGCATATACATGAGTGTATAAGAGGTCTCCAGCAATTAAAAATAATCAAAATGATGTTAACATTAGGAGAACAAACTTATACTTGAAAACATATTTTTCTTCTTAAAAATTTTTTTAAAAATTGTATGTGTGAATGTACGTAATAAAAATAGATGATATGTAAAATAGATATGTACACTACGAATATGATAAAGCATCTGAAAGTACATAATATTACACTAGAAAATAATTCCGTGACTGCAGATAATGCACCATACGCAAGTATTTTTTCAAAAGCTGGTAATTTAATAAGTTGTTGGATGCCGACCCTATCTTAGGCAAACTTGGAGACGTTCGCTACATTATTGCATTTCAGGTCTTAAGGTCCAATAATCTAAATCCTTAGATTTATGACAGGACCGCCGCTTTCCCGACCATTCTGCATTCTTGCGCGAACCCTTCGATAAGGGCATTACTCATTGCAGCTGCGCAAACAGCTTTCCCTTTCTTTTGTTTTACTATTTCCACTTTCTCTGCTGTTTAGAAAAAGAGAAGGGTTTTTGTCACTGCAAGGTTCAGACCTCCGGCTGTCCGACACTCTGCAGAGCTCAGTTGTACAGTCGCGAAATTAGAACCATACCCGTGTATTATAGTTTTGAGTTGAATAAAACTATTTTCATCGACAAACTCCGGACTGCGTTCTTCACCCGGCATACAACAAAGTAAGAAACGGAATAGACTGAAACTTATTGGTGTTAATATGGTGTTATTTCTAAATAGTTGTAAAGATTAAATTATATATTTAACAATGTTTTTGTATTAGACCTTTTGTTATATAATTTGATGGTATCAATACATACTATGCGTTTCTGTTAATTGTATTGTTTGATGTCGTCTTCGTAGGTTCTAGAATCGAATATTTACACCTCATATCTTGTTTTCGATATACATACGTATGTTTGATACCTGTGAAAGAATACTAATAAACTAGTTTATTAAACAATATTCGATATGTACGGTATCATTTCCCATCACTATTTGTGAAGTTGAAAAATTGATAAAAATCGTATCGAAGACCAGACCATCAAAAAACTAACTATCCAATATTCTATATACGTCACGTCTTTGAAAATATGGTTAGAAATTACATACATCATTCTGATTGATATACACTTTTCTCTCTTTTTATACGGTATTTTACTACACGATATACAGTTAAACAGTGTTTTAACATGTTTTATTCACAGTTACACGGCTTTTAACACGTTTTATTCATATTTATACGGTTCTTTCATACGTCTTTCGTTTACGTTTTTCAAAATCACGCATATCCTGTACGCATTGTTCAAATCCTTTTTCATAAATATACTGCACAGTGGAGCGTATACGTTATGACAATTAAAGCAATACAATGACGCAGAAGATATTCCGAGCGGTGGATGTGATTTTGTTCCAATACCAAGAAAACCAATTTGTTGTATATTAGAAAGCAACGATGAATAAAATATCGATATAAAAAAAATATATATTTTTAAAAAAGATTCAAGTGTGTTATAGATATAAGACAACTGAAGACATATAGATATAAGACAATATACGTCAACTGAAAATTACGAAAAAGTATTAAAAAAAAATTCCGGTACCGGGAATCGAACCCGAGCCTCCTGGGTGAAAGCCAGGTATCCTAGCCACTAGACCATACCGGATTATATTTGACTTTTGCCAGTTCTCATTATTAGAATATTAATCGACTACTGTTGAAAATGTATTTTCATTGTAATGTTTATTAATGAAATAAAATGCATTATTTGAAATCTTACCTACGATACGGTGACTGCCTCAACAATTGATGGTCATTTAGCTAAATTTAAGCGTGAGAAAGTATACGTAAAGAAGATTTATTAATTCCTAAAGTATTTAATTATTGTAGTCTTTATTTTAAATTAATTCAAAGCTGATCTAAATTTATGTTACGTATTAAAATCACGTTGAATTGAGCTAATAAATAACCGACTATGTTAGACACTTTCGTAGAGGAATAGCATCTGCCTTATAAGTTTTCGTTTCGCAGTTTTATTGTCAAATGTTATAATAAATATAAGTGACGTACTTCCGGAAAAGAGACGTGGAAGAGAGATTGATAGAAATAAAACAGAGTCGTCCTGAAGCAAGCGTGTGCGGGAGATTAAACTGTATTGTATGTCAATAATATCTTCACGCTAGTGAAATGTATACAAGGCGTCTCATTATAATCTTTCCACTCGATTATCTCGGAAAATATTCATTATTCGAAAAATATGTTTATCCCCTTAACGCACAGATTTAAAAAAAAACTGGCCAAAAAAAAATCAATTTTTTCTATGTAAAAAACACACTTTAGAACATTGTCTTGGCGAAAAAATAATAAAAATACAAAATTAACATAAACAGCATAAAATACAACGCCGCTCGAATTATCTCGAGTGTGCACAGTTTGGCCTGTTTAGCGCGCTCGGAGTAACTCGAGCGCACAAGGGATGAAACGAAACATACTCTATCTGAAGAGGGGCATTCAATGATGGACACTGCTTCTTTTCTAGATGGTGGTGCCTCCGAGATTCGAAGGTGACCTTCGTTTTTTTAAATGGAAACGTAGTTTTTTTACGCTAGACACGTAGTTTAGCTCGAGATGAATCCTTTGATCTACATTATGTTTCAGAAAATGTTTCTTATCTTCTAAATTCAAAAGGACGACCTTGAACATTAATGCTATTGATATTAATATTTACTTGAAAGGTTGGAAAAAGATAAAAGAAAAGAAAAGGAGAAGGATGTGGAAAAAAATTAAAGAAGTACAAGAACTACATAAAACGGTAGGGGATATTAATGAAAAATAGAAGAGACAAAAAAAGAGAAAAGAGAAAAGAATATAGTCATTAAAGGGCTAGAGATGAAAACAAATAAAAAATAACAGAGGTAAATGACTTTATTAAGAATAAGGTTGACGCAGGTGTAAAAATTATTCGTACTAAAGAAATATATAGAAAAATCAATAATTGCACAAACAGAAAGCTAGGAGGATAAAAATAAAATTATAAACAGAAAAAATAGATTAAGTATAAAAAGAATTTACATTGATACTGACATGACGAAGGAAGGGAGTACTCCTCAGAAAGAAATGAGGAAATACATAGTAATGTAAAAATAAGTTTTCAGAAGGTTGAAATACAAGGAAGATGGATGAAATGGGCGAACATCAAGAAACAAGCGGAATCAATACTGGCAAATGTAGCAGAAGATAAGGGAAATAATCCAAGTCGGCCAAAGAACGAAAAATAAAAACATGAACGTTAAAGAAGTTTAGCACTATTTTCTGGAATGTCGCGGAATGATATAAAAAAGACCAAGATTTTTGGAAATACATAAAAAATTTCGGAGTTCTCAGACTTGTGGAAACATGGACAGATGAAAAACAATGGGAGAATATCAAAGAGAAGTAGTCGAGGGTTCATAGATAAAAGTGCCGATTTGCCCGAAAGACCGAGAAAAAAGGTAGACCAATGGTGGGAATTCTAATCGGACTAAGACGAGAAGTAGAGGAAGTAGATAATAGAAATCGCGAAATAGAAGACGTACTAGGAGACGGATAAAGATAAGAAAAAACTGGTGAAATATTTGGACGATATACTCGAGTGTTGATAAGGAGATCGTAAATAACCTAAGATCTATGACAAAAGAAAACGACGAAGAACACCTAATAATTAGAGGAGAGTTTAATGCGAGGATTTGTCAGAAAGAAAAAATAATGATAGGTGAAGAAAATGAAGAAGATTTAAGAAAAACGAAGATTAAACATATTAATGACGTTCGCATGGATTTTTTAGTTTGCGTAGTAACTTGTAGCTTCAAGCCAATATGTTAAAAGTTTTTACAAAAAATATTTCCGGTACCGGGAATCGAACCCGAGCCTCCTGGGTGAGAGCCAGGTATCCTAGCCACTAGACCATACCGGAGCTGATATTAGTTATCTTTATTTAACTAAATGTAAAGATATAGTTATATTTTACCATTTTGTACCTAATAAATTTTTATTCAAATTAATAGCTGTCTATAATAAAGATACTTGTTTTTATCAATAAACAGAATTAATTAAGAGTTAAACCACACTATGTCTCCGTTTTCTTTTCTTTATATAAACTTTGTATCTCTTGTGTGTCTTTATGAACATGTGTACAATAAAGACGTTTATTATTATTATTATTATTATTATTATTAATTTTAGAGGAAACTAATGTGCGTATCAACAATGCTAGTCTTTTTGTGGTCGAGTGCTTTTATAGAATATCAACTGTTTGAATGCTTAAAACAGTCACGTATATCGTTAATATATAAAATAAATAAAAGAACACGGGATATTATTCCAAGAAGCTTTTTCAAAATTAAACGAAATGGATGAAACGCTAACGGAAACCTTCGGGATCGATTTCAAATTCGTTCGCGTGTTGTCGCGAATGGTTATGTTCTTGCCTACGAACGTAGGTGGTATGTACACAGTTTCTTATGTCTCTCTCTCGGGACACTCGGTTGTTATTCTGGACGCTTCCGTTATGAATATCCTCTTAACGCTGACCGAATTTCAAATCACATAGAAATCGATATATTTCCCAGCGTATCCTAAATTCCCTAATTTTCGTTAATTTAGCGGTAAAGGAATTTTAGGTTTTATTTTATTTTATTATTTAGGAATTATTGTGCGTCTCAACATACTGCCCACCTTGAATTGTTAGCGTTCAAAATAATGCGAGTATGAGTGTTGTGTGATCGGTTTTTTACAATTGTTGGTTGTAGTATGATAATACTCTACGCATTATATAGTCATCACCCTTATCAGCCCTGTGGAGTTTGGCTCTATGGGTCTCGATAATGGAAAGGACGAACGAATCTATTGACAGCGATGAAAAAGCAACAGACGAATCTCCCTAACAAAGTGATATGGAGGGAGAACCACTGTTCAGCACGCCAGTGGACGAGAGGGGCGGTCCACTGTTCTAAATTTAAATTTGAATTAGCTATAAGATGACCAAACATGTGATGAATATATCGGCGGTTATATAGATTTAATCATCATAAGATAATTAAGGATATATGATTGAAATGATGTATCTCGTTTAGTTTTAGCATGTGTAAGCAATCAGCGATTGCGAATTAATTAATAATTGATATCATATTCGTTAAAAAGTATGACCCTACGAAATAGTCGCGTAAGACTGCGTTTCCTTGTACCTAAAACAAAAAGAATTCAATTAAGCTTTACACTGTAATGGAAATATTTAAGTTAGCAATTAGCATATACAACAGTATAAAATATGTTATAAATACTTACCTTGTGAATACTTAAGAATACCTAAAGCTAAGTGTACTTGTCCGTTAAATGAAGTATTACTATGCAATCTGAAATAATTGATAAAGTATAATTGTAACTAAATGAAATAAGTAAATTCAATAGTTAAAGAAACTATGCGGAATTCGTAGTCTATAATCAAATAGCTTAAAAATATATAAATCGGCATACGTAGAGTCAGTCTTTAAAGCGAATAATTATTTACAATGATAGAGACAAGAAATATACAAGAAAGTCTATTTAAGATTTAGGCCCAAGATTCGCATAAAGAATTGTTCGGAATTTGCGTGAATTTAGTTCTAAGAATATTCCGATATACGCATACTTGTATGTATAAAATTAATTATCTTAGTTTTGTAACACATTGGATTGGGTGTATTAGAACGTAATAACGGCGGAATATTGCGAAATAATATTACTTTGCATATGTAAAATGGTTTCAGATAATCAAAATAACTAATATAAAACAAAGTAAACATTTCAAACTAATCCTCCGTACATGTAATTAGCAATTCACAAGAATTAAATCTTAAATTCATTGAGATAGCTCGTAGTGAAAGAACATTTAACAATAATCTGAGATATATTTTACATACGAAAGTTGTTTAGATACTGGGAAAACAATTGCAATATAATTAGGAAGAGCGTTGTCGACTTGACATATTTTACCATCATGTAATTATCAGGATAGGATAAGATGCAAGAGGGAAAATGCAATTATCCATGTCGCGTTCCAGATAATTTGTGAATTATTGATGAAAATAGGTGCGATTGTAATAAAAATAACACCCTGTACCTTTCCTTTATTGCCATATCCATAAAATAAATAATTTAAAGGTCGATGCAATTGTGGAGAATAGAATAATATAATATTTCGTACTGTTAGGAAGAATAGCTAGGAAAGTTTCAAACAGCCGTTCGACACGAGTTCGTGGAATTACGGCCGACCATAATATTTACACTTTAACACGCGACACAAAAACTTTCGTGTAATAACGTCGAGTATATGCGATGGAATATTATTTCTAGAATTCTTTCAATTTAATATCAATTAAAGAATGTTAATTATTAGAATGTAATAAATTACGCAGATTCAACGGATGCACGTGAAAAAGAAAAAAGAGATTAGTTAGGTTCAGAAAATTAAAATTTATCTATTAGCTCGAGTCATAGGTAACTTCCGATAAGAATAATAGATTCTACTTAGCTGCATCGGAAGTTACTTATGACTCGACCTAATACATACCTTTTAATGCAACGGCACAACTGAAAAATGAACGAATAAGAATCGTGCCGCATATGGAGAAATGAAATAGAATTTAACAGCTATTCAATAGATTTATTTCAATAAATCGGAATAAAAGTCGGCCGTTAATATTTGGATCTTCCGATTGACCATAAGATGCAACTTGGAATATTTTAAAAACTATAACTTTCTGGAAAATTCTGTCTTCACAGAAGAGTTCCAAATTCAATTTATTATCTTAACATCCGCGCAGAAATATAAGTTACGTGCATTGAATTAATTGCGCATGCACCGACTTTTAAAACAAATATCTCTGGAATTAACAGTTTTCGGAACAAAAGGAAACCATGGTAATATTTGGAATCTTATTATTTGTTCAACCACACGAAGGAATTTGTCGAATCCGCGTACCTATTTTTTGTAAACCCCGAAGGGTATATAAGCAGGTACGTAAGAGCGCCTCGAGGAAGTCGGTTGCGAACCGTGAAGTCAACAACATATCCGTTAAGCTAACTGTTTCGCTAATTTCGAATTGTTAATCTTTGCATAACCGTTTGATAAATTATATGGCCAGGATTATCAAAAAGATCAATACTGGGAACACTTCCTTTTTCTTTGAAGCTTGATAATTGTATTTTAATTGAGTTTTATTAACTATTAATTTATATTACTATAATATATACAACTACGCATAACACGTATATCTTTTCCTTTTCTACTGTTATTTTTCGCTCTTCACCACTTCCTTTATAAACGCTACTCACGCACACTTACTTCCATACACGCACACACCACTCTCAGCCGAATTTATGTAGCATACAAAATTATGCATATTTCAACACACCTCTTTAATTTTTATGCTACATACGCAATTTATTTCGTTTAATTTTCTTTCACTGTAATTAGGGAGATTAGACAATTTTTCTTTTTAGATTTTGTTTTAGAACTCAAACAAAATCTTGAACAACTTATATTCTATAAACTAGTTAAACTAATTTTATTTTGAACGAATTTTATTTTGAACTCTTTCAACAAGTTCATTATAACTTTGATTTCGCTTACTGCTTCCGATAAGGCAACGTACTCAGAGGCTGTTGACAATTTTGTAACACTGGCCTGTTTTCTACTTTTCCAATATATTACATTTCCAAAAAGTCTTATTACGAATCCAGTAATGGATTTTCTATCAGTCTTAACACCAGCCGAGTCAGCATCAACGAAACAATCCATAACGTCAGCATTTCAGTTTCTTTTGTAGAGTTAACGTTAATTCTTTCGTCAAATACAAATATTTTAAAATCCTGAATGCATATTTGTAACGAGTCTCGTTACAACTGTTCTGAAAACGGGCTTAAATAATTTACACTATAACTAACATCTAATCTAGTAGCAGTACTTATACCCATTATTCTTTACATGATACTTATTCTTTATTTGAAAGTTATTCAAAAGGTCACAGTATAGCACATCGTTGCACTCGTCTTGACATCAGCTACAACATCATGTAGTTAAAAATATATGGTGCTATTTAAAAATCATCAATGACCTTCAGAAGACCTTAAAAACGACAACAATTGGACAAATATTGTATATCGTATTATTTGCGTTCAAAATACTGAATGGCATTGTTGACTGCTCGAATCTACTTCATGAATTTAGTCTACGTACACCTATACGCAATACGCGTTGCCATGAATTACTTTTGACTCGGCACGATAAAACTTCGTACGCTTATTTTAGCTGCGTAAATGATTTCATAACTTAACATGTATATATAACATGTGATTTCATAACTTAACATGTATATATAACACAGTATACATTACCCGTTTACTGACTAAATAAATATCACCATATATGCCTCCTTAAACACTACAACTTTTCTCCTTAACATTTTCTTCTATCTTGAAGTCTAACGGAGATATTTAGGTGTTCTGTTTTTGATGGATTACCCGGTATATCGGTGGGCAATTCGCGTTTAGCAACAAATATTTTCAACGTTGCTAAAAATGACTCTGTGATGAAATCACTTACAGGTTCTAAATGAACTGCCTTTGTCGCGAAACATACGATTACCGAAACGTATACTTTGACGAATTTTGTGTTTCTGTTTCTTGTCTTTTATGGAAACAGGACTACATACAATAGTCAATTCCTGTTATGAAGAACGGTCGTTTGTATGTAACCCTCGCTTGCGATAAGTTTCCAATTATATGCACAGAAATGTTCGGTTTTGCTCGGTGACAAATTGTGCATTGCGTAATTATGCGTTTGATGGACGCTTTCGCAGGTATTGACCAATATTTTTGTTTAATCGCATTCGTAGTTGCCTGTCTTCCCGCGTGTCTCCTGTGCTTCGTGGAAATGCCGAATAATTAGTGTTGTGACGTAGTGATTTGGTGGAAACAACAAGAGATAGTATGTAATATCCGCGTGACGCAAACGACCCCTTGTTCTTATAAGACGAATCGCGTCGAGAAAAGGGTTTAATAGTGATAGTGTGCTCTTGCGATGAAGCGATTGGTTTGTCATGGAAATTGTGTGACGGAAAATAGGAACTGTAAATCGTCGGCGAAGTGTTCGTGTTGTACTTGCTTAATGATTCGATTATGAGCGTCTTGCAGTTCGTCCGACGTTAAGTGTCCTGTACGTCTAATCGCGTTTCTTGTATTGTATAAAAATCAACATAAGTAAGCGATAATGCGTTGTAGTTTCCCAAACGATAAAAATCGTTGGAAGATGTTTGCTTTCATGGTGGTTGTTTTTGTGGCTTTTATGGGGATTGGCGCGCCATTGGGAATAGTTACTTGCGTTCTACATTTCGCTCTCTTGATTGGCCACAAACGTTTTTAAACTATTTGGTGGCATTTTCAACCAATGAAGCACGATAGTTGAATCTGTCCAGAAGATGACCTTGTCAAATTCTATCTTTAATGCCGATATCGTTACGATTCACGATTTTGAGCAAACTAGTGCCGTAGTGTATGGTATCGTGAGTGGATCTCACGTAGATGCATGCACCGTATGCCACCTGACTTGTTTCAGAAAATCCGTGGATCTGTACCTTAGTATTAAGGTCCGTAATAATTCTGCGTGGTATTTCGATGTTCTGTAATCACGAGAATTGTGATTCGAAACTTGTACAGGCTGTGTATATGTGACAAGAGACTGATTCATCCTAAGCTAAATTTAATTGCCACAACGTTTGTAATAGTACCTTTACCTGTACGATTACTGGTCCGAGTAAATCTAATGGATCGAATAGTTGTGCAATTCGCGAAAAGATGATTCTTTTTGTCAGTGAAGGCAAATGTCCTGATGGTTTGACGGTATATACAATACTGTCCTTTGAAGAGTTCCAGCAAATGCCCAACATTTTTCTTACATCACTAATTGACAGTGATTGTTTCTCCTTGTCGCATTCGTGTAATGAGTCGATTAATGATGGGTCATTTGATGCTCATTGACACAGGGTAAAACCGCCTTCATGACACAGCTCGTCTCGTAATAATTCTGCGTCTGCATATGTATTTTCTCTTGTCAGTACGTCGTCAACGTAAAAGTTGCTTTTGATGATGGAAGAAGCTTGTGGACGTGTTTTCGCATGATCGTGTGCTAATTGAAAAAGTGTTCGTATGGCTAAAAACGGTGCTGAAGATGTCCCGTACGTAACTGTATTAATTGATTTGTTTTTACTGAATCTTGCGATGACTCGCGCCATAATATTTTTTTATATATTTGGTCACTTGGGTGTACGTGCACTTGCCGGTACATTTTAGCTATGTCGGCAGTTATCACGTATTTGTGTGATCGAAAACGGAGATATGATGGCGAATAAGTTCTCTTGTATAGTTGGACCTACCGTTAACACATCGTTTATCGAAGATCCTGATAAAGTGCGCGTTGACACGACTCGCACCTTGGTATCAGCGCTGTCTTCTTTAAAGACTGCATGACGCGGAAGATAATAGCCCTCTTCCCTGTTATCATTGTGCATTTCAATAGTTTGGACGAATGTTTCGTATTCTCGCATGAATGTTGTATATTCTTCCTTGTATGATCTTGTATTCCTTGTATCTATAAAAACAGTGACTAGTTGGTTTCCTGCACGAAAACCTGGAGAGTAATTTCTTTGGTTCTGGCGTTATGTGAATCCATTGTAAATTTAAATATAATTGTATCCAACAATTATTCGTGACTTTTATGTCGGCTAACTGACATTCATTTTTCGAATCGGACAGACCTTCAATTGCCAAACATAAACAAGGATCTTGGATTATGTTACTATACTGTGGCATTCGTCTTTCACATAATCTTAATTCTTTGAAAATTTTACACTTACTAAGTTCATGTTCAGTGATAGGTGAGAAATGTCTAGTGACTTCATCTAATATAAGATATTTTTCTGTTATTGATATTACTTGCATTAATTGCTTAGCAAAGGTTTTTATGCTAGATACTGGAACTAATTGATAAGTTAGGAAGAGTGATTCTTCTACTATTGGAATTCTAATTTCAAAGCAGAGCTTGTTATTATTCAGAATGAACACGTTTATCTTTGAATAGTGCAAAATATTATACATAAAATTCATTTCCATTGGAGTTAAGATTTTTGAACTACCATATTTACTCTCTATTGTTTTTAAAATATTATTCAATTGCTCTGGTTGAATAAGATTTGGGTCTATATTTCCTTGAAAGGCGTATAATAAAATGCCTGCTAAAAGGTGTTGAATCCTCGGAAATCTACAACTACTCTCCATTTCTTCTTTCCGTTTGCTCATTTTTTTTAGTGACCACCACAGAGATGAATTTTAGAGAGAAGTCGAATCTTCTGTTATTCCTTTTTCCAGTATTTCCATTATCTGTCTGAAGATTTCCTCTTGGTATCCTGGCAGATGTATGAATTGCTTGCCGTGCACTTGTGCCGAATTCTCAGATGCCTTTAAACGTTTTACCACCTTCGTACACGGCAACTCATCGTGAGGTAAAGCGAAGCTGTCCGTATATTCTCGAATTGTTTCCCATAATTTCCGCTGTTCGGCTTCGCCAGTTATGTGCTCTATTCGAGTGTTCTCTTTGAACAACTATAAACGCTCAGGTTTTGTGTTAACTTTAAAGATTCTATGAATCGATTTTGATAGCTTGACTGTCTTTGTTTCGCGCTTCCTTCTCGGATCGCATTACCTCGGACGTTATTCCCGTAAATTCGTTTGTTTTTCTCCTCTTTGGCAAATCTGCTATTGCCTTTTCCTTAATTATGTTCAGGTACACGCCTGTATCGATAAGAAAGTCGCACCCTAATTCTTCCAGGCGGATGATAATCCCTGACCCGGGGTTTTTCCCAAGTGTAAATAATTTACGTTTGGACTGGTCGGTTGCGTGAGTTTTTTTGCAAATTTTCATTTCCATTTCCAAATGTTTTACAGTCCCTCGTAAAGTGCACTTTTTTCCTGCACTTGAAACATGTAGGCTGGTAACTCGACGTCGGAGTAAGTTAGGAACTCTGTTAGGAACGGAGAGTCTGTTTATTGAATGGGAGGTCCTCGGTACTTGACGATTTGTTATCATTAGTCGCTGGGTCATCTAGGTTTCAAGTTCGAGTTCCCTACTTCACTCATAAGCTATCTGCTGTATCGCGTACGATTGATATCGCGTACAATTTACAGTAATGTCCGCTTTATGAAACTGTCTGGTACTTGATGCTCCACTGCATTTGACCGCAACCAGTCTTGTATTTCGCTCTTCTTCCACGCCGTGGTGGGTTTGGATTCTAGCTTTTTTGAATGGTACGGTGCGTTGTCCATCACGATCACTGCATTTTCTTTCAATAATGGCAAAATTCTGCAGAACCACTCAAAGAAATTGTCGTGGTTCATTTCGTCATGGTAATCTGCAGAATTTTGTTTAGATTCAAAACACAATAATCTCTCAAGTAGGAACCCTTCCTCTGATCCCATGTGCTGTACGATTAACCGTTTCTCCCTATCCAAGGGGGTAAATTAAGGAGATTCGTGGTTAGTCCTTTCTTCTCTGCGTCCTTTGCAGATTGGACGGTGGTGTCCACCGAAAGGTGCCTCCACGTTTCGTGCAGGTAATATATCGGCCTCTCTTCGGCTCGGAATTTCTGTATGGCAACAATGTACCTTTGTCTCGAGGCAACGATATGGGCCTTGTCTATGAAGGTACTGTTTCTGGCCTTTAATTTATATCTGAACCCGAGCTGCCTCAGCATCCTCTATAGCGTCTTTTTGGAAACGTCCGGCAATGTAGCCTCTTCATTGACGACAGTCAATTTCTTCTCTTTCTTCATCCAAAACCCGTGGACTTATGTTTGTACTCACAAGGGGAGGTCGCCAGATTCGGGTCGCCGATTTTTTTCAAATTTTCTGTACATGTAGTACCCACCCAATGAAGTAAATTGGCAAAGCCGTACTATGCAACTATAAAAAATTGTTGAGAAAAATGCATTTGAATATTTGCGCCGTCTATATATTCAATCACGTTAGATAATTTATCACATCAGTTTCGAGTCTCTTTTAAGAATTTTTTTTTCCTTTTTTTCTTTCCGCAAATATTAATAGAATTTAACGTACAATATACGTAAAGCATTAAACATGCGCTTATACAGAGAACACAGATAAAGTAGGCATTTTTTAGACGATTGTGTATTGCCATGTACAATACACCGGACGCTCGTACTTATGGATTAGACCGCAGCCCAGGTAAATTTTATAACAGAGGTTATCGATGTGATTAGGATGCGACTGTCTAGACGGGGATGGTTTTCCCAAATATTAGAATGTTTTATTACTATTTTTCCCCTACTCTATGGCATACTCCTACCATACTTTTTACCTAAAGACGTGCATAAGGTTTGCAACAAACGTTTGGACATTAGTCTTTTGACATTCTCTAAACAGACCATACGGTTATTTTGAGGTTTTTTGAAAAGTACTAAACTTTCGTTAAAATGTCTGGTGAAACATCTCGCGTTTCGGTAGCCGAAAAAGAAAAGTGTGGAGTGGAAGTGCATCTGAAAGAGCAGATGGGCCTTGCTGGTGCCATGAAAGTCTGTACAAATATTTTAATAAAAGAAGATCTGATGCCCGACGTTATTCCCTGATGTTATTCCATAACATTGTCAGGAAAATTCTTGCCGAAGGTTTTCATATGTTTGCAAGGAAAAACAGACACATTCGGGCCTCTTGTAAAACAAAAAATACAGTCATTTACCAGTCAATTTAAAAATGTATCGGTTACTTGCTGAAAATCGGGCAAATTAATAACAAAATGATATATTGATTTTTTAACCGGTGTTATAAAACGATACATAAAGAATGAAAATTTTCTATTGTTAATAGATTCATGTTCACTATGCCAGACATACTTATAACACAAGGTTTCGAGATCGAATTTAGTTCAAATTTTGCAGGATGATAGATTTAGTTTCTCTGTTGATGAAGATATATGGTTATATGGACCACTATTCAATAATTTTTTAGATATTTGCAACTGAAGATTCAATTTACTCGTTAAATTCAGTTGTGTACAAAATGATTAATACGTAATGGGTTTAGCGCAGCAGCAACAGTACACAGCGAACCTTACCCGTGGTAAGACATTAAATTATAACAGGCATTAGTTCGCGCGACTAACAATAAGTTCCAAGATCTATCAAATACTTAACTGAAAACGGCCGAAAACACACTGAATTCAAACAAAGAAGAAACGGAAAATAAAACACCAATCAAAAGAAGAAATTTAACCGAAAAGGCGCCATGCCTCGTAGGTTTAACCCCGGAAAAAACACTAAAATTAAAACGAAATACACCACTTAAAAGACTCAATAGAATTAAAACCAAACCTCAAATAGAAGAAATTGTACAACTATTTGAAATGAACGATAAAAAAAACACGAACAAAATCGTACTAAAGAAAAGGTGTATAAACCGAATATCCAACCTAAATGCAATAAGAAAAGCCTCGAAAAATAGTGATATAGAAACTTCAGTAAATATAGCTGTTAGGGCGGTGCGATTCACGCGACCGATTAGAATCGGGCAGTACCGACTCATACACTGTACAGTAAACATCGTAAAATATACGAGTTAAACCCAAGTGGCAGTACTCTTACACCCTTACGAAATTCCCAACATAACAATAGCAATAAATCCTGACATAGATAACCAAAATAAATTTCAAATATTACAAAATCTTCAGGAAACAGCTGTGAACCTAAGTAATCTCGAACACCAACAACATCAATTTCAAATAACCGAATCATACCTAACACCGAAAATAATGACAAAATGAAGAAACCACCACCAATCGTGACAATTGGAATGGATCCTAAGGAAATAATAAATATAATGAAACACCAGATCAAACACGAACAATTCTATATAAAAATGATAAGCACGGGAAAATATACAATATTTACATCCACACTTGAGGTTTATAACCAACTAAAAGAAATATTAATAAAATTGAAACATAAGTTTTACGCATTCACTCCCAAAATAGAAAAAGTGAATACACTGATATTAAAAGGACTAAATAATAGTTACACGCCTGAAGAAGTTCACAATGAATTGAAAAAAATAACCCCAAATGATAGAAAAATAATTAAGGTAACAAGATTCACAACAGCTTACTCTAGAAGAAATAACACACGACTACCAGTATACTTAGTTCAAATATCAGCAAATAGTGATATTAATACCATCAAACAAATAAAATATATTGACCATCAAGTCATCTATTGGGAAAACCTAAGGAAAACTGAAACTATCCAATGTAAAAGATGTCAACTCCTAGGACACGTCGCTGTAAATTGTAATATGCCGTACAGAAATGTAACAACCCACATGAACCTGGCAATTGCAAAATAAATGAAGATCCAAATATAAGGACACCCAGTCATCATAGCAGGGATGCCCGAGAAGAATAGAATTAAAAAATATGAACAGCATCAAGCAAATACCAAGGACAACAGGGAATCAACAGAACAAGAAGAATGTAAGCTATACACATAAGTTATTCGATCCAGAGATTAGCTTCGCCCAGTTACTGAAAAAAGGCGCATCAAATAAAAAAGAAATTCAAACAAAGTCTACATCTTTAACAGAACCAACTAGAACAGGAGAAATACACCCTGAAAATAGTAGATCTATTAATAACGAAAATACCAATCAATTTTTGCATTTTTGCAGAAAAATGACATTATCCCCATCGAACAATTCGGATTCAAACGAAAACACTCGACAATACATGCAATAAATAAATTAACCTGAGATATATGTGGGGCGATAAACGACAACAAATGTGTAGGTGCTTGCCTAATCGATCTAGAAAAAGCGTTTGATTCAATATGGATCGATGGATTACTATATAAATTAATAAAAAAAGAATTTCCGACCTATCTAATCCAAATAAATTGGGACATGATAACAAATAAAAGATATGTCGTAACATGTAACAACATAAGTTCAAATATCGAATTTATTATAAAAAACGGCTTACAGCAAGGTATTGTTAATTCACCCATATTATTTAATATTTATAATAGCGATATACTCAAGTTATTTGAATTTAACCAAAATCCTGAAAAAAGAGCTATCGCATTCGCAGATGACTTAATAATATACATTACGCACAAAAATGTATCAACAGCCAAAATAAAATTAGAGCAATCATTTAGACAAATTCAATATTATTGCCAATCGTGGAAGCTAAAGATAAACATAGATAAATGTGAAACAATATTATTTAGAAATAAAATCAGTGCTCGCATAAACAAGGATATAATGCAAAATTGGAAAAAATTCAAGATAACTAAATATGATTACGATCCAAATAATCATATCCCACATAAATCTTATGTCAAATACTTAGGAGTATACATAAGCCAACATCTGTCTTATGAAGCCCACTCTTGCAGAGTCTTACTCGACTCCTGCTCTCAGACTAATTTCCTCACTAACGAGATGGCTGATAAGCTACGACTCTCTCGTAATACGATTGACATTTCATTGAGCGGTATCAACCGTATACACACGCATCAGTTCTAGACATAACAACTTTTCTGATAAATTCACCTTTTTATTGGTATCCAAAATCGCGAACAAACTTCCATCACGACCAATTAATCACGCGCATCTCAATATTCCTCGGAATATAAAGCTAGCCGGTCCACATTATTACAGACCAAGCGAAATAGATGGTCTGTTGGGTGCGGAACTCTTTTGCAAGTTCCTATGCATTGGCGAAATATCATTTAAGAGTAGTTGTGCATAATTTCAAAAAACCCAACTCGGTTGGGTCATCTCAAGATCCATACATGTTCGGCACGATGTGCACGATTCAACGACTACTGGGTGACTCTCTCGAGCGCCGTCAGCGGCCCTCCTTATATAGCTTTGCGTAAAGTTAATTAACAATGCGCGTATGTTGAAAAATTAACTGCGTTCACATTAAAGCCTATGCATTGTAAACGAATTTGACGCAAGCACTTTGTCGATCTGACAAGATATTTTGTTATAAACAATTTATTTTTCCATCTGCGTAAATGCAAAATTCATCTGCGTTACGGTATTTGCAATGACGCAGTTTTAATCGACACGTGCTTCCGAGAACTTCCTATCTATTGTGCGTGTTCATTCTGTCATTAATTGTCTAATTCTGCAGTTAATTATCCTGAGTAAAAATATTGCAAATTGAATGATTCAAATATTCATCGACATTCAGTTATTCATAAGTATGTTTCGAAACTTTAAATATTCTCGAATTATCTTTGCCCTCGGATCACGTATGTTGTACGATACTCAAGGCTACGCGTGTTTACTATTTACTTTACTACTTGACTACTTTACTAGTGAAGGAAAGACACGGGATTTCATCATTTATTCATGTACGAAATAAAATTCTTTCGTACTTCGCTACAAATTACTGTCTCCTCGCCTATTCAATCCATTTCTCGTCTGTTTAATGCTCTTGCTCTGATTTTATTCACACATTTCACAACCGGTAACATAACATGTTGCATATTTAAAGTTTTGGCGCGCAGTGTCTCTTGGTGTATAATGTAATGATATTTTAGTATACGACGATTTAAAAAATTTTCAAGCATAGCTACAACGCCATTGACTGTACCTACAATCTAATTTTAGATTTTCTAGGCATAATTTTACTTTTTCAAATATGTCTGATCCTTTTGTTTTACCATGCAATGACTCCAGACTGGCAAGATCTTCAAAGACATTAAAATTATCATCAATTCCTCTTATAAAAATGTTGAACTGTGGAACATCAGATATGTCCGTTGATTCATCCAAAGCTAGAGAATAGAAAGTGATTATTAGATAGAATATATTTTTTTGAAATTTTTTAGGGTCATATTAAGTAGTTATTATTCTTACTTATTAAGTAGAATTTTAATTGCTGATGGAATTCAAGTGGAGGCATTATTATCATTTTATTATTATTTTCCTTTACAGTGAAAAGTGAAATTAAATTGGTCAGCTTCTTTCTAATTCTGATATCTACCATTGCGTGGTCAATTGCGTAATGAATTCTATTTGGTGCACTACTTCATATATAATCGATAAGCATTGCTCTATTGGGTTCTTTTTTGCATTATTGTTAGTTAATTAAAGAATTTTGCTTTTTCCTTCTACAGAGTTTAGTACTCGACGAACTACCGCGTGCTTTCTACTGGATCGGTACTCGAAGAAGAAGACTACTGTAGATATTAAAATTCCGGCAAAGAGAATGAAAAAAGCAACTGCCAAGGGGTACAACGTAAGGACTCTGGCGCTTCCATCCTGTTGATCGTATTCGCGCAAGAATTCTTGATGGTGATGACTGAATCGTCGCCGTAGTACATCGTTCATGTGGAAATTTACAATACCGGTTTGTCTCATTATCAGGAGTACCTGTAATCAACAGTCACAGCTTATGTCAGAATTTTTAATCAAAAGGACGTGAGCAGTAAATAAAAATCTTTTGAATTTTTTTGATGTGTTATCATTGAACGGCTTATATTCGAATAGAGCTGCTTTTAATTGTCTATTTGAAAACTGAAAAGGATATAAATCATTAACAGAAACAGAAAATAATTATTTCTTGGATGTATTGTTATGGTCAGGAAAATAAACAAAATTCGTACCACAGATACCTTCATTGTTGTTCAGTACGTTTTCCCAAAATCGAATACAATAATGTTTCGACAATTCGAAATAATGTGAACCGGAAAAACGTCAGATTGTTGAAAAACCGGACTATTGGGTAACAAAGTAAAGAAAAGCAAACTGTCCTTCAAACATAATAATGAAACGTAATGCGATTATGTTTATGAATATTAAATGGACTTTTGAAGTTTACTCGTAGTTTACAAAAGAGGCTACTCAAGTGGCGAATTCTGGGTTCTAAAAAAGGTGCTAATATGTACAACACACTAACAAGTACAAAAAATACTTTTTTCGGCAGAAAACTATGTTTTTTGATATAATTAGTTAACCGTAGGCGATTAAAAAGATTGTTTATATGCTTCTGCTTTAAACATTTTTTTATGAATTTGATTTGCACCAAGAAATTTTACAAATATCATTCTACAGACATCTTGTATCCTCTACTGATTTTATGCATTCTAAAATTTTACATATTTCATTTGATATTATGTCGCTATTAAGTGTTCATAGCGAACAGATTGAAGCGAAGACAACATAATTAGTGAGTTCGAAGTGTACACAATATCACTGCAAACAAAAGAGAGACATATTAGGAAGGCCAGTAGAACAACAAGGACGGGACATGTTGGTCACTAACGGCTATAAGCCCGTCTATTATTATCTAAAACTTATAATCTGAGATTCAAATTACAACTAAGCAAACTCAAGGCATAAAAATGGACTCAGATATAAATATATGAAGAACAGAAATCAGCCAACCAAAAACTCAACGACATTTCACAGCAGTTATAAAATAGCTAAAATTACAAATTCTTTACCGAAACCGAAAAATGCAGTATCTATCGGAAAAGTATAAGCCCAGGATGAAAGTATAAAAAACACTTATCATGAAAGGACTCTCCAAAGGTCAGAATCAAACAATATATAAGACAACTGACGCCAGAAAAGGACAAGATGAAATTATGATTTGTTCAGACGAAGATCTAGAAGAGGAAGAAGTAGGGTGTATCAGGACTAAAAACTCAAAACGAAAAAAAAGAACGACACGAAGAAATAAAGAAAATAACTAAATCAACAAAGACTCAAAAGGAAGAACAAGACAATTAAAGACAATTACATCGAAATCGGATGGCAAATTTAATTTTGACAAACAAAATCTACGAAAGTCAAGTTTGGTAATGATATTCCCAAGGACCAACTGTGGTAATCTTATTTTTATACAATAGCATAGTAAGATGAGAAAAGTTTCGTCATAATACTAACTTCCGAGAAAAGTATTGCACACAGTAAACTATCATTTTTCGATAATGAATATGACCCATATTACAAAACAGGGGAATAATCCAAAACATAGTATTTCCAATTTCTGAATAAGCAGATATCAAAGGAAGAATTTCTGTGTACGTTTAATTTCGATGTTCTTTACTTAATAGTTACATTAGATATTTTTATACGAATGAAGGTAGTCTCTCATGCAGTTGTAACAGTATTTCATACTAAAACATCGACACAAAAGTAATCGACAAATTACGTATTCGATAATGAGGCTTATTTTTTATAGAATTATTATAGAACACTTACGTTGTTGATCGGTTCGATGAGCCATGGTTGAAGGGCAAAAGTGATATGGGTAGTCAGCATAGGGTCTTTCATACGTCGGTATACCTATAAGCAAAAAGTATATAATAATGGATGATAGTTTTGAGTAGAACCGTATGATGATTTGCCATTGACATTTCTCTTACTCCAGGGTCATAATTCAATGCTTTGAAGTGTGGAAATAAGTATGACTCGTAGAGATTTCCAATTACGGAAAATTTGCCGCCTCCGGTAAGAGAATTCATATCATTGACAGATAATAAAGGAACGTATCTGTCTACGAGAGGAGCCAACTGTTCGTCCTGTGGAAATGTTAATGCTGATATTTTAATGTGTCGCAGAGACAATTACTTGTTAAATAGACTTACGTACATTCCTCATATATTGGAAAGCAGATGGTTCTACATTTGGACCGCCCCACGTCAAATCATTTTTTACAAAATCCTCAAAGGTATCAATCCTAAAAAAAGGTGAAATGGGAATATTCTTCTCATAATTTTCTATTGATGATATCAAATTTATTACTTTAATTCGTAGTTCGTAGGCCAAAAATTATTTGCTGTGTATTGTATAAAATTATGAAGTACGTTTTAAGGCACGTACCGTTTTTCATAATTCGAAGTAGCCAATATTGCGGCAAGATTGCTGCAGTATCCAGTCACGATTAATAATCCTCCAATGTGCCATAGGAGCATTTGCGGTCTGCTTCGAGGCGTATCCTGTGGAGCTGTCGTTCCTAGCAATCGGCCGATCATCTCAATAAAACTGATAACGAAGTGCCGCCAACCTACGTATCAATTTTTTGCGGATATTAAAACGGTAAAAAATACCTTCCACTCTACAACATTCATTATTTCTTTTATTCCTTTTTCTTTACAAAGTGTTTCTATTCTTTAATCAAACAATTGATTTCGTACAAAGTTATTTGAAAAAACATCTAAGAGTTGCAGTGCTCGTAAAAAGTCTGTCAAAAATATACAAAAATGCTGAATTTCATCTCAGTCCTACGAGAAATACCGGAAGTTTAATTTATATTACATTTGTGTTTCAAAATCTACATAGCTCTGTCCAATAATGATCAGAAATGTGTATTGACACTTAAAATATATTTTGTAAAGCTAGAAAAGCTGACACGAAATAAATATAATTAGTTTTGTTTAATCATGCTAGTTTTTAGAATGATACATTCCTGAATATCGGAATAACTTTTGTATTTTTGTATTTTAAGGAAACTATAATAAGTAATGAAGAGTGCATTGACTTGACCAGAGTACGCAATATTCTTCACAAAATACATTCGACCGATTAGTCCAGTGTGAATGTCGATTGGCTGGGAAAGATAAATGCCATGCTCACAATTGACCGTTAAAAGTTAAGCTGCCCTGATCGACGAACTATTACGACGATCGATAACTATACTAAAAAAGTCCAAACGACTAAAGTATTCGAACACTTATAAAGTTTCGAGTTACTCGTGGATAAATATTCACTTCGGAAGTTTATTGCTAATAGTCGTAACTTGGAAATGCCCACACTAATAATTCGAATATTTACAATGTTGAATAATTCTCTAAGGCAGGATAATCCTGCATGTCATACCGTATGACAATCTCATTCTTTACAATTTAAGTACCGGTGGAGCCATTTAAATGTCTTGGCTTTTTAAAGATTGATTTCAAAGTTGATATAGACGCACAGCCGTTTTTAGGCAACAGTATAAGCAATACAGTCACTAAAGTTTACTTGTATACACTTCAGGAAATTTCAAGAAATTATAATCCTATTATCAGTAGGATTAAGATAATTAGGTTTAAATGCTTAGGTAAAACAGGTGTTCCGTAGGTATACACGAAAATGTAAACACGTGCGCTCTAGACAGACGCTCGAGACAAATTGAATTATTTAATTTAGTAATAATTTAGACTAAATTATTCTTGGAGTAAAGGCCGAAAAATAAGATTACATCTAAGAAATTTTTGTTAAATTATGTCAATAGGACGAAGTATTCTTCGCTAGAAAACTATAAACGTGTAAAAATGACTTATTTAAAAAAATGTTCAATACGAGACGTAGTCTTTGATAACACTAATCTACCATTTTCTGATTCCTTTAAAATTTAAATCCTTAACTGTTTTTTCTTTCATTGAATATCGTTAACTACAAAAGTGATGTGCCGTTCCCTTTTTCATTTTCTTCAAATTTAACTAAAAGTTAAATGAATTATTCCTACAATGATTTAATTTACATTTTTTTTGTAATTATATTATGTGCCGTTATTTTAGTCATTGCATGGCTTAGCACTGTTGACACATAAAAATAATCCAATGCGGAAAAGCCCGAAATGAATAAAGTACCGAATTTCATTGGTCACCCAATTAATTCGTAGATGTGTACGTGTGTATGTAGAGATTATGCATACGTACGTACGTTGCGGATATTTTAGGCTAACTTGAGCTTGTATGGAGGCGCTAAGGGTTTGTAGAAAGATCAACGCAATTAAAGTAATCCAGACTGCGGAGGAAAATGGATAAACAACAGACCAGAGTGTTATTAATGGGCGTGGACGTGGTACGAGGAAATGCATGTTCAATGAACACCAAGGGTGAGACATGTTCGCGAAATTTGCTCGATCTGGGAACATCCAAATTGCTGCAAACGCCATGTGAACCTGTAAAACATAAAATTTTATATTCTCCCATTAAAAATTCAACAGTGTTGCATGCATTAGCACAGTTCTAAACAACATATTAATTAGGCTTAGATGACAAAAATTAAATGTAATTTTTATTCTCCGTGGTAGTTTTCCATTCTCCTCATTGATTGTGTAGTTGAATACGAAGTTGTAAAACCATTGTCATTCGCGGCTTTCATCGTGAACATGTAGAGAACAAATGATATCACTGATAGAATTTAAAATGTAAATTACCTATTTATAATGTAATCATTTATAATATGTTAGAGTACATCGTTTCGGAGAAACCATTTTTGTTCAATATAATTGACTTATCAATCCGATTACGTATAAGATATTTTGCATAATTTATTATCCCGAATTATGAGAAAATCAAAGTCTTATTGTTAGATCACATTAAAACGATGAGTATTTTAGCTGATAATGAATATAAGAGAGTAAAACGTGATGAGACATTTGGAGCATTGTTTCACATGGAGTTTTTATTCAGTAACGAAGTAATTTTAAATTTGGCCAGCATATTAATTGATTAGTTGTGTTTACAGCGTATTAATGTGTTGGAAAATAAACAAATCTTTAACTACTGCAATTGAGAATTCGCGATTGAGAAACAGAATTATCATAAAATGTCATTAAAATTCATACTATATTATAAGAGCGTCCAAACAGTCAATGAACATAGTAAAATTATTTGTTAGTGGTATTGCCAAAGACATCGGTCAATTACTTGAATTTATAATAATAAAATTTTAAACTATTCATGGAAAATATATGTTATAGAAGTAACTAATTAAATACCTCTCGGTCATGTACCATGCCTATGACACTTCCATTCCACTGTTCTGGGCTCCCGAATATTCCGTAGCTGCCGAAGTAAAGAATCGATATAATAGATGTTATATGTACTTATATTATACCTATCAAACGCAAAAATTACATACATATTCTGAGACCACGGTGCTCTTATTATCCACGTAAAGTTCAACTTGTCGGCAAAAATCAAGAATAATTGATACTCGATGCCATCCCCTGCGAGATGATAAAGTCAATAATTGAACGGTTTTTATTGCTGACGACACTGCCAAAGGGGTATTATTAAACGGATGATTACGTAGACTAAACATATTCACCATCAGTAGTAGTGAAAACTTCTGTTTCGACTTGATTAATCGTTTTGGTGAACGTTTTATTAAGATAGCTACTAGGCGGTGAATAATAGGACACCACCTGTAGCTCTCTACCTCTCATATTTATCATTCCTTTTTTCTGTATCATTTCACCATACCTGTCGATATTTATATAGCGAAGATATGTGTAGCATGTGCATAACGTCTTTTAATTCTGACCGTTCAATTAATTAATGGAGTACGTACCTTTTTGTCCTTTTAAATACTCTCGATACTAAATAATTCTCCGACAAAGTCCACATACCCGACGGTGAGAGGATATTTGTATGACTGTTTCCATAATATTTGACGTTTAGCAGAGCAGAGCTGTCACCAACATCTTTTGCCAGCATTACGAGAATGTCGGTTTTTAGGATGTCAGATTGTATACTAACGAAAAAATGTCTATCACAAATTGACAACTATTTTAATATTATTAATAGCATTTACGAAAATATCACGTGAAATTTGGGTAAAACTCTTGTAATAAAAAGACTTTAACCTTTTTAAGTATTAATAAAATCTGCTAATATCACGTTCAAGTTTTGAAAGGGGAAACAAATTATTAAACGGTTTTACGTTACTTTACGATTATTTCGATGAGTTGACTTTCTACAGTGCCCAATATAAAATATGCCTGACAAGCATGGATACTTTCATTCAAAAGATAAGGGTGTTGATAGATTCTTCTGAATTGCCTGAAGATTGGCTCTGTATCTTCCGTAGGACCTAAAAAGATGAAGAAATAGATGAATCGATGACAAATGGTTAATTAGCCAGAAAATGAAAAGGACAGTATTAAAAGGAACGGTATATGGAAACGTGTTTTTAGATGCTGCAGTATCACATGTACTCTTACACCTTAGTTTTATTTATGTAAAAGCCTAGGTGGCTCTTTTTTACCTGAGTTATATTTAAGAGAATTAGTAGAAATTCAACAGTATTTCATGGGAACTAGAATTGAAATTAGGATGAAAATAGTTTAAAATGAGACTTTAAAAGGAAAACGTATCATTGAGAATGTAGATTTGGCAAAAGAAATGGATAAACCAAATCTTCTATTTAACCTTTTGAAATGAATTAATGAAAACCGTTTTAATCCGAATTTCACTCTTTCTTTAACAGGTCAGGAAATGCTTCCTTTTTCATGAAAAAATGTTCACCACTCAAATAAACATTGCAGCAAGACGATGTTGGAAACGACAAGGAGATAATGGTAGTGAGATCCGTATCCGAAATCCACGATTCTGGCTTGAAACTGTTGATCGTGTTATTTCTCCTCGTCAACGTTGAATGGGAGTTGAATAAAAGCATGGAGAAAAGCAAAATCCAGTTAGTTTTCATATTCATTCGCCACTCGTTTCAGTCTATGTTCAATTTAAATGAATTTTCCAAATTATATTTGAGTTGTCACAATTTTCCGGTTTCGCCCGCACTTTTTAACACGAGAAAACTTTGTTTTCGAGAAGAAAGTATCCTTTATTGATTTCTGTCAGGGGTATAGCATTGTCCATAAGAGTCTGATTTGTGACGACCAACACTTTCTGTTTTCTTTGTCTGTGCCACCCCTGCACTTCTCGTGTTTCCGTTAATTATTTAACGGTTGGTGCATGTACATGAATATTTCTGGTAGTTAAATGTTTGTGGAAAACAGGAATAGCGTGGCGAACGAGTTTCAAACAAAAACCGTGACATGCATCTGATCCAATAGATATGTCTAATAATTATGGAATGCGAGATGTTTGAGTTTTAGTGCACGATTGCGATATCTGTCGCTGATGTTACTTGTGAGAAAATACGTGAATTCCTCTGTTGAATGACTTTGTGTGTATTTCATGATTTATTTGAAAAAAAAATAATAGAAAATAACAATAAACTGACATTTGGCAAAAGTGATTCGAATATGGTCCCCTTGTAATTAGTTAAGTTTTCTCATAAAATCTTCTAAAGTCTTCTCACATGAGTATGTAAGTCAGATTATTTAATGTCTAAGAATTACGTTATCGAGTATTCGAATTAGAAATATTTTGCTGATTTGCATATAAGTCAAATTTGATAAATGAGTTAACTCGAAAAAACGTTCACATGTGACAATTCGTGGTTTTACGAAAATAACAATTACGTTTTAGAATTGCACGTTCTTCATATGGATAACAATACTGGATAATTTATGGGCTATCATTTCAACTGAAACACCCTGTACATAAACAAATAATATTGTAAATGAAAAGAAGGAGTTATAACTCGATACCTGTACATTTTAACGATCGGTACGTTTATTGCTGTTTCTTAAATTATCGTATAATTTAATTACATCGAGTATGAAATAAAAATGTCTCGCTGTCATTATATTTGCAAATTAGACAATCCTGGTGTTTTTCCGATGGATTTTTATCCTCATCGTATTAATTCTTACATCGAAACTACATCATTGTTGAAAGAAACTTTACATATGAGTCGGTATCTTTTGGATAATATTATTACTGAATGCGTTCTGAAATAGAAAGTGTTGTGTCCCACACATTTTCTCCGAATTTCTGACAACACTTTTCATGTTTCGGGAGTACACTTATTGTTAGTCAAAAGTTTGGCAAACTATAAGAAATTTACGTGGCTAGTAATCTCTGATCCCTCTAGATTATCCTAATTATGGAAACAGGTGACGTTCGAGGTGAAAATAATTTTAAAAGAACCGTTTTCCATTATTGCACTTTATTTGATCGGTTTACAGCAAAATCGTCGCTTCAAGCGGTTCCCGTAATATGTCCCAAATTAACGAATCAATAAATATTATTTCTCTCTCTCTCTTATGTAATGATATGTGTAATATATATGTAGATTGGTCGCAAGCTGTAGATATATATGTTATGTACTTTTTCTGTTCAATCTACCGTGTTCTTTTCAATTTATCATATTTTTTCTCTTATTGTCTATTTGTTAGTGCCTCTATCTTCTTTTTATTAATTTTAATTTATTTTATTTTATTTTATTCTAATGTTATTTTGTTTTCAAAAGACAAGATGGGGTTATACCCTTTGGTTTAAATAAATATTTCTATTTATCTAAAAAATTCGAAGAAGTGGTAAACATCATCGTTCGTCCGTACCTGTGCCTTCTGGTTTCGCCGTGTTTACACACTGTTTTTCCGTAGACTGTCACGAGTATCTAACAGTCAGGTTGATGTGTTTATGTATAAGTCACACCGATACATAATACCTTACAAAAAGCGTGAATAGTATAAATCGCTGACTATTCGAATATAATGTGTGATCATTAACATTCAGATAAGCAGAAAAAGCATGTAAACTGATAAGAGGAAACGCGCGAAAACGGCAACGGAATTGTACGCGACTAACAGAAGACCGATTTATTTGCAGATTTATCGTCGCAGGTAGATGTGGACAAACCGATAATCGGTGTACACTTTCTAACCATGTTTATACGTTATGATTCAGTGTAATTTTGCTACGTGATTATCTCTTACATTATTCATTATTAAAAAAAGTGTTTCAATTAAAACTTACTCTTCTTTTCTTTGTTTTTATTTATTTACGTTTTTTTACACGCCTACCTCTTTGTACATTCTTTATATATTATGTATTATCTCTTATAATTATCTTTACTAATATCTCTAGCTTTATATTTTAATCTTTATCTGATCTTCATCTTCTGATATCTTTATTTTTAGTATTACTTTTTATGTATCACTAATTGTACTTATACATTCTTCTGTACAAAGCTCTAAGGACCTGCTACAGAGCAAATAACTTATTATTGTATTCCATTTTGTTTCCAGGGGTACACTTCATAACGTCTTTTTTTCTCTATCTTTTGAATAAAATAGATTCTTTATCTACAACATTCTTTGTCTTTCGTATTCGAAAGTAGGACCTTATACAGCGATGTATTAATTGATTCTGTCTCAATTTACGATTCCGATGAGGAAAATTAGTGTGAATTCGAGTCACGTTTACGTTCAAATTGACGAATTACTTTAGTGAAGATCATTTTCTGGCTGTTCAGAGAAGAAGGGTTTTATACGATTGTAAATGTCTTTCATTGACCTTGTGAACTCGTTTAACTATGAGAGAATATAGTATTCCATGTGAAAAACAGAATTCAACCTAAAAGTGCATATGCAGAAGTATATTGCGTATGTTATTTGTGGCGAATATACACATATCATGCTCATTTGAATCATCTATCTCGTGATAATAATTTAGTCTATTAGTCAGCACTTGTATCATAATCGGATAGTGTTGAAAGCGGTTATATGTCAATAGTATTGACATTGACTCAATACAAACGCAACAACCGACCATATTTTCAAAACATAGAGTTGGTCATTGAAGATCAGATGTTAGCATTTCGACTTCGAACAGTTCAGTTTAATCATTGAAGCGGCCAGGTAAATTTTCTGAGTGCGTTCCAATATAGCCTAAAATGACGAGTAGCATTAATGAAAAGCTGGATCGAAGGGGATCCCAATTTCATCAGTGATGAAAATAATGAAAAAAGTATTTACTGTAAAATATGCAATAAAAGTGTAACGTGCGAGCGGAAATCATAAATATTCAACATATTATTACTGCTATGCACAATAGAAAAAGTTTTATTCGGACTTAACAAAAGCGATGGTTGCTGTCAACATACCATGGCGTTCTTTGAATAATCATACATGGAGGAATTTTCTGGAAGAATATGTGGACCAGCCCATTCCGGATGAATCAATTTTACGTAAAAATTATTTAGACGATTGCTACAATTCTGCAATTAAAGATATCAGGGAAGACATAGCAGACCACTATATATGGATTTCTGTGGATGAAACCACTAATATTGTAAGTCAATATAGCGCAAATCTGATAGTCGGAAAACTGTGTGAAAATGAGACAACCAAGCTGCACTTGTTATGCTGTATGCACTTGTTACATGCAATATATAAATCAATTAGAAAACATCCCTGGTGATTGCGGAGAGAAATTTGAAAAGAAAATAAATGCCATATTACAAAAAAATACAGAATTTATAGAATTAAGACAAATTTCATGTGTTTTAAGCGGTGAATTTGTAGAAGTGCCGAAACATATGACACAACACTGTATAAGTAAATTTAAATATGCTCCGATAACTTCATGTGATGTGGAACGATCATTTTCAGCCTACAAATTCATTTTTACCGACAAACGCCACCAACTAACGCCATTAAATTTAGAAAAAGTGATTGTAATTTACTGTAATTTTAATTATAATAATCCAGAATAACTGTAAAATGTTTGTTAATACTTAATATTACAATTAATACTTAACATAGTATATATTTAATATCGTGCATATTTGCATATTTTTCGTGCATAAATGTCATATGTTTTTTGCACATTTATCGTGCAAGAACATCCGCAGTCTACTAATTACTTATTAATAATAAGTAATTAGGTACTTTTATTCATTTATAAATTTTCATTGTATTCATTTATAATGTAAAGGGTATTTTTCGAAGTACTGTGCAAAAGTAGCTCCGATGTTTTTGGCTTGAGTAGGAGGTCTTCCTCTTCTTTCCCAACTAACACATTGTGTCCTTCAATATTGCTATCTATAAGGTGTTTTTCAAATCCTTCTTTGTCTATTATTGTATTATGCAAAACACAAATACATTTCACAATTTTGTCAGCCAGTTTCACTCAAGTCTCAATCGACTTTGAGAGTATGCGTCACTTAGAATAGGTTATTCCGAATGTACATTCTACGGTAGGACAAAAAAGTTTGGGAACCACTGAACAAGAGGAACTTTTAAGCCCCCCTTTTCCATCTCTTTACCGCTCAACGTCTACACTATTTATTTCGTCAGATGGTGTTATATGAAAGAAGTGGAAGTACCTCAGAGACCAGTTCTCGATAAAAGTGGCGAAGATACCACCTACTTATTCAGGTGACGCTGTTAAAAATCTGGAATTTAAGTAGCCCTATTATAAGTCACTCTTGTTTCTCAAGGGCATTGTAAAACCAAGAGCTTCATCGAGCAATCTAAAGGGGAACAAAACTCCAGCTCAGGTGTTGGATGAGGAATTCGCTGAGGTTCTACATGTTGATGAGACTGAAGCCAAATCACCCGAAGAGATTCAGCAAGAAGAAATTCAGGCCTGCGATCCACAAGGCAGTCAGCAAACGGAGCCGTTTGCATCACCCCAGGCTATTCTTTTACCTGAGGATTCTCAGCGCAAACGAAAGCTCAGTAAAATTAACGCCAAATATAATGAGGCCATCATTTCGATTGAGTCAAAAAAGGCAAAACTCTTAGAACGCGTAATAAATGAACGCGGATCCGAGGACAATGGATTGTTTTTCCGCAGCCTTTTGCCGCATGTGAAAAATATTCCGCAACGAATGAAATTAAAATTCAAAAATCGCGTTCAACAACTGGTCGATGAGTTTGCTTACGCAACTCTAAACGAATAATTACGTTCATCAACGACCACAACGACACCCTGCCAGAAACGTATGTGTGATTGCGGAATTATTATAATCAAAGTTGAATAAACAATGGATACAAAAATTACTGCATTTTTTTTCTTTGTATCTATCTCGATATTCTTTATCCTATAACACTGTTCAAGACGAGTTTTTTGTTCGGGTCCTGGGTGTTATTTTTCAATTCCTTATATCTAGGAAGAACGGAAGATGAACCACGTTTTCATCCTGAATTGTTCTTGAGACGGGAAGTGTCGATTTTGTAATATTTTTTAAAGGGTTATATGCGTGTATGTAACACAGTACGGTAATGAGTTGTTTATTTTACAGACGGTATACACTAAGGCACTAACTACCCTTTGGGCACACGTTATCGGAAAGAAGAATTAGCTCGGTTTCGCTGGTGTTTATATTTGTTCAAAACTGCGAAATCTGCCAAATCCGAAAAACGATCCGATTAAAGACTAGACAACCTATGACGATAATTGATACACCAGGCAATGCATTCGACAAAGTAGCAATGGAAACACGTACATTCTCACAATTCAAGACCTCCTGACGAAATACGTTTTAGGCATTCCTTTACCACGCACAATTTCAGTCGACATAGCAGACGCATTCGTTGGCCAATTCATATAATATAAATAAAATCTCATTAAAATCCGCTTCATTATCCAGGAAAATGGTCACCATCGACACGCGGAACCTCTTCAACGACCATCACCGGCATTGTACACCTGAATATCATCAGATGCTGGCAAGGACCGGCTTTGACACATATCGGTGTCTCAAGGGGCGCTCCCACCTGGTTCGCGAGGACTACCATATTTGCCATGATTGCATGAGTACCTGGGTCGTCCGCTGACAATAAGGACTTATATCGACCATCAGCTCATACTGTTCCCGTACAGCATGGACGAAGACAAATGCGACAGATGTCGTAATTTTTTGAATCCTGCGAGAAGCATTCTTGAATGCAACCAATGTCTTACCCTATGTTTTGCGCGCATGGATGAGCTGGTCGCAAGAGCCATCAGCTTACCCATAGTTCAACTATCGCTTTTGCACCTGCAAAGGTGTCACAGGACCCACGAAGCGCGGATAAAACGTCACGACGCATGCATTAATTTCCTTGTAAAGCGTCAAGCTAAGAGTACAATCATATTTAAAGAAGCCAAATTCCACACATCGGAAGGTCTACGAAAAGCTGACCTAATTTTAAAACGTGACAAATCGGCTATAGTTATTGAAGCGATTGTCGCTGGTGAACGAGGCCCACTAGATCAAGTACACTTAGCAAAGATAGGAAAATATGAAAGTCTCGAAACTGACATCAAATGGACGTACTCTGTTAGAGATGTTACCTCATCACTAACTCTATCATCGAGAGGAATATGGTGCAAACAGTCCTATGAACAACTAAAATCCTTGAAAATTCTTAAACCGAGCGACGCCGTCATCTTGTCAACTCGAGTTTTAGGTGGAGGTCTTCACATTTTTAATATATTTTCCAGATCCACTACTCGGAGTCGCGGTAGGTCCACTCGGTGGATCATCACGTAGAGAGGTATAATATCAGAAGGAAAATCATATAGAGAAATCAGTACAATTTTAAATTTGAGCAAGAGTACTGTAGCGGACATTATACGAAGATATAATCGTGAGGATAGAATTGAATCTATTCCTCAAAAGGGTCTGTGATGCCCGGTAGGAATGGGATAATACAAAAGAAGGTTGTATTTAAACAAGGATTGTCCAAGATACTAATTTATTAAAGTATAGCGGAGCAAAACGACTGTACTGATCTGCGGTTGGAAACAAAATCACGCCGTTCGCTCCGAAAATTAAGGGCATCCCTCCGGAAAAGTGGCCATTATTATTCGTAATGACTGGTATAACTGTAGGTTTTTTGAGCAGAAACTTGGTGGCTTTCCATAGGCTACGGTCTTGGGGATGCAGCTGTGAGAGGTAGCTTTGATAGCTCTCTGTACAAAGGTTCTCCAGGTCCTCCCGTACTCTACGAATCAGTCTATTCAGCTCCTTTTTCAGTGGATGTGTCCTTTGCTGCTGCTATTGACGTCTAATACGGCTTTTCTCCCTGATTGTTTTTAAAATACTGTCAGGGATGGGAATTATTTACGGTTTCCTATCCCTGACAGTATTCCTGAAGCTGTTTATTGAGATCTAGCTTTTTCGCCGTGTTGGTGGACACATGTAGATTATGTTGTGAACCAGGCCGAAGCCTAGGACTCTGGTATTTAACGTCTAGCGAGTTTTTAATCATTGAAGCTGCTGTATTTGATTCGGTTTTATGCTTGATAATGAGTAGTGGAAAAAGCAATATAATGTGCTGTTTAACTACGGTATACTTGTTGCGATTAGAGAACGTCCAATCACGGTCGTAGCACCGTTGTACGTGCAGAAGAAATATTACTTAGAAAAAATACGAAAGAAGAAGAAATAAAGGGCTAAAATAATATTTTCTTTTAATTGCCCGAAAATTGTAATTTCATAACTAGCGAGAATAAAGCGCCATCTAACAGTTGCAAAGGAAGTGTACTAAAACGTACACCGTTAGATGGTGTTCTATACACGCTAGTTACTTCTAACTTACTGAAGACATAAACGGCACGTGAAAAAGCTTACTGTTAATTTCTGATGCAATGTCAATGGTTATGTGTCACGATTTTAGTTTTATATTTTATGCTTGTCATATATAGTTAATAATAAATGTGTGAGTAAGAAATAAAAGGTTCAAATTAATACTTAAAGTTTATTACTGATGGTAATAATAATAATAATAATAATAATAATAAGACAGGAATAAAAAAGTTGTAAGTTTGAAAATAAAATCAATGGTAAACGTTCATGAAAAACATAACAAAAACAAAAGGTTAACACAATAAAGAAAATATAATAAAAATGCGCATCAGAATATAGATAATTCCCGCAATAATAACTCGAATAAATGGACTTCCGGTCCTACGTTTCTCGCATTTCATCGGCGGCGACATTTTCGTTCAGTTCAAATTCATTTTCTTTTCCTACATGTTTGTTAGCTGAATACAGTATTGTCTCTATCTTTGTCCCGATTTTTACGTCTGACTTTGTCCCCGAATTTTCTCACCACTTCTTGGAATTGGCCGAAGTGAGTGAGGTTCTGTGTTGGGTCGCAAGCCGGCGAGCGCCGAAATTGTAAACAACATCAGTCATGAGAAGACGGAAAAATGATTTTTTCTATTTTTCATTTAATCATTGCGAAATTATTGTGTCTGAATTACTAGCGTTTTTGCGATTAAAATGATAATAAACATGACTATATTTGCATAATTTTAAGATACAATGTTCATTAGACGTTACAGTATATATTATAGGGGCAATATTGGAGGTATATTAACGGTATGTTTCAGTGACTGATTTGGAAAGGGAACTTACGTGTAAATTTACAAAAGCGTATTGAGTACACAAGTTATATTTATAATATTATAGTTATCTGAGAATAGGAATTACACGTAACAAAAATCTTCATGCTACTATCACACTATTGTTTATACTACTCTGCTAAATCTTTGGTATGTAACTGAATAAATGCTGGTTCCAATTTGGCCCGAGCTTCTAACACCTCGAGCGCATTTTCCAAATATTCGCTTACATTATTCTCTTTTTTTAAGATTCTGATGTCTCCTTTTCTGAAATGGAAGACTCCATCTCACAATTGGAAATCCACTCCTGTATAACCTCCATGGACACGTCTTGATTCAGATTTGTTGTGTCAAAATCATTGACATTTGTATCAGCATCGGGCTCTTCTTGAATCTTAGGTAGCAATTTTCGTCAACAATGTTGTTATATTTGCAATACTGACTGCGTTCCGTGCTTTATGGATCATATCAGTGCAATCCTTAATATCGTATGTTATATTATAACATTCACGAACACCATCTTCGTAAGATAACACCCAACATAGTAGCTAATGTCGAAATAATTCTTTTATTTTCGCAATGACCCCTTGATACATTGGCTGAATTAGGGTCCTCGTGTTTGGCGTTAGGAACATGATTTTGCATTTGGTCTTTTAGTTTATGGCCTCGGCAATTGGCCACTAGCTGCAAAATTTTTCCGACGTGATAGTTGTGAAGTTGATACTCTTGCACTGATTTCTTGAAATCATTTAGAAACCAATCAGTGAAGATCTCTTGGGTAACCCAGGTGTTTGGCTGGCTCTTATAAACAACCGGCAATTTCCCAAAAATGTGCCTCAAAGCTCTTGGCTTTTTTATTTTTTGGGGGTGGGCAAGGAGGGAAAACCTTCATAGGCACCTGGGAGGCGTCCCAGGTAGTGTTGGATTCCTATTGAGGCCAATGGACCTACCAACTAAAAACCCCCCTCGTTTCACGCTTACCCCCCGGAACCGCAATTAAGCACTACTTCGAGGGGCAAGTTATCCAGTCGCTCCTGCTGGCGACCCCCCACTCCTATGACATCTTATTCATCATTATTCTTTACTTCGGCTTGTCGGCGCCTCGCTTCTTGTATTTTTCCCCTCACGATGGTCTCAAAGCTCTTGGCTTTGAATACTTATGTATAACCCATGGTGGTAATTTGTGAGTATCAGTTACATTCGCACAAAATGCCATTGTTTCTCTGTCTTCATCTTCCAGCTTTCTATTCATCGTTCTTGTCAATGGACGAGTGTTTTGCGAGGGAGTGCTTTCCAAAGAAGACCACTTTCGTCCATATTATAGACATCCTCCATGTCTATGTCTTCATCAGCGAGCAATTTTGAGGAATTATTTGTAAAATTGTGTGCCCCTGATGTATCTGCTGCCGCCCTTTCACCATAGATGCCAATTAGTCGTATGTTTCACCAGTTTTCGATTCGCCACAGCTACCCACGGCTTGCACGAAAATTCGAACGACCTCCGTATTTTTTGTGCGGCTTCATAGCCTGCTATAAAACGAGGTTGTCCGTTAAAACGCCCTCCAATGCATGCCACTCCAAGATCCACGTTTTCAAGCAAGAATCCACTTCGTCGTGGATTATCGGATGCTTTTGCTTGCCAGAAAGACGTTCGTTCTGCTCATAAATGCACGTAACATTTTGTCGATATCTATTAGTAGATGTGGAATTAGAGTAACAAAGGAACCTTATTAAGGTTTCTATTGAGAAATTTGAAAAGTAGAACTTAGAGTTATCATATTCAGCAACACCTATGAAGGTCATGCAAGGAGTTGAATCACAGTTAGAGTTTGCTGCTTGAGCAAAATAAGTATTTAGATCATTAACAGAGACTACAAGTGGACAATCAGATTTGTTTGATTGAATTAAACCTAGTCGACGCAGTTCTTTCCAGATTATACCAGAATTATGTTCAGGTCTAAATAAGGAAAAATAATACATTTTTTAGCATTGCGAACCTCAGTTTGCACCTTGTTACGCAGCATTTTAAATCTATGATATAGTTCAGGAATTTTATGCCCGCGCCACATATTACGAGCACAATTTCTCTCAGCTATATAAGATTTACTCTCGGCAGTGAGCCAGGGTGCAAAAGATTTACGTGCTCAAGTAATATGGAATGGAGCGAAGCAATTAAATATGAATAAAAAAAGCTGAATTAAGAAATTCAACTTTATTATTCAAGGTGTATGTAGAATCGAAGACTCTCCAATCAAGTTGATCGAGATAATCAAGCAGGCTCCGTTGATCGAAATTGCGAAAATCACGAGGAGAATTCAAAAGAATTCACGAGGAGAATTTTTCGGTATTTTAAGGTGATAGGAGATCAAAATAAGATTATGTGCTGAGAGAAGAAGTACGTCAAATTGACCATGATCAATTGCCTTATTATTATCATTAGTAATGCAGAGATCAAGCAAGGTGGCAGAATTCTGTAATATACGAGGAGTTTGGTAAAGAATAAGTAATAAGTTAGATGATTCCACCAGATTTCGTAAGTACTGACTGTCGAAAGAGTTCCTAAGCAAGTCGGTATTGAAATCACCGAAATATGATAATAGTATTATTTTACCTTGGCATAAAATCTGAAACAATATATCCATTATGAGGAAGACGATAAACCACAGATAAAGGGAGCTTAGAACGATGAGCCGTAGTAAGTTCTGCAATAATATACTCCGGATTATTAGATTGAGTACCTTCTGAGGAGTAAAGGACACGAGCTTCAAGAGACCGCAACGTCTAATCCTATTACAGAGAAATAAATAATTATCGTTAAGTCCGACTAAGCTGAATTTTAATCATAATTCATTTGTGATATTACACTACCGATACCTACATTGTCACAGACGCGGTTTTCTCCTTTTTAAAAAAGTAATTTTATTCGTTTCCTTAATTACAGTTATTATTATCATAATTCTTGATACAGATGAACAGACAGACGGATAGATCGACTGAACAGAGAGTAATTAATCTGCGCTGTCGTGTGGGGCTTTTATATGCTCTGACTGTTTGCGGTTTTGCGTTTACTACTACATGTATGTTGTTTGGAAAGTTCTCGCAGTCACAATATTTATTTAAAGTATTTAATATATGAATTTAACTTCATTCATACCCTCGGGTACCCTAAATTTGGATTTCTCCTTATATTATTAATATTTTATCCTTTTTCTTGTGGTTTGATACCAGCGAACAAATAAAACATTACACTGTTTGAGATTTGAGGCTTTCGCGAGCGTTGTTATGATTACTTACTGTGGGTTCCGAGTTAGAGACGCGTCTTGAGATATTTGAATCTAACCGACGTTTCGTTAACATTGCAGCTGACTTCCTCAGGGTCTGGTGACAATGATACTTGCGTGTGATACATTTGTGAGATTTGTGGGTGTGTGTGGTAGACGAATCTATTGAGAGTCATGTCCGTGATCATTGATAATCATCAATCATTGTATAGATCGCCGTCGAAGTGATCGGGGATGAGCCTTATCAAGAATTCGAGAGATAGAGCTTCTGTTCGTAGTATTTGGCTCGTGCTAGCTTGCTCTTCTTGAGGCATTTTAAGATTTGGCATTTAAGATTTAGAATAGTAAGAATTTACGATTTATGAGGTAGAAAAGATTTAGAAGGATATAGAAGTGGAGGAGATTAATTGTTACACTGTCAAATGAGGGTAATTGAAGGTCAGTACTCATAGTTGCGTCCAGGTTCCTTCGATTTGTCCAATGAAGTCCTACGATGGGTGCTAGCTTGTCTTCCAGATTATCGACCGCGTCAAGGATTCTTCCCGCATATCTCGTTCTTTCATGATCCGATGCTACCGGTGAAAATCGTCGTTCACGTCCAGAGGAGGTTTCTTCACTTATGCATTGAATGCGTAAATCTTTGTTAATAAATTGTTTCTTAAGCACTTAAATAAATGCGAAACATTAAAGAAAGGTAATATTTTTTGATTATTAATAATTATAATTTCTTTCTCAGAATTTTGTTTTGTAATTAATGACTTAATAGCTTCAACATTTGCTGTGTTTTGATCGCAGACAGACGCAATAACATGGAGACCAGCATCTTGTAGTTTCGAAACTATTAATTTAAACATCGATGCAATTCTTTCATAACACGACCGACCATCAGAAAATGTATATGCCACTGGCTACTTTTATGGTTTTGAACCGTTAATACTTTTTAACATCCATACGATGCCGTGTGTGACGAATTCTAATTTGACCAGTTCATACAAATCTCTGTATGCAGTCACTTTTTTGTGGTCATATGATAATCCTGGCGATAATTTTATATCATCAAATATAATGTTGTAATATTTGTCTTTTTTGTGCCAATGCGAAACCTTTTCCTTTATATTTAAAAAAATGTTTTCGCACATGCCTGATTTCATTGGCATACTATGCAAAGTTTTTTTCAAAGTTATAACCGACAGCAAAAAGTAATATGTTACATAATTGTGTATATGCAATTGGACATTTTTTCCAAAGTGACAGAGATAAATTTTTGTCATTTATTGTATAGTTCCGCTTGTACTTTGCTCTATTTAAATTTCTGTCAAAACAAGCAAATCAATGTTTAGCATTACCTACTGTGACTTCTGAGCTAGAGCCGCATCTGGAAACATCAGAATTTTGCCGACGTTTCGTCAACATTCCAGTTGACTTCATCAGGGTCTCGTGACACTGATATTGGCGTATCACCGGTAAGGGAACTCCTTAAATACCCATGTGTGGTGTTCTGGATGACCGCGCCGACTAATCACCGGTGAAATGGAATCAGCGTTTCAAAGATTTTCTTGAACAGAACGGTTTTAAGCCAATTCCCTCAGAACAGTGTGTCTTTAAATCAGAGAATGAATTTATCATATTAACTGTATATGTAGATGACGGAATGTTAATCAGTAATAACACAAAAACTTTAGAACGCGTAATACCACAATTGAACAGTGAATTTGAAGTAAAAATCAGCAAAAATTTTGACAGTTTTTTAGGTATCAACATTAACAGGGAAGATAACAACGTAGAAGTGAATCAAACTAATTATAATGATAATAAAAAAACCTCATTATTGTGTTTTGTTACACAAAAAGCGAGGTTCAGCGAACGCTGTGTAGTCTGTTCCATAACTTGCTTCCAACAATTGGGAAAGACCTCTGAAAAGCAGTGGTACCACATGTCAGGACTAATAATCTCTTAGAGGAGCGAGTGCAAGGACCCATTCCAGATGGATTTATAACTAAACTTCCCTTTAGATATTCCGGATTGCCACGAGTGATTATATTATAAATAAGTAGAGCTAGAATGTATGAACGTCTGTCATTGGGTAATAGCCATCCAAGCTTAAACCGGTATGGTGTGATGCTAGTGTCTCGCCTTACCCCAAACACAAACCTAACGCATCCATTTAATGATATACGCAGTCTCCCATCGAGAGTGGAATTGATGTCTGTAAAGAACTGCACAGAAGTAATCGAAGTGTGGGAAAATAAAATAATGTTGGATCAGATGTTGGATGAATTTCCTCAACAAAGAGAGCGCTCCTAATAAAACACCCAACACCGCCTCCTTGAGTATATTGCATGCTGCTGCGATCACGCCGTATTAATCTGTAACCTGGAATATTGGCTACAGCGGTGGGTATATCAGATCGTGAGCATGTCCCCGATACAGCTAAAAATTCTATGTTGTAGAGGTCTATTAATGCCGATATACCACTAATATGAGGGGGTAGAGATCGAACATTAAGGTGTGCAATTATTAAAAGCCTTGAGGCTTTTGTAGCGGGCTTTGTAGCGGGCTTTTAGTGGGCTTTGAGTAGCAGAATGAAACGAATTATAAGACGAAGATGTCGGATACTGAGGTGGCGATGATGGTGTAACTAATTTTCCTGATAAGGTAGGCATAGTGCAACGCCCGAGCTCTGTGGTTCTAGTATAAGTAGCTCCTGACGCAGAAGGTGCAGTGGGGTGTATGGATAATGCATTGTGTAGTCACTGCGTCAAATTCTGCACTGGAGACGATTATGGCGTGGAAAAGTGGGGCATTGGCAGTCCGAAGATTATTGCTGAATTCTTCAATGAATGAGATACGTCGTGGGCGGTCCTCTTCACCAGCTTTATATACCGCGGCGCATTCAGCTTATCCTTGATGAGATCAAGATCATTCAGCTTAATGCGTATAGATGATAAGGCGGAGGCGAGATCATTTAAATGGACAGAAGCCGGAGTAGAGGCATTCACGGTGGCGAGATTTTGCAGTTACATTATTGTTTGCATCATGTTCAAGAATGCAATTAAATGAAGGTATTTCTGTAGAAAATAAATAGACTGTAATTTCTGGTCAAACAGTTGGTAGAATAACTGTATTAAGGATTCAAGTTCAAATCAAAATCGTGTCCAAAGTTCGGTGAATGAAAATGCTTGCGAAATCAGAAGATGTACGGAATGATTGTATGTTGCGGTAAGAAAATAGCGACTCACTGACTCTTTCTTCCTGTGCCCTTTCGTTGACCCTGATTTTCGAGAAAATTCTTCCAAATACTCGAACATAGTTCACTTCCGGGATGCGTGGAAAGAACTTTCTCGAAAATCAGGTGTAATTAATTAATTGGTCGCTGGTGACGCCAGAGTCATTGCGAGTACGCTTGTTCTGTTCGTGCCAAATATGAATGTGATTCTATAATATTCATCTAATAATAATTTCATTTGATGCAGGTATCAGGAAGGTATAGGTTGTAAAAGCAATTAAAGCATAAATTACTTTTACACCATGCACATGTTATTAATGATACGTTATTACATATACATTTACGTAATTGAGTCAACAAAATAAACGTGGTTCATGTTTTTAAATTTAGGTTTCTTCTTTGAAGTTAAACCTGCCATTATTCTGTATATATGGCTTCAATATATTTTCTAAATAATTCTCGTACAAATATTTTGTCAATTTTTCTGAAGTACTGTAGGTGACTACAACATATTTACATTTTTTTACTAATACATCTATTTGTTTTTGCACGTTTGGGCCAAATCTATTCGAAGTCTCTTATAAACGAATATACACGTTTGGCAAAATGTTTCCTGCCGCTGTTAGTGTGTATTGCGCCGTATATGTGTGTGAAATTTTATTTAAATTATATTTTTTTACCAGTATTGATTTCGTACCGGTAAAACTTAATGTCCGGCCAATAGTCGACTGGTACTGGCAACCTGTTTGGTCGGTATTTAATATCAAATTTTCCCGATATTTATTGCACAAAGATTTTATTTTTATGCGAAGCTTTTCCGCGGCATTACTTCGCTGCTGCTTACAGAGTTTGTAATTTTTCTTTGCCTTATTTTCTTATTTCTTTTGAAGGTGCTGGCCCAACTTCTGCTTACAATAAATGTACTGCAGTCTACTTCACGAGCGAATTTCATAGTCCATGGTAGCACAGTTCTGGTCGAGACTTGTTCTAAATCTTCCCATGCTTTTTTGAACCGCGCAAATGTTTGTTCATTAATAATTTGATGTTTATCGCGCAATGTTCCACCAGCAATAATATCTGCTTCCCCAAAAAAAAGTAAATAATAATAATTAAAACAATATATACATAGTTTCACATACTTATTTGTACAAACTTATTTATACATTTTAAAATATGCCTTTTTTTAACTTTGAAGCACCACTCTTTTGCAAAGTTCTAAGGAACCACTTCGTTTCCATTTCTATTTATAAACGTTTCTATTTATCGTTTCTATTTATAAACTATCACCACGAGCGAATACGTATTACAATGAGACAAGAAATTTTCTCATGGGTAGAGAAATATTAGAGAATGCAGTGTGGTCCACGTAACGTGTGCACCTTTATAACTTCCAAAATATGCGATGCGCAAAAAAATGTTATATACAAAAGTTACATGGTTTAAAAGGGTACACTGTGTAGTGTCTTCATTTTTTTTATAGGTGGAAGCGTTTCGGAGATTTGAAGGATAACTTTGTTTTTTTAAATAGAATACTATATTTTTTATAACAAAATATGGTGGAGTATCGAATTCTGAGTAAAAAAGCATTAACCTTTATTAGCCCTAAACCTAGTAGCTAACGAGTAATTTCACTTTATTACTAGAAAATTTTCTTCACGTAATATCAAGTTGGAGATTCAACCTTATCACAGATTTCCGCTGGCCGACGATGTTTACGTGACAGTGTTTACTAATATGAGTGTTCAAAGTGATATCCATTGACATTAATACAGTGATGCAATCTATTAACTAATGAAGAAACTGCATTTTGAATCATATCCGTACTGAGTGTATGAAGAAATTGTCCACCACGACCAATCCATCGATTGGGAAATTTTCTATCCAGTACTTGCCTTACATTACGTGAATAATGTGCAGAACGACCATTATGTTGCTACCAGATTTGTGTATGGATATTTAATGGTACATACATAGTAAAAATGTAAAAGTTTCACCTAAAAAGTTAGCATATTTTTGTCCCGCTAGTCGATCATCAATAAAATGTGGGCCAATCAATTGGTTGCCCAGTATTCCATGCCACACATTAACGCTCCATTTTTCAAATTAATCTGCCTGCGATTAGTAAATTGGTAAATTGTCTCGCAGCACTTAAGGCCAACTGTTGCAAGTTTATCGTCGTAACTCCCTGATTTTGCTCTCGAACTTCCCTAAATCCATCGTACGTCCACGATTCGATGACTGCATATTTATCAGTCAGGGTTCCACTAGTTATCACTTGTTGGTCCTATTTTGTGAGATCTTCTTTGCGTTTAAGGCGGTGGCACCCTTTACTTTGCAAACTCTTTAACGACCAATCTGTCCTTCGAACAATCGACGAATTATCTGTTGCAGCCCTAGTCTCTCTCTAGATTTTTTAAAAGCATTTGACTCTATTAACCACTCTCTTTTGCTAGTTAAGCTACAATTTTATGGCGTAGGAGATGCCGCCTGTTCTTGGTTCTCCTCATACTATTGTCACGTTACCAAAGAGTCATTTTACATTATCCTACCTAGGAGCACACTGGGCCTCACATTTATACCCTCGTAGTTGTAGTGGGGATGATTCATAAAAAATAGTAACGGAGCAGCTTACACTTTTAATCGTCTTTCGATTGCTGTTATATTTCTGGATCATCTGACGGAGCGATTTTTCGCAATTTTCCTTTATTTCCGAATAATCGACTTTTTTTTAATTTTCCTTTGTTTAAATAACTTGACCGGCTGGGTCAAATTTTATGGCTGATATCGTTTAAATTCTACATTTTATCTCCTTTGACGGTTTGCATTTGCACGGTTTTACACCATTTGCAAAAAATCGCTCCTTAAATAATTTGTTCTCGAAATTACCTAACAGCATAGTAAGTCACAAGAAGTAGGATATTACTGTTTTCTTAATATCTCATTATTAATATCGACACTAAGTATTCTGACGACAGGGATTTTCCTTACAAATCAGCATTCGTTATTATTTATGAAATCACAATTTATACTAAAGTCTACTGTTACGCATATTTTGTTGACAAATCTCAATCGCTTAGGTATCAGTATAACTTTTGACGGCGGGGCTTTGCCCAGAAACAATTCGTTTTAACCCTCGCATGAAGGACGGTTGCGGCCAGTGGCGGGTCTCGCGTGACCCGTGTAGCGACTACGTTTATCTATTTATGTGTGTGTATTTGCGTCTGTTCACGTTTCTCACTAAACACCTGTACATGGAAACTTTATTTCATTTGCATTGATTTATTTATCTCATTTCTGTTTTCACCATAACAACTTTTTTACTTTATAACATGGCTATTACAAAATAATATAGTAATAATACAGTAATACTAGCAATTTATATATTAGTAAAAATACTAAATTAATAAAGTAGACAAAAAACTAAACAATAGTACAATATATTACTCATACTAATGAGAATCACATAAACGTGAAGAAATACTTTCGACTGTTTACTACGATTGTTTCTCGTATACTGAACCGGTCGTCACCTCTAGAACTATCGGATTACAGGTTTAGTAGTGGTAGTGGTTACGCAGCACACGGTCCGTTCCAAACGGGTCACCGCTGACCCAGCCATCGTTCTACGACTGTTAATGTAAACATTAATTAAAGTTTTCATTCGACTACTCAGTGATTCTCATCACGGAATTATTATCTATGTTTCCAGAAAAGGGTTACATACATATTAACCATTATATCTTTATTTTATTGCTGATCATGAACATCCTATTAGAAACCTTTCCTGTTTGTGACTACAATTCATATTATTTTCTTTTTGATCTAACACAAAATAAAATATACAATCATATTGTTTGTAATTTAAACTATAAATTAATTTTTATAGAAAATCCGTAGCTATATTTAAGTCTAAATAAAAAATTATATGAATCTGAAATATTCTTATTTCAAAACAAAAACCGTGAATATACTTTTCTCTATTTACATTTGAAAATTCTTTGAAGTTACATTTCGGGCCGACTTTGCTGCATGCTGCGTCAGTTTATAAAGTGTATATTTTCAAAAAGCATTGCAATTTTTTTACAATTTTAAAAATGGAGCCAGTGCCCGGTTCTTTCACAAATGTAAGTGATGTACCCAGTGAGGTGTTAAAACGGCACCTACAGGAAGGACCAATATACTAAGAAGAACTGTTGCTACAAAATAATTTAATAGCCGCAGGATCTCCTTCAACCATTTCTAAGGATGGTATTGCGATAGGAGAAGAATTATACCAACGCACGGTGGATATGTTAGACGAAAAGAAATTGATGAAAAATAAGGAATTAATTTTATTCCATGAAATCGACGAAGAAGGAGCTTTCGAAAAAGTCGAAGATTCTGGGAACGATGAAATTTATGAACCAGAGGAAAAAAAATGAAAGAGAAAGACCACGTTCCTTTGGAGTACAAGGTACGCACAGTAAACTTGGCGAAGCAACATCCAAAGTGGACATTAGCCACACTTCAAAAAAGAGGATGTTGCCGTCTGAAAAACCTAAAAGAATTAAGAAGATAGGAAGATATATCAAACGTGGAGGAACGTCAGTGGAAAAGTATGCGGCCATCGATTCGTGGACGTATGATCGATTTGTGGAGGCTCGCGAAAATTTGCAGCAAATAACCACGCGAAATATACAACAGTGGGCTCTTGCAGCTGCCAACCAATTTGAGAACGATGAAACCTTTGTCTTTAGAGCATCACAGTCGTGGACTATAAAGATTCAAACGTAAATATAAAATACGACAGAGGAAAATTACGTAGTATTTGAGTCATCGAGAATACATGACTGTTGATGACACTCTAGAAGCTGCAGAGAAATTTCGACACCAGGCGAAAGCTCTGATCGCGAAATTTGAAAAGGATTTAGTACAATTTAGAGTTAGTACAAAGAAATAATAAAACATAGATTCTTTCATTTGCTTTTGAAGACAAATGAAAGTTACGCTATTCTGTATTCAATATACATATGTTACTCGTACACGATATATATTCAATTATTTTGCAGGATGCCAGTATCAGACAACCTATGACAGGACGCTAGAGATAAAAGGAACGAAGTCTGTGTTTTTACAGTAACGTAACCTTAATAAAGTTACACACACATATGCTGCTCAATACGCAATTACCTTATCAGGTAAATTATTACCATGTGTTTTTTTCTGTTTAGAAGAGCCCACAGGCCAGTTCGGTCCCAAAGTCAACGCCAAAATAAATCGGTTGCTAAAGGAACATTCAAACGTTTATGTAACTCGAAATCTGGCAAATTAACCACGGCATTGTATACAGAATTAATAAAAAAAAATCAGTCACCCTACGTGCAGAGCGATAGGTTCCTGCTGATCATTGATTTCTGGTGCGGTCAAACTGACCCAAGTGTTTATGATGATATATTCACAGACGACAAGGGATTACCGACGTGCACTATTAAGGTCATATCTCCAGAAAGTACGTCAATTTGTCAACCATGTGACGTGTATTGTTAGAGACAAATAAAAAACTTCATCAAACGGCTTCAAAATTGTACCTATGTGAAAAAAGTTAATCACGAAATATCACCTCGAGAAGACGCGATTAAAATTCATTCTATTGTGCACCACCAATTATCTGCCCCAATTGTCAATGACATGTTGCAATATGCATGGTATGCTTCAAAATTATGTGACGATAGGGAATTATTTCTTAATGTAAATCAAGTTTTTTTGATCTAGAATCATTAAAAACAAATTGTTCTTGCAAAGAAGCAGCATTTGTGCAATGCGCAAGGTGCGTCATTACATTCTGCTTTCCATGTTTTTACGACGAGTACCACCCCAAATCATGTTCAATTTAATTTTTATGATTTCTGTAACAAATTGGCGTACATAAGATTGTAATTATTTGTAATTAATTGTTTAATTATTACTCACATAATTTGTGTTATTTATATAGTTTTATTTACACAGTTCTTGTTGTGAATATATTTTATAGTATTATTTAGAAGAAGTGTGTTCTAGCACAGACTTCGGCAGGAGGCAAAGTGGCCCTGAACCTTCCAAGTGGAGGACGTACGGAAATGCCGCGAATAATGAGTGGAGGCTGTTATCCAGTAACGGCCGTTGCTCACCGCAAGGTGTAACTGTCCAAGGTGCAGTGGCAGGGAAGGTGAAAAGAAAAATATTATGTACAATCTTAATGTTTTTGTTGCTTATTTATTTCATAAATATATTTAATATAAGTTGTTTGTTACTTATTTGTTTGATTTATATTGCCATATTTCCAAAAACACAAGTAAAAAAAACGAAAAAAAAAATATCGTTAGGTGAACATTTTAAGTTCTTAAACCCCTTCAACTTTTTTTCAATTTTCTTTTTCGATTTTTTCGAAAATGCTTGAGCATTGCATCGTCTCGTTTTATTAAACTAAGTTTTTAGTAGGGAACTACACGTTGTCAAATTGTAAAGAAAATCGGTGACGGGCAATCCTGACCCTCTCCTTGTGAAATCTTTCGAGTACTGTCTCCCTCAGGCCGAAGGGTTTTGTTAATAGACATCGGCGTCTCTATACCCCCCGCGCCCCGCGCCCCGCCATCTAGGCGCAAGCCCCGGAAAAAATCCGTTTCTCAGACACGAGGGCGTTACAACCTTTTCTATGAACTCCACAGACACAATCGTCGCCCAGACCATCGGGCTGATATTCAGTGAACCAGTCTTTTCCAAAACCAATGTATCTTGAAGCAACACTATCGGTTATCCACGCACCCCGATGCCGCGTTTCAGCAGTGTTTCTTTCTGTTCGGCAATCGTTAACCGTCTTGTACTTTTTGCTTCGTTTGAAATTATGTAGGCACAGTAGGATGGGGCGTCTGTTTTCGTCCCCGTTTGATACTTTCGCGAACGTTTCTGTTTACAGTCCTTGGTACAGTGTCCTTTCTTTTTGCAGCAGTAACACTGAATATCTAACGGCTTCTTCGTATAATTTTCTTTGGTTTTGGCAACCGATTTTTTTTAATCGATGGTCGTTGTTGCTAACGCACTGGCACATTCTTCCTCTAGCGTCATTCTCGTTTATTCTTTGATCAATCTTTCGGTTAAATTATCGATGGTTTGTTGCTCGCTCGTCACGCTGTTCCACGCAGTTTTCAGAGCAGTATATTTCGATTTCGAAAATTTTAGTAATTATGGCTACGTTGGAAACTTTCTCTCCAATGTTTGAGAGTTGCATCGCCATATTTTGCACTTTCGAAATGTGCTGTACTACCGAATCACTCGGATTCATTCTGAATTCGTGGAATTTTTGCGTTAACATTAATTTATTGGTTGCAGATATTTGTTCGTGTATTCTGCTTAATTTCGTCCACATTTCACTCGCCGTGATGCAAGTCAGCAAGCTTTCCATTTGAATGGGTTTCATCGATGACGAAATCAGAAACATTGCTTTAGCCTTGCGCTTTTTTCAGTCCGTACTTTGAGCTGCATCTTTATCTGGAATTTCCAGGATTGAAAATTTTGCATTTTACATACAACTTTTGCTTTTTATAACACGTGTACTGGGCCCATACCCTGTTGTATCATAAACTATATACACAGGATGTCCCAATTTTTTGTGGCCAAACTTTGCCAGCGTATTCTACATGCAAAAGTAAGAAAAAAATGTTATATGAACATATGCTCTTAAATGTTTTAGTAAGAACTTACAATTGATATTACTGATGATGACCCTGTTGACGTAATTTTAAATTACGTTCGCCAGTTCGCGGCCTGTTCCCCGTTTCGTATCGGTTTTTGGGTCCGCGACAGAGGTTTCGCAGGCGAGAACGAGCACGCCATCTACATTCACGGCGTCTCTTTCCTCATTGTAACGAGAAAATTGGCGGCGAATAGAAGTGTGGGAAAAAACAAAATGAATTCTTTGTGGAGCAAAGCAGAGCAATTTAGGAATTAATTGCTAATGCCTTGAAAATGATGACGGTTCGTTGTCGAAACGTCGGCAAATAATAAATTGATTGCCTGCTCTCTTTAGCCAAAAAACACCCAAAAAGTTAATTATTACCGTTACCTCGGTACATCGGAATAAGCATGTATACGGTTCTGAAAATAGGAAATTTATCCAATTAATACGGAACGTTCAATAGTTAAGGACTGTAATTAATTACACATGCGATTTCATAGTGATAATTAATTACAGCATGATACAACGGAGATACGTTAAGGATAAATTATATCATGTACATAACGACTCGTTGTATATTAACATTAAGCTCATCAAGAATTCTAATAATTAAGATCGAATGAAATGTAAACATGCTAATCATCCGGCACTAATGGACTGTGTATCTGCCTAAAATGCAAAAACTGGGGCAAGAAATGCGACATTCTATTCAAAGGAATTCGGAGCCTAATGAAGCGTAAGCACCGGATTTGAATGGATTAGAACAGGAGCATCCAGAAATTACGCTCCAGGATTGCGGCCGACGGCTATTATGGGATTTTTGACATCATATTGATAGGGCTGTTTTGCCATAACAAATATACCGCATATACAAATCGAATGGTACTCAACAAGTTTTAAGTAAAGATTATTGCGGATTATTCAAAACTGAATTTTGAACATATTAGAGAAGAAGATGCAACAAAATTTTTACCAATATGAATAAATAGTGCAGGCCTTGAGTGACTTTTGCTCACAAGGAAACGTTGCGAAGTGACCGCCTCCGATTTTCTTATGTTTGTGATATGTTGTATTCCATCGAAAAATAAGAGGCACGTATTTATTTATATGTGCTCTTAAACGGATTTAAGGGGTGAAATTCACCCTCAAAGTTGAGCATGAAAAGCGGTGTTTGTGTAGTTTTACATAGAAGGAGTGTCTCAATTGCCACCAAACCAACTTTAAAACATTCCTTACCTGAAATGATGAAATTCATATATCCATCTTTCGATGTACCCTTATTGTAAGGGGGTGAACCACCCTCTGAAAATGTTCATTTTAATATAAAAAAAAAACTAATTATCCGATTTTAATGAAACAAAAACCAAATTGTAGAGCGAGGAAAAACAAAGTTGACCAGTTTTTGTATTTTTCGAAAAAAACAACTTTTAAGAGGAAAAACACGTCTTCAAGTATAAGTCTGTTTTCCTATTGTTAAAATCATTCTGATTGGTATAATTGCCGGAGACCTCTTATAGTACACTCACCTGTATACCTGAAAACAAGACATCATTAAATTCAGGCTTGTCTTTGTCGTTTTTCTTGTGATTCATTGTCTCTGCATGTGCCGCATATACACGTAAGTATTAAAGTATACTATTTTTTTTGGAAGTATTATAATTTATTTTATTTCAGGCATTATTAAGGTGTAATATACACTTCTTTAGTTAATACATTTTAATGTACTTCATATGTATTTCATTAATGTATTACACTCACCTGTATGCCTGAAAATAAGGCATCATTAAATTCAGGCTTGTCTTTGTTGGTTTTCTTGTGATTCATTGTCTCTGCATGTAATAAAGTATACTATTTTTGTTGGAAGTATTATAATTTATTTTATTTCAGGCATTATCAAGCTGTAATATACACTTCCTCTTAAAAATTGTTTTTTTTCGAAAAATACAAAAACTGGTCAACTTTGTTTTTCCTCGCTCTACAATTTGGTTTTTGTTTCATTAAAATCGGATAATTAGTTTTTTTACATCGGGTACATCGAAAGATGGATATATGAATTTCATCATTTCACGTAAGGAACGTTTTAAAGTTGGTTTGGTGGCAATTGAGACACTCCTTCTATGTAAAACTACACAAACACCGCTTTTCATGCCCAACTTTGAGGGTGAATTTCACCCCTTAAATTCGTTTAAGAGCACATATAAAAAAATACGTGTCTTTTATTTTACGATGGACTACAACATATCACAAGCATAAGAAAATCGGAGGCGGTCACTTCGCAACGTTTCCTTGTCAGTCGTTTTTACGAACTTTTAGTTTTACCAGACCTTCCCCTCACCAATTTTGTTCAAATTTGGCATACGTGTAGTACTTGAATAGAAACTTGTATGCCAAGTCGTAGCGAGCACGCTATGGATTTTAAAATGAATTTTAAAATTTATACGTTGATTAATGCGCCGGTTATAAAGGGATAATTACTGGTTCGAGTCCTGCGGGCGGACTTTTTTCTTTTAATTATCTGTGATTTTTCATATATTTAATGTTACCCTTTTCTGTTATCATTCTTTTTAAGTTAATGTTTTCATTACAAAATTTTCTTTTTTTTCTGTTCATTTTCTACTTATTGAATAATTCTATCTATTTTGTTCCTTCTTTCAAAGGGAGTGAGAAAGAGAGATTTCCAAACTACTAACTTTTTATTCTTTATGTTTATTCTTTTCAACGAGTGACTGATAGAGGATGCTGGTTAAAAATGACGAGTAAAACAAGTGCGTGTGAAATGACATATTTATTATATGCGCGATATTCTTAAGCCTGTTCGATGTGAGCAGAATTACTACATGTTTCTGGATGGTATTCATCGCAGAAACATTTAAAACAATATGTATTGAAACATCGCGCGCATCGTATAAAAGCTGCTTTTTTACACGCGCAAGGATTTTTTTAAATATTAATGGGGAAACACACTTCATTGACATTCATAAAAACATCTCTTTCATCAAAAAGTTTTGCAGCGAACCATGCGTAACGTAACATGTCAGAAAAAACCGATGCCGATAGTTGATTGTGTACAATGGATTGAATTTTTATGGCATCGTCTCTTGATGCTATGTCGCGGTTCTCTTCAATTAGAGAGGAACAATTTTGCAAACGCTTTATAAAGTTTTTCACCTGCCTGTAAAAGTATACGTCGCAGAGCTGAACCAGAGGCGTGCATTTTGGAGGACTAACTTTCAGAGTACATGTTCCGATACCCTCTTCATTTTGAAAAATCTCGTCATAGACGCACGGATTGGTTTGACCTTCCCAAGAATCTATTAATAATAGAAATTTCCGTTTCTCTACATTTGTAGATCGATGAATTCCGACGATTTCTTTTCTGGTTCCCCCAATGTAAATTGAAAGTCTTCGTCGTCCTCATCACTGTTATGAACCTCATCGAAAACATTTTCATCGTCAGCCTCGTGGAATAAAATAGGCTCTTCGTCCGTTACTAATTTCCTTTCCCCAAGCATTTCTACTGCATTATTATACAGTTGTTCGCCCATTACCCTCGATTCTTGGGAAATTGAGGAAGACGATTCTGTTGCCACAAGGTCACTTTCGACAAGAAGCTCTTCAAAATACACCACTGCATCTTTTAAACGTAATTTCTACGCGTCACTATGCAGTGAATTATCGTTTACTTCACAATCTGGCGCTTTTGACGAACTAGGAACTGGCTCCATTTCGCTCATGTGTTGTTGCTGCAAAAATTAACAACTGAGGACTAACGTCTACTTTTCAGATTTTCCCAACCCTCCCTTCTAACTGTAAAGTATTTTCATTCTTCCCCACCACCTCTTAAAAAAGGGGTACAGTAGTAAGCGTGCCTGTCGAGCCGCAGATAATTAGCAAAATTTCGTTGGTTCAATTTATGACCGTACCGGCGGTATGCCGGTTTATGGCCATACCGTAACGGTACATACCTTTTTTCTCTTACTTACTTTGTATAATTAAAAAAGATAATTGAAAAGCCACAGGTAATAAAAATAAAAAAGAGGCCGGCAGCAGGGCTCGAACCAGCGATTACCTGTTTACAACCGGCGCGCTGTCCGTTAGGCCACGCCTTCCGTTCTTTTGTTGTGTGTTCATTAGTGTATTAAACAACGTATAAATTTTAAAATCCATTTTTCTCGAAAACGCCTGAATAATGCGCGCTACTACTTGGCATACAAGAGTTTCTATACAAGTACTACACGTATGCGAAATTTGAACAAAATCGGTGAGGGGAAGGTCTGGTCCTCCCCTTGATACGGTCAAATTGCTGTGCGCGAAATCGCGTGTCGCTCCTCTAAAAACCATTTCGCTTCCTCGCTTACAGCTCTGTGGAACTGTACTACTAACACATCTCGCTATAATAATCAAATCCGCGATAAAGTTTAACATCACCCGCGAATATTATTGGTCAGATTCGATGATCACTCTGGCTTGGATCAAGTCACCACCTAACAAGTGGAAAACCTTTGTCGCAAACTGCGTGTCAGAAATTCAACAAGCGACAAATATGCATTGTTGGAATCATGTCGAGTCATCCGACAATCTAGCGGACATAATCTCTCGGGGGAGCTCTCCCACCTCAGTCGCCACAAGCAACCTGTGGTGGGCAGGTCCAACATGGTTACCCGAAGATAAAAGTCATTGGCCAGTTAGCAATCTACATGAAGCTAATGTGCTCGAACAACGCACAGCAAAGACTGTGTTAACCATCAAAGACCCCGTTCAAAGACTAGAACTCTTCCAACGGTTCTTGAATTTCACACGCATGACCCAAGTAATCGCATACTGCCTTCGATTCCCTAAAATTACGCGAGCCTCAATAATCACAAGAAAGGGTGAACAGCCACCACCAACCGAAACCGCGACCGGTTACCTTACAACGGCAGAACTGTGGCACGCACAAAACACACTAATCAAGCTCGTACAGGTAGAATGTTTTCCAAACGAACTAAGATCGCTGACTGGAAATCAAACTATAACAAATAACAGCCCACTAACATCACTCAAACCATTCCTTGATCAAGGAGGGATTATCGGGGTGGGTGGCAGATTATCTAATGCTCCAATACCGTATAATCAAAAACATCCGATCATCTTACCATCCAAGCATCAATTCACCGACCTCATGATTAGACACGAGCACGTAAGGCTACTCCATGCCGGATCTCAGCATGTCGTATCATCCATTCGCGCACGTTTTTGGCCACTCTCGTGCAGAGCCAGGGTACGGCAACTTTTTCGACAATACACAAAATGCTTCAGACCAACTGTAAACACATACCTGATGGGCGACCTACATGTTTCCTTGCCACATCGAATTAGCAGTTGACTTAAGCACGGAAGCATTCCTAAATGCATTCAGGAGATTCATATCAAGACGCGGAAGATGCCAGACAATCTACTCAGACAATGGTACGAATTTCGTTGGGTCGCGAAATGAATTAAATGAATTAGGAGTGTTACTATCAAACAAGGGCCATAATGAAAAAATAGCCAATTTCCTGTCAGCAGAACACATTCAATGGCATATGATTCCACCTCGTTCACCGCACTTTGGCGGACTGTGGGAAAGCGCAGTAAAGTCGGCAAAATCTCACTTGAAACGAGTTGTAGGTGACCAGCAATTAACCTTCGAAGAATTATATACACTGTTAACGTAGATAGAGTCATGTCTCAACTCCCGTCCTCTATCGCCACTGTCCAGCGACCCTACCGACCTTAATCCTCTCACACCAGGCCATTTTCTGATCGACGATGCTCTAACAGCACTACCACATGGTGACGTCCGAGAGCTGACAAAAAATCGGCACAATCGTTACCAATTGATCCAGCAAATGTTACAGCATTTCTGGAACCGCTGGCAAAGGGTATACCTGCATCAACTTCAACAAAGATACAAATGGCGTGAATCAGATTCACAGGCACATAAGCAGACGCCTCAGGTAGGAGCACTAGTTATCATTGTGGAAGACAATCTCCTTCCATCAAGATGGCGACTCGGCAGAATCACGGAACTACACACAGGAGCAAATAGGATAAGCCATAAAGTGTACTGAAGAGTACCTGGGCTTAAGGGCCTGCCGCACATGGTAACACTTAAAATTCCTATTGCCAATGTCCACCACCTCCATCCTTTGTGACGCCCAACCAACCCCCTCCAGGAAGGATTCTTACATCCACCGAGTCCTGGAGGAAGGTTCAGCGTCACAGGAACTTCACTTCACCACAATACTCACAAGGGGAGGCCGCCAGATTCGGGTCGCCAATTTTTTTCAAATTTTGTGTACATGTAGTACCCACCTAATGAAGTAAATTGGCAAAGCCGTACGATACAACTCTCAAAAATTGTTGAGAAAAATGAATTTGAATATTTGTGCCATCTATATATTCCTTCACGTTAGACGATTCATCACATCAACGCCGTAGCTGAGGTGGCAAAATAAAGACTTCTGGTCACGATGCGTGAACGACCGAGGTTTGAGTCTCTTTTAAGAATTTTTTTCCCTTGTTTTTCTTTTCGCAAATATTGGTAGAATTTAAAATATAATACACGTGAAGCATTAAACATTTTAAAATAATTTTTTGGCCTTTTTTAAAGTGTTACGGAACAAAAAACATACTATTAGCAATGAATATGTGTAAAACAATTTCTCGGAGTATGTACAAGGTGTCAAAAAATTCTCGATGGTCGATTTGGTGGATATTGATACAATAAACTTCCCGCAAAATTGACCTTGACCTTGAAATTCAAGGTAAAAGAAAAATTATTTTTTTTTCGTTGCATCATATTCTACTCGTCACGGGGACCAACTCTGCGAAAGGGACCACTAGTTAGAAATGTTCTGTTTTCTCGAAAAATGATGTTTATTTTCAAATAATTCTTATATGTCAAATAATTCTGCGCTGCCTTCGATCTCTTCTTCGTGTCCACATAATCCCACCATTCGACCTAATTATTCGTAACAGTCGGGCTTGCTCTCCTGCTTCTGTATGGCCACCACGCCTGTTCAGGCATTCCCGCAGACGGATTTCCAAGTTCCGACGAAGTTTGACACCAATATTACTTATTGCACGTAGACGATTGAAAGCTCGTTCAATTTGATTTTTTAATTGTTCCACGGATCTAAATTGTTGACCCATGCGGTAAACAATATCTTTTACTGCTCCCCAATGAAAAAAGTCCAGTGACGTCAGATCAGGTCTACGTCCTATCCACCGAGTCCCGAACATTTCATTTAATATCTATAATATAATTTCATTTAATAGTATCTGAAATATATAACATTAATACATACATGCAATGTACCAATATGCAATATAGAATACCAAATACACATGCACAGAACACAAATTTATCTATTATTGTGGGGATTTGGTTAGATTGACGACACGTCTTTTGTGGTAAAAAAAGAAGCAGTATAATTTGATAGTGACATCAGTTGTCTTGTACACTTTTCTATATATCTTCTTAATTACGAATATATTTACTTTCTTATGTTATTTTTACTTTTATAGTTTTTTACAGTAGTAAATCAGTATTATTCAGGCGATGATACTAACCGGAAGGAGCTCTTACTAGAAAATATCGGGCTCACTCGCGCCACACTCGTAATCCATAGTTAACATAAGGCAAAGTACCATTTCCAACAATTATATATACATATCGTATCTGCAAGGCATATATTATTGATTCAAAACAATAAACTATTAAACACCATGCACATTTCGCAAAGGGCACGCCATGACACACACACACTTGGTTTTCATAATGCTAACAGGAAGACATACATCATTTACGTTTGTAAAAAAAGTCCGTTCGTCGGTTAATTTTGAGGCAAACCATGCGTATTTAATCATATTTTTAAAAATGGGTGCACTTATTTGGTTGTGCACCAGCGTGTGAATTTTAATGGCATTTTTCCGGGAAGCTATATTCCGTTTATGCTCTAACAAATAAGAGCAGTTCTGTAATTTTTTGATAAAATTTTTTATTTGTCGATAAAAATACACGCTGTATGGCTGGCACACAGGGGTGCACTTCGGTGGTATTATTTTTATAGTGCAATTGTTTTCTCCTGTTTCATTAGAAAAAACTTGGTCATAGATAGCGGAGCTTGTTTGGCCGCCCCATGAATCTATTAACAATAAAAAATTTTCATTTTCTGCGTATGGTTTTATGACACTGTTTAAAAAATCAATATATAATTTTGTCGTTAATTTGCCTGATTTTGAACAGGTGACTGTTATATTTTTAAATTGACTGATAAATGATTCTATTTTTTGTTTTACTGCAGGCCCAAATGTGTCTGTTTTTTCTTGCAAACATATGAAAACCTTTGGCAACAATTTTCCTGACAATGTTATGACATATTGCGCCGTGTATGAATGAGTCATGGCGTGCAAACTTTGCTTTTTAACTAAAACATTCTTCGATCCTTGTGCCGCAAGAGATCGATCGAATATTAACTGATACTGACAGTCGGTCTGATCAGTATTAATAATCAAATCTGGTTTAAATTTAGTATCAAGATATTTTGATTGTGTAACGAACCTGTCTGCGGCAGTTTCAACTTCTGCGAAGCTGTGTACCTCGTTTTCACTCACGTATCTGGTGATTTTACGTTGTCGAGTTCACCGCGTTGTAATTCAATTAAAAAAGTAAAGAAACTTCGCAGTTAACATCTAGCCTTCTATCAGTAGGGAGCTCTCCTAATTCAAACTTCAAATTACCAAGTCAGCTCTCGACCAGTTCGGACCTCTTCTATTTCGCTCTATAAATCAGTTTCCACTCGGTGTTAATTTTTATTCGCTGTTTCCTCTCGTCAAACATATACTTTACAATTTCGTGTGTCCTGGCACCCAGTGGGCTGAGCTTCAACCTATTCATCGATCATCAAGAATTTACAACTACTGTAAGTCTAATTCAATTATTTTACGTTTATATAAACAGCTGTATTATACGTCACGAGCGAGCAATTGTAAACTGTTCTAAACCATACGAAATCATTACCAATTTGTACTGCCGTCTGTAGCATTTAATTTTATCACAATATATGTACACATTTAACCGTTCGTTGGAATCCTCATCTTCTTTGGAAACCCTACGCAATAAATCCTATCATCTTCCAAACTCGCTTCCTCTCGACGGACAACAAGTAAATTCTTTTCTCTTTCAAATCCTGACGTGCTTCCGATTGGCTCGATTCACGAGGAATTTCTTACTCCTAGCGCTTACTCAAACAAAGACGCGCTTTCACTAGCGCATCTGCTTAAAGTACGTAGGTTTTCTCTAGCGAAAAGGGCTTATCGGATAGACAGTGTTCATATTTCCCATCTCTATATTTGTAATACGCACGTTCATTCTGTACATCTCCCTAGGCGTTCACGCGAATTTAGTGACTATCTGGTTATAACAGAAGAATTAAGTCGCGGCGCATCCCAAGTAAATTCGCTTAACTGCGTTTGACTCGAAAAATCGACTATCCGTGGCACAGGTCGAAATTCTCTAGCGATACCGCACCTGCCCGGACGTAACAATGTCCAATTCTCAACTAAAATTGAAAATATTGTTATTGTGTCTTGTATTTATAATAATTTATAGAAAGTTTCAGTATTTTCTAAAAGAATCATTAAGTCATACATCAGACATACCGTTTGAGATCTTCTTTCCGTGATGTTATCAAATGTAATAAAGAATAGGTCTAATATTCTTGGATTGTCGCTTAAATTATTTAAGACAGACGCTTTTATTCCATGATGTTCAGAATACTTCCAAACTAATAGTGTGTTTTTTACTTTTTGCCAAATCCATGATTGTTGTGTCGTACTTTCCTCTTCACTACTCTCATCTATAATTATACGCCTTATACACTTTATGACTGGCACAATTGCGTCACTATCAGGGGATTCGTTATAACTGCCTTCATTTAACACTTTTGTATTTTGCATTTTGAAGGGGTTTCTTAAATTTCAATAATTAAATTGCTTCGTAACAGCAATGATAAGAATCGTGACTAACTGTCATGAGGTACTGATAAGAACTAACATTCAGTCACGATCATAACGGGCAAAAAATCAGTCCGCGAGCTCGGCTTGTTATGTTTAGGTTTGGCCCAAGTATCTGTTCTGACTCGCGATATTCATGTTTGGGCGAAAATCTTCATCACGAGTCTGACTCGCTAAAGTACGGGAAGTGGTTAACGAGCAACCGCCGCGTTTCCTCGAGGTGTCAAGTGACCATCCGGAATGCATTTGCGCCATCGCGACCACTTTCTTCTTATGATCCAGGGGGATGTGGCCATACACTTTTGATTTCTTTGCAGGCGGTTCAGACCAACTTTCGTCTGATTTACTAGACGAATCTGAATCTCTTACTTCTTCAAAATCTTCATTTTCGGATTCTGGACGTGCAAGCTCTTCGTCTTCTATTAAACGCATGCCAGCAAGCATATCATTAATGCGTCAACGGATTTCCACCCCCATCGCTGTAGCTTCAAACGATGCATTATATTTCTCCGGCTCGTCGGGTATCAGATTTTCTTTTATTAAAATGTTTGTACAGACTTTCATAGCACCAGCAAGGTCCATCTGCTCTTTTAGATGCACTTCCACACCACACTTTTCTTTTTCTAATGGTGTTACTATGGGCTGATACTGTGGAGATGACAATGACGTACCAGGCATTGCATGGATGCTGACAGACAATGGTGACAGTAAAGATGATGGAAATGGTCGTAGTTGTGAAAATGTACTTGGGTCTCGTTCTATGTGATTTAAAACTACTCCCTGAACTGGTGCACGTATTTCAGTGCCCTCTTCATCACTATTCTCGTCCATAATTTGTTGAGTATCGGTGTCCATCGGCATTGGTAGGTTTCTGGAGACAGATTGATTTGACAACTTAATAAAGGGCAATGTGAATTGCATTACTTCACTCAAGTAATATTGTTTTTTGTTTTTCTGTCCGGATCTACTTTTGCTGGGTTTTAAATGTCTCACGAATACGTTTCGTATATTTCGTCACCTTTCTTTGCATGAGCCTTTGCATGAGAATAATGCTCTCAACATACCTCCACCCTGTATATCGCCAAGTGATAGGAGTAATAATCTTTTCCCATACTATTCTGTGGGGGATGAAGCGTTTCCGCTATTGCGGTATTTAATGCGACCATACCCACAAAGAACGTTAAATAACATAAGAAGAATTTTCAACTACCGTCTCAGTAGAGCCAGGAAAACGGTCGAATGTGCATTTGGAATGATGACCGAAAAGTTCCCTGTTTTAAGCAATGCAATACGTTGCAAGTCAGTGCAAAAATTAGTCAATATTGTCAAGGCTACCTGTATTTTATACAATTATGTGCGAAAAAGGGAAGGGATACTATACACAGCTCAAGAGTTTGAGGCTCAATCAAAAAGTTACCCAGATTTGGTTCCTGAACATCTTCAAATATCCTCTCTTTCATCGTCACAAAAATCGGAGGAATTATCTTGCCAATCATTTTATTACTCCAGACGCTTTCCTTCCGTGGTAATTCAATTATTGTGTATAATTTGTATAAATTTATAATTTTTGTTATAAAAGTCTCAATAAAAAATCTTTTCGCTAACCTGTTAAATTGAATTTTTGTCCAATAGCATTCCACGCCTTGTCCACTACGTCTTTCCTCGCATAATACGGCAATTTGTAATTTTACAAACATGGATACTTTTCCACTTCCAGCACAAACTGTACATTGGAAGCGTGTTCTCACGCCATTTTTTCCACAAACTGTATATTTTGATGCTAATGTTTTTGTTATAGTGTCGGCGGATGCCACTTGAGATCTTTTTTTCGTTAACATATTTTTTCTTTTCCTTTTTCACTTTAATGGTTTTACAGATATATCCCAGACATTGCCTATTGCAACGTCTGTCGTTAGAGACAAAACAGATCTCAGGAATGCAACCGTACCCTTCTCCGGTCCTTTTGGGTTTTCTGAGAAAGGACCCTTAACTGCAAATAGGGTTTCCACCAAGCATTTCATGTACGCGAGGACAGTCAGTCGACGTCTAGCTCCCGAACAGTGCGGTCACTAAATAAAAGTCAGTTAAAAATCATCCAGTTTGCATATCTTTTCTGTAAGCGCAACCCAAACCTTTGGCATTTGCAACAATGACAGCGACTCACGAGCGACGCGCAGCGTACGCGTAGTAAAGTCGAGTCTGTTGTGAGTCGCGCCGTGGGAAAAAGGCCTCTTAGAACAACTGCTTATCACCCAGCAGCAAATGGCCTTGTCGAACGTTTTCATAGGCAGTTGAAAGCAGCAATAAGATGCCACAACAATGAGAGATGTATCGATGCACTGTCGGTGGTATTATTAGCCTGTAGCAGAGCTAGTGTACGGGGAAAAATTACGATTGCCAACGGAATTCTTTACAATTTCGGCCTGCGAAGTCTCGGATGAGTCTTCTCGTCCAGCTTCCTCGGTTTCTTCCCTCTCTCCACCTTTGCTGCCAACGGGCAAGCGTTTTCGTTCTTTCTTGTTCCATTATTTTATCTTCCTGTTGTTGGTCTGTTTCTTCCCTTCTCCTCTCGTAGGTTCTTTTCCTCTCTTCTAGTCCATGAAGTCTTCTAGTCTCAATCTATGAAGACCTGACCAGTGCAGATCTTCCAACTCGATGCATCGGCGGTTGTACACAAAACCGTAACGAAATATTCAACTCAACTGTGCGGGCATTGGCCCCGAAATCTATTTCGAGTGGTAAAACAGTCTGGGATGTAGCTACGGATATTGCATTTTGTGTTTACAATAATGGGTTTTCAGCAATTTTGCACGTAATGAAGACAATGGACTTGGAAATCGACCCCAACAGCTACGAAATGTGCCTGGAGATCGACAAATAGCGCATAAAGCTTGCAGAGAGATTACTGTCTGAAGTGGTAAAAGAGGCAAGGATCGCTTCAAGATCCAGCAGAAAAGAAATGCAAGAGCAGGACGATAATCTGGAAGTCCAATTGTGTGGTGCAGGCATCGCAGATTAAAGGTATTGCAAAATTATTCATGATTTTCTACTACTCAAAACTTCTAACGCGTTTATCTCAAAACTGTATTTTTCAAGTTGGCCGAAAACATAACTCAGAAAATTTTCAACCGATTCACTTGAAATTTTGAACGTATCTTTAAAAATACATTGTCTATGGAAGTACATAGGATTTTTTTTTATATTGCATAGTTTATTTGTTATTAACAATTTTCTGACAATTTTTTAGGCAAATTTTCCACTTTTCACTTTAGAAATGCGCCATTTGGCCAAAAACCAATATATCGAAAAAAACCCTACGTACTTCTATAGCTGTTGTTATATATAATCGAAAAACATTAATTGGCTCATCATAATTTAAAAATTACGGAAGCTGTTTGTCCGGCCGTGGAACCTGGAAAAACGGAGAAATCACAAAAACGCTGCACAGCCACCATTTTGAAATTAATCGCTTCAAAAAAATGATTGTATGCAGCCACTGATATATATGATAAACACCCTTTTTTATAACTCCGATTTTTTAGTTTTTTTGGAAAAAAAATCCCGAAAAAATAGGCTTTTTTCGGCCTTTAGAGTGGCCTAACCCCTTATACAAGATAATCCAGAAGAGTCGTACTTTTCGGACCGCCTTGAAGGTTGGTGGAAATTCGGTGGGGCTGCAAAGCGGTACTCGTCACTGATTGGACAAGAGGACGCTGGTGGGAGGCATTCGAGGGTTTATAAGGGCCACGTACCCTTGTCAGGTAGCCACTGTTGCTTTGTGTCCGCTACGTACAGTCGCACCAGAAATTTCCATATTTTTGTCTTCGAACATCACACTGTCGCCCTTTAAATAGGTAACGTAGAAAACATTAATGCAAAACAGTTTTTTGTTTCAATTTCCTGATCCTTCTAGTTGACTCCATATTTCTGTAGTAATTTATATTCTTGTCTTCTGCGTATCATATTGTATTAGTTTTTAAATGTCTGTGTCAGATCTTGTTTATTTCTGTCACCATGCACAAGGAGACCACCATGCAGAAACTGGTAGAACTCACTGCGGAGAGATTCTTCTTGAAGAGGACAAAGCGTATGGGTTCTTACAACGACGTTCTTCACTCCACTATCTGATTCCTCTGGATGTGACGCGCAGGGATCATCAGGAGAAGCAGAGAGAAGGTCACCGGGAGCTGTCTGAGTTCCGAAAACCGGAAGTATTTGAGTGCGACAATTGCACAAAATACTTTTTGCATCGCACAACATTTCGGCGTCATTTGCTAAAGCACGCAAAATTGACGCGGTGCTATAAATGTCGTCAGGAATTTAAAACTTTCGCTGCGAAACGACGTCATATGCGATGGTGTCGAAAACGTAGATTTTAACATACGTAATGTACTGTTGTAAATGTAACTTAGGTCTAAATGATACTAATAGTAATATTAATGTATGTACTATATTGTAATGTGATACAAAATATATCTCTTGTTTTATATTTACACCAGAAAGTGTAGGGTATATTCTTCCGATCGCCGTGCTCAAATATTGGTAATCTTCTCCCCAGCAAATTGTCCAAGTAAGACATTTCCGTTGACTTTGTTCTTTTTACGCGTTCTTTACATTGCGAACGATGTTTTCTGGTGCAGAGTACACGAGCCAGTTCTGATAAAAAAGATACCTGAAATCCTATGGTCTACAATGTTCTAATTAATTAGAATGGATACACGTTCGATCAAAGTTCCTATGCCCTTGTTTCTGTCTGTCGTGCCACCCATTGAATTTACCTGATGTACATATTGTTACGATACTACCATGTTTTCCGATATTGTCACAGTGACGGTTGACCTTTGCATCTGGCATTACATTCAATTTCATAAATATGAGTAAACGAAAGTGATCAGTTGCAGCCCGTACTACTTTGTCAATTAGAAAGATGATCATTGTTACGAAAGTATTTGGAATTTTCTGCGGCAACTGCCCGACGATCCGTCATTTCGTGCTGACTTATATTTTGATGCCAATTAAGTCATATACAGCACATTGTGTACAATACTGGTGTCCGTCGCATAAATCCTTTACGATCAGCGGCCGGATTAGTTCCACTGCGTCATTTCTATCCGTTAGGGTTGTCAATGGAAAAATCCCCAGTATGTCCTCGACTTATCATCCATGTAACACTATTTAAATTAATATTGCTTCGTTTATGTCGTCGGAAAGTAGTAGGTATTACTGACATGAAAGTTTTTGAAACATTTTAATTGGTTTCAAGAATTGAGCACTTTCCCCCAAAATTCGACAGTTGATTTCCTTTCAGTAATCAGCCCTAAAAGTTTAAAATGCAAATTGTATTAAAATTGTCTGCCGATAAAAACACTGGAGCAATGAGAATAATACTCCAAAGAGATTGTCAAAAATGGTTAAAAATGACTTTTTTCATGAGAGATGGTTAAAAATTTCATATAAATAGCAACAGTACAACGGAGTCCTTGTAAAGGTAAACAAGCGAGCGATGTACGCTTAACCTTGACGGAGCCTATTCCAGACAAGAAACGTATACCGGTAAACGGTAAGCCGGCCAACGTAAACGGTAGTCCAGCAAGAATTAATACGAACATGGAACTTACATCGCCGATAAACATGCCTATTGAATCATCAATCACAGAAGACAAATTTGAAAATTTAACGGTTCATACTGAAAGACTACGCGAGCTGGAAAAGTGAAAATACATCTCGAGGTGAACGACGGTACAACGGGTTTAAACACGATAACTTTATTTTCAAAAAGAATTGCAAATGAATTATCGGACGTAGTGTTCCGCCAATGTAGAGTGTACGCGTTCGTGTCTCGACCAGAAATGTTTCACCTGCCTCTTCTTTCGATATCCGTTCAGTTTCCCAATCCGCGCTCCCCACCACTGAACCCACCTGATTGGTCACATCACGCACACACTGACTGGTGTTAAACAAGAGAGGGGACAACCATCTCTCATCCGTTAAAACTTAAATCTAAATCGTTCAAATCGATTGAAGTACGTAACGCCCGCTGACGCGTCATACTGACAAATATCAATGTAAATAATAGGAGATCGAATGAAAATGTACATGTCTCGTTGGATGAACAATTACAATCTTCATAAAATGAAATATTATGTCAACAATGCGAAATAGTGCGGCTACGTCTTAATTTTGAACAAAATTCAAATTTCGATGTAAATGCTGATATATTAACGAGGATAATTCAATGTTCGAATTTGCAAAATTTGGAAATTAAATTGCCTTAATTTGTCAATACTGCCACATCTAATCCTAAAGAATTTATTACAAAATTAGAACAATATTTTGTAGCTAATGGTTCCCAGGAATGACATAAATTAATTACTTTAGAAACGGTGTAAAATAGCAAAAATTTCTACACAAAAATGCTAAGTACAGGAAAATATCTTATACAATATTCACATCTACAATCGATGTTTATGATCAACTAAAAGAAACATTGTTAAAGCTGAAACACAAATTTTATAAATTCACTTTTAAAACAGAAAAAGTGAAGTCAATAATACTAAAAGGACTGCATAATAATGAATTATACGCCTGAAGCAGTTCTAAACGAACTGAAAAAAATAACTCCAAAGGAAGTAAAAATAATCAAAGTAACAAGATTCTCAACAGGACACTCAAGAAGAAATAATATACAGGGTGAGGCCCCAATAATTGCCACCTAGAATAACTTCGAAAGTATGATAGTAGTCGAAAATTTTGCGATACAAGAGTTGCATGGGACGACGGGGGCTTTCATATGACGTCAGTTTTTTGTCCCTAGATGGAGTCGCTTCAGAGATTTGAGGGTCAACTATGTTTTTTTAGATAGAATGCTATATTTTAGTACTTATTTTCTAATAGCGCAGTGGCAAATATAATTCTTGGATTATAGAATTTTATTATTGCAAAGCATCGGTGAAGGTAGATCTGTTACGATTCGATTGTTGGCTCGGAGCAGACATGGAAGCCGGCTGCTTACGGAGCGTCCCCGTAGGGAAACAAGGGTCAATAGGATCGGGGTTAATTTCAAGAAATTCTGGTGCTAAGAATAAATCCTGGACGCGCTGGAATTTTCATCACAGAAGAAGCTGTTAAGGGCCATTTTACCATCTATCGACCGCCATTACAAGACCAAATTTTCAGGTCCTGGCAGGCCCAAAATCCAAGGCTATCTTCTGATCTAGTTGGAGCTACGTTGCTTATTGAGTGGCCCTACGAAAATATTCGGATTATGATTTATATACAGAATAAACCCTATGTCCGGTTACGGAACGGAAATCTGATGGAGAGGTGGGAAGAGCTGTTTTCGGGACGGGCAGCACACGAGCATGTTTCCACATGGAAGGAAAAAATGGAGTGGATAATGATTGATAAAGTAGGTGGAGTATAAGAAGGAAGGTTGACGGAAGAGAGTGACTCCATATCGAGATAGGGATACCATCGACCCCCTTTGCTGAAGATTTGAAGCTAGAAAGCGGATCTAATAGATCGAGTGGAGTAATGTAAAAAAAGAAGAATTTAGTGTCGTTAAATGAATTTTTACTGACTATGTTTAAGACAGCTTGTATCGACTGCGAATTAAGCGAGGATGACTGGAAGACCTAGAGGAAGTATCGTTGAAGTTCATCAACAGGAAACATAACCTATCCCCTAGTTTTTTTAGGGGACGCAACACCCACATGCCTTAAATTCCTCCAAAGCTGGAGGAATTTCTTTCATAGTACGAACATCGTGCTTTCCATATCTGAAGCTTCACGCTTTCGCGGAGATTCACGAGTTGAAGTTTAAGATTATTATCACGACATAATCTATACTGTGCTCTCAAACGATCCCGTCGACGTATTCCGTTTTTTAGATCTGAGTTTATCCAGGGACTCTTAGGCCGACGCTTTCTAGCAGGCTGACGAATGGAGACACTGCGTGTAACCGAACTGCTCAAATAGGAAGTTAGGCAATGAACTTTGTCGTCTAAAGAATATGTACAATAGAGTTGCAGCCAATCATGAGAAGTTAGATCGGTTATGAAACAACTCACATCAATGTTATTAAAATCGTAGTAAGAAGAGGGTGGTGAGTGTGGACCAGTCGTCAGTGTGGACCAGGCTTGGGCAGTAACGAATTTAACCGTTACTTTTATCGTTATTTTTTTGAATCTTTTGATTTATTTAATGTGTTGTTCTTACCATTACGCGTGACAAAATTTTAATCTTAAGCATAAAGCCATAAGTAAATCGATCAATGGACAATTAAATATTCTTATTACATTATTAAAATGCTTGAATGGGATTAGCCGACTTACTCACAGTATATAAACGCGCTATTCCGTTCCGTAATACGCTGTCAGTAGTGAAAATCTACAGTGTACGTGACGTAAATTATAGATATTCAGTGCAGGTAGTGAATTACGGAACGCAGCAACGATCGTGAACACGATTAAGCACGTTACAATTAAAGTTATACTACCGATAAAGAGAACCTCCATACATTATTTAAGCCTTTTAGTGGCGCTTCACTTGCACTTGCGAAAAGTGCCGACGACGATTCATATATCGTTGCGTATCCAGTGGCGCCTTACTATTCGCATTGAGAGAGAACTCTATCTCGAAATAAATTTTAAAACTTTATAAATGGTCTAATTTCATTGCAAAAGAATTAAAAAGTTTGTTTTTGTAAACATGTTGATAGTTAGAACAGAAGGCTCATGTGTCAGAAAACAACACTGCATCGACGCGGCGTGTCTAAAATCTTTCATTCAGTCTTCCCTTGGCCTTTCTAAAGAGCACTTCGTAGCAGTTATTGTGTGAAAACCGTCACCTTTTTGACAGAATTATAATTAGCAGCAGAGAATTTTGTAAATATTATTCTTAGTTTGGTGTTTATGAGTTTTTTCCCAAATCCTAACAAATTCGTTAAATTGGCCCGGTGTTCTTCGCATAGGTACGATACTTTCGCTCGGCACGAAAAGGGTTAATAGTAAGCCTCAAAAAGGTTGTGAAAGATAATACAATGGAAGAAACAAAGAGTACGCCTGGACCTTCCAAGGAAAAAAGTCTGGAATATGAAATGCCATGGTCAGCATATTCCAAATTTTTGGATTTTCGGCCGAAACTCAGCAGTGAAAAAAATTGTGCCTTTGCGTGTAAATTTTGCGCAGATGGAAAAATTATCCATGCAAGTAAAAGCTCTGCAGCAAATTTAAAGAAACATTTCAATGTAAGTATTATTTATTTATTTATTTAATAAAAATAATAGTTTTATGAGAAAATAAAAAATATATGTGTATATGTCTTTTTAAAGATTAAAACGTTATCTTTACATGTCTCAAATATACATACTATTATAAAAATTCTTTATTTTCTTTTTTATGTCGAAATTGAAGTTATAATCTAGAATACTAAAATATAATACATATAAAACAAAGCAAACTAGCTAAAACTAGCAAGATAGCTAAACATTAATTACAATTATAATAATGAAAAATGAGATATATGTAATATATATAACAAAATTGAATAAATTAAGTACTTAATAAAAAATAAATAATATTTCTGTCTCAATAAACCGACATGCTGTTTCTAATAAACGAAGTAAATTGCATTGTTTTCATACGTTTCTTTCTGTTTTTCGCCATTTTTCTCAAATAAGCGGCTCCCACTGTACATTAATGCTTTTGTCATGATAACTTTCAATTGTCTAAATTAGGGGAACACGTATCTTTCTCTCAGAGTTTTTTTCTTTTAATATTGGTACATATTAATACATTGATAACTTTTGCAATTGTTTCAATTCTTTGTTCTTTCTCCTAAAACTTTTATAGTTATTTTTTCTTAAATATGTTTCTTATTTGCTTCTGTTTTTTGCCAAATCATACCCATTACGTATTATATTTTTTAATAGAGTTTATTCTATTATCATACTCTTTTCCTATATAACTCATGAAATTTATTATTATGTGTGTATTTTACATCAAGATTAATTTTTTCTTATGTAATACATTTAATTAATAGGCAAAACATCCATACAAATTAAAAGATTTAGAAAAAGCAAAAATAGAACTGAAAATAACTAAAAGACCCAATGAAGATGTCCTAGAAAATCCAATTATAAAAAGACAACAGGTTTTAGAAAGATGGGGTTCAGGAAGTGTCACAGTTACTCAAAAAATGTTAGATGCTGTTATACTACGTTTCATTATTGAAGATATCCAGGCTTTATTAATTTGGTTAGAATTGGAATGCCATCATCTATACGAATAATGTGTAGAAAAACTTTAAAAACAAAATTTAGTAAAGTATATCTTGAAATGAAAAATGCTCTTGATAATAAATTAAGTGAAATTGAAATAGTTTCAACTACAGCAGATTTGTGGAGCAAGGCAAAAAGGTTATTCAACTCTGAGTAACATTATAATTTTTTTTTTTAAATATGTTTCTTATTTTTTAATATTTCGACAATTTAGATTAAAATTTTTTTGTTTCTTTTTAGAAGTTATTTAGGTACAATGGTTCATTGGATCGATCCTGAAACGTTAAAGAGAAAATCTTCTGCATTGGCTTGTCGTAGAATAAAAGGGAAATACACGTATGATGTTTTAGCTGCAGCAATTAATTCTGTATTTGCAGAATATCATATTCAAAATAAAATATGCTGCACGACAACTGATAATGGATCAAATTTTGTGAAAGCATTTCGGTAATCTAATGTTTAATACAAAAATCAAAAATATATATCAAGGCATTAAATGTTTAAATATACTAATATAAATAAACAAAAACAGGGGTAACGAAAGCTAAATTCGCGAAGTGTATACATAAATGATGAATCCTCCCATAAATAAAATTATCTCATAATCTTTGGGAGATTGACCATTTACATAGATTTCCTTGGGTTTGGCTCTCATTAGCCTCTGGCTGTCGTTAGCCTTTTTCTTTATTTAAAGTTCTGGTTTATTAAGAGTTTTACAACACTTTTAGAGCTTTTTCTGTATTATAAATACATTTTTTTGCATTAAAGTGTTTTACTTTATAAGGAAAATGTATAATTTGTTTAGAATTTTTGAAAGAAATGAAAATGAGGATGAGGATTCTGATACCACAGAATTTCATAATTTAAATGACTTAATTATGGTCCATGCAGAAGAATCAGAAGATGCAGGAGATTTAATAATTCTTCCAGCACATCGTAGATGTGTTAGTCACACGTTGAATCTCATTGCGGTGAAAGATTCTGAAAAATCTTTAGACAATGATGTTTCATATAAAAAAAAGTATAGAATAATATTTGCTAAATTATCAAAATTATGGAGTAAACAAAATCAATCTACGCAAATAGCTGACAAAATTAAAGACATTTGTGGTGTTTATTTAAAGACCCCTGTTATTACAAGGTAAAAGTTTTTATTTCTATCTATATAAATATAAATATAATAATAAGTTGTTATTTAAAATCTATTTATTTTTTACTTTAACAGATGGAATTCTACTTTTGATTCCGTACTTCAGCTAGTAATGCTTTCAAAAAATAATACAGAGAAAATAAATCAATGTTTAGATTATTGTAATTTACAAAGATTAAATGATGATGAAATTAAATGTCTGGAAGAATATTGTCAGGTAAACTGCAGCGTAAAATACAATTATTCAGTATAGAGCCTTTTAATTTTCCTTCTAAATATTTTTTCTTCTACATCTTTTGTAAAAAAAAAATATTTTAAATACAAATTGTAGGATTTCGATAGGCACATAAAATAAATTACTATAATTATTATATGATTTTTATGTGAATTAACTATAATTTTTATGTGAAATCTCTTTGTATAAAAAACGTAGAAAAATTGAAAACATTAAAGTTCTTCAACCTTCAATATTGCCATTCATTAGTTAAAGCTATCCAGCAAGGTTTGAACAAAAGGTAATTTATTAATTTAGTTAATGTTAATACATATGTTATTTAGTTTTAAATAAAGATTTAATTGACAAAATATTTTTTTATTTAAAACTATTGATTTATCAGCATTAACTTTAATAAAACAAAGAATGTCGCTTAGTTTACTATATTCAATTTTAGATTCCTTACAATCTGCGAGGAAAAAGAATTAATAATCGCAGCTTATTTACATCCGAAATTTAAATTAAATTGGTTATCTGGAGAAAAAAGAAAATTTGCGGAAAAATGCTTGCAGAATTTATTGGAAATCCGTTCGATTGAAAATTCTCCAAAAGCTGGAAAATCTGATGACCACGATGAGTTTTTCGTTTTTGAGCAAAAAAGTGTGTCAAGTGAATCTGAAGAGGAAGAGTTACAACGGTTTTTAAAATCAAGTAATAATAACATCGACATGTTGAACGACTATTCGAAAATAAGAAAACTTTTTATTAAATATAACACTTCTCTACCAAGCAGTGCGTCTGTGGAGAGAATGTTTAGCGTTGGTGGCTCTGTATTAACACCACAAAGAGGTCGTTTACGGGATGAAACCATGGAGCAACAAATTTTATTAAAAATTAATAAAAAATATCGATAAAATTTTATAATGTTTATTTTGTAATAACCTAGTAATGAATTGGTCACACGTTTCTTACGCAAAATAATTTATTTGTTTATATTATAAAAAAAGTAACGGAAATTGTAACGACTCGTTACTTTCTAATAAATGTAACGGTAACGAGTTACTTTTATAAAGTAACTTTCCCAACCCTGGTGTGGACTACTATGTCTTTGGAGATGAGTAACTCAATATAAATAAGGTCATGCCCAAACAAGTATGAGGCATCCTTTTGACCAGCAGAAAGCACTCGGTTAAAATCCTCTGCAGCACACAAATCAAGCCATGTATTGTACACGGGTGTGTGATGTGTGGGGTTGAATTCAACTAATGTTAAGTTATGTGTGCTGAAGAAGTTTTTAAGTATAGCCAGAGTCGAATGTATCCGAGTTCAAATCAGCAGTGAAATCACCCATAATGATAACATCAGAGTAGAGGTGCATGAGTGTCTCAAATGCATGCTCAAAAAAGTTTAAGTATCCAATTTTGGGAGGCCGATAAACTACAGCAAACAGAAGTTTGATATCATAGCTGTTGCGTCGCCGGGTCGTGACCAAAAAGATGGTGCGTTATCCGGCGTGTGACCTCTTGATCAATTAAAATACTGAGGCCTGGTTGGGGGTTCTAACTCGCCATCAATTAAGATGTTGAGAAAGATAGGGATTCACTACCAGTTACAATTGATAGACTATTTATTGAAGAACAACGTTGGAACGGCAAGAAAAGAATATGCGCGAGATGAGTGCTCGTTTGCACTACATCGTACAACGTGACGAGAATCTTATGAGTTCTGTAAGAGTTCTCTGAGAGTTCTGGTTGTTTCTTCCTGGCGCGCTGCTTATAAGGGAGTTCGCCCGGAAATTGGAGAGGGAAAACATATCATAAAAAATAGTACATTTGTGCATTTCGTGCTGAAGCTAGTAATTGGCGACACAGCTTGGTCCGAGTTTACCATCGGTGCCGGTAATCAATGGGATGGAGGTACCCGTTCTTCGTTGACCTGAGTACCTCAGCGCTCGAGGTAGCTATTGTTTAGGCTCATGAAGAGTCGGACTAACCTTTAGTAGGAATCTAACGGAGTCGTAAAAGCTCTTAGATACATGTGTAGTCCAGTGTTGAAAGCTAAGTTTGGTTGGCATATGTCAGTAATATTATTTAGCGAGAAGAGAAAGTTGCTGAATATTTTCTATGTCCGTTGGTTTTTATGAGTCGCCTACGTGATGTACAATAGAGACTGTTCGAGTAAGGGTTCGTGAGAATATCGAGTCGCGGGTGAAGTTAGAAGGACATATGTCCACGATCGCGTATTGCAGTGCGCTGCAACATACCGCCCCTCTTGAACGGCTTGCGTTCAACATTTCGCGGTAAGGATGAGTCGAGTTTAAACGTGTGGTCGCGAGTTATTGAGCCTTGCTTGAACATAAAATACGATTGTTAGCAAATATTACTGATCTAAGCTTAATCTGAACATAGGGTACATTAATTGTATCGATAACAAATATAAGCTTAATGTTAGTCAGTATCGAGGTCAGCGTCCAAGATGAGGGGTGAGAGCTTCTTGACGCTTCGTTTGACTTCGCCTGTTGAAGTCCGTAAGGTTATGACGCGTATCACACCGTCAGCTCCTGGATGTGTCTTAACTATGCGTCCAAGTGGCCAACGCATAGGGGGTACATTGTCTTCCTTGATGGTGACTAGGCTGCCGATGTCGAGTCCGTGTTGATTCCCAGAGTGCCACTTGCGTCGCACGATCAATTGGTGGAGGTATTCCTTATACCATCGCTGCCAGAAGTGTTGCTTTATCTGTTGTGTGTGCTGCCACGTTGATAATCGAGCGGGTTTGAGGCTGGAAAGATCGTGCTCCGGTACACCGGTTAATGTGTCACCAATTAAGAAGTGTGCTGGAGTCAACGCACTGAGATTGTTGGAGTCGGTTGACAATGGAGTTAGCGGTCGCGAGTTTAAGATACCTTCGATCTCGATCACGCATGTTAGGAGAGCTTCATAACTCAATAATGTGTCTCCTATTACGCGATAGAAATGCTGCTTAAAAGATCTTACGGCAGCTTCCCAAAGGCCTCCAGAGTGTGGCGAGCGTGGCGGTATATAATGCCAATTTACATTTTGCTGTCTTAGGTGTGTCTCGATTGACTGCTGACGCTCGGGTGAGTGTAGGATCGCGTGCATTTCTCGTTGGGCTCCGACAAATGTGGTAGCGTTGTCGGAATACATGTCTGAGGGCTTACCTCGGCGGGCGAAGAAACGTCGTAACGCGGCTAAAAAGGCTTCAGACGTTAGATTTTCGACTATTTCGAGATGTACCGCTTTCGTTGCAAAACAGACGAATATGGCTATGTACACCTTGACCTTGTTCGTGTTTCGATGGCGACGTTCTTTTATGTAGAGTGGTCCGCAATAATCTACGCCCGAGACTAAGAAAGGGCGTTTAAACGTGACGCGATTAGATGGCAAGTTGCCCATCTCATAATTGGCGGTGATCGGTGTAAGTCGACGACACCGCACGCAATTGTTGACAACCGTTTTGTCGGCTGACATTCCGTTGATCGGCCAGTAGTTTTCCCTGACCGCGTGGAGAGTCGTTTGCGCTCCTGCGTGGTAGTGTTTTATATGTCCTTCGCGAATTATGAGGCGTGTTATGTGATGATGCGCGGGCATGAGAACGGGGTGTTTCGAGTGGAATGGAAGATCGGCCTTCGATAGCCTGCCTCCCACCCTGACAAGTCTCTGATCGTCGAGAAAGGGGTTCAGATTCGCGAATTTGCTGTTAGTCTTATGCTTCGAGTTGTATAGTCGATCTACTTCTTCGGGAAAAGCTTCGCGTTGTGTGAGACGTATAATGCGTGTCAATGCTTGTCGTAGTTCCGCGGTTGTGAGGGAACCGTTTCGTTTGCTCGATTTGTTTTTGGTGTTGTAAATGAATCGAAAAACGTGAGCCAATACTCGTTGTAATTTGCTCAAGGAAGAGTAACGATGGAGTATTTCGTGTCGTGTAGTGGCGGTTACAAGGTTGACGATTCCGCGTTGTTCGGGAATTTCGGTTCCTTGTATCTTGGTGACCGGCCATTGCATTTCGGGTTGGCTAAGCCAGTTGGGCCCTCCCTGCCAGAAGGCTTGGTTCTCTAGAAATTCGAGCGGTGTGGTCCCGCGAGAGGCGAGGTCGGCGGGATTGTCGACTGATGACACATGTTTCCATTGTTGTGGCATGGTGTGTCGTTGTATTTCAGACACTCTATTGCTGACGAACGTCTTTAGCGTGTGCGGAGATAAGTTTATCCATTGTAGCGCAATGGTTGAGTCCGACCAAAAATGAGTGGAGTCGAAGGTCATCTTCACTGCGAGTTGAGTAGATTTATATAATTTTGTGAGCAGTACCGCGGCACACAGTTCGAGTCGAGGCAATGATAGCGACTTTAATGGTGCTACCCGAGTTTTTGATGTCACGAGCTGAACGTGAACATCGCTGTTGCTGTTCACGGATCGTAGGTAGATGCATGCTCCGTATGCGCGTTCACTGGCATCACAGAAGCCATGCAACTGCACCGTGGTTGGTTGTTCTATTAAAATCTTTCGCGGGATGCGGAGCTGCTCTAAGTTCGGTAATTGTTGCGCGTATTGGGACCATGCGGTGAAGACGTTATTTGGAAGAGATTCGTCCCAATCTAATTTCAGCTGCCATAAATGTTGCATCAGGATTTTTGCCTTTACTATGACAGGCGCTACTAGACCCAACGGGTCGTATAGCTTCGCGATTTGTGACAGAATTGACCTTTTGGTTGCCCGTTCGGTTACGGTTGGAGTTTGTATTGAGTATTCGAGAGTGTCGTCGTTCGCGTTCCATAATATGCCGAGAGTTTTAGTGGTCGTGTCCGTATCCAGACATAAATGTGTGTTGTCTGAACGTTCTGCGAGATCGGCTATCAATGAGCGCACGTTTGAGGCCCATTGACGTAGGTGAAAAGCTCCCTTTTCCGTGAGTGTTATGAGTTCGTCTCGTAGCCGTAGTATCTCGTCTAGGGTGTGTCCTCCGGTTAGCAAGTCGTCTACGTAGAAATCATTTCGTAGGGTCTGCATCGCGGCGGGATGAGCATTAATTTCGTCGTCTGCTAGTTGAGCTAGCGTACGGATCGCGAGGAATGGGGCAGCTGAAGTACCGTAGGTGACGGTGTTGAGTTCGTATACCTTTAACGGCTCTGCTGTGCTTTCGCGCCAGATTATTCTTTGATATCTTCGATCTTCCGGTCTTACCCAGACTTGTCGGTACATTTTGGCAATGTCCGCTGTCAGTACATATGTGTGCGATCTAAAACGAGTTACGAGCGAGAAAACGTCGTCTTGGATAGTTGGACCGGTTAATAAAGTATCATTTAAGGACAGACCGTTACTGGATCGCGCGGATGCGTCAAATACTACGCGTAGTTTGGTAGTTAAACTTGTCGTCCTTTGTACATGGTGATGCGGCAAAAAGTATCCTTCTGAGCGGTTCGCGGATGAGACTTCGGTCATATGCCCTAGGGCTTCGTACTCGCGAAGGAAATCATTATATTGCTTTCTTAATTCCGGATTCCGGGCGAGTGACCGTTCCAACGCGTGGAATCTCCTTAATGCCATTGTATAAGAGTCGTCGAATCGCGGCTTCTCTACACGGAATGGTAGGGCGACCGTGTATCGTCCTGATGTGGGATCGCGGGTGGTGGTGTTCGTGTAGTGTTTTTCGCATTCTGCCTCTTCAGGGGAGAGGAGTCGTGGACTTATGCCTTCCTCGCACTCCCAAAATTTCGCGATGGCTTGTTCCAGCTCGCTGGTTGTTATCACGTGGCAACTTACACGGGCTGGAACGGAGGTTTGCTGCGTGGATCCTGATATGACCCAGCCGAGTTGAGTTTTCTGTAGTGTGGCGTTACTGTTTTTGATCGATAATTGGCCGATGCACAATAGTTTGCAGAAGAGTTCTGCACCTAATAGACCATCTATTCCGCTAGGTCTGTAGTAGTGTGGATCGGCTAGTTTTATGTTCCGAGGAACATCGAGATGCGCGTGGGTAATTCTTTGTGAGGGAAGTTTCTCCGCAATTTTCGGTACGAGTAGGAAGTTCAACTTGTCGGAGAAGTTGTTGTGCTTTGAGTAGATGCGTGTCGTGACATAGTGCTTGACGCGTGATTCCATTCGGTTGATACCGCTCAATGGAATATCTACTGGGGTACGCGAGAGTTTTAGCTTCTCAGCCATTTCATTCGTGAGGAAGTTCATTTGTGAACATGAGTCTAGTAGGACCCTGCAGGAATGGGTCTCACCGTTACTATCATGTATGTCCACAATGGCCGTGAAAAGTAATACCTCCGAGGGTATGGTCGAGGTGAAACATGTCGCGGATGTGTGTGGATGATCGTGCGTGTTTCGTGCAGGTTCAGTCTGACTCGGAGACTGACCCGTCAGTTGTTTGGAGTCTACTTGCGAGTCTGCATGTAATAGTGTATGATGTTTTCTATTGCATTTTCTGCAATTGCTGGACCTGCAATCGGTTGCTGAATGTCCTGGCCGCAGACAATTGAAGCAGAGCTTAGATTGTTTAACGAGAGTTTACCGATCGCGTATGTTAAGCCGAGTGAATTTTTCGCAACTTGATGTATAGTGTTGATGTGTGCACAATGCACACCGTGGAGATGTGAATACTGGAAGCGCGATTTTGGAACTGGTATGAGACAATGGTTTCTGCGTGAGAGTCGGGTATCGCGAGTTTATGGCGGGCTTAGGACGTAGCTGGCGAGATGTGCTGTCCGAACACGAGGGTGTTAGTATCTTACACCTCCCGCGAAGGAACTCCAAGAAATCTTGGACCGATGGAAAATCCACACTTTTGGATTCTTTCCATTTTTCGAGCGTCTCTGTGTCGAGTTGCGAGGTTAATATGTATACGAGTAAATTGTCAACGGTGAGTTGACCCGAGGTTGTCAAAGCTTCGTAATGTGCCTCCGCGTCGGCGAGAAATTTGTGTAGATCGGTATGTATGTGGTATGTGCGTGTGTTCCCGGATATCGATAATAGTGCACCGATGTGCTTATTCGCTACTATCGCGGGTTGGTGGCACTTGCGTTGAAGAAATGACCACCCGATCGGGTAACTGCTGGCCGAGTTTCCGAGCGATTGGATGGTGCGTGCTGCTTCGTCGGAAATACACGAGCGTAAATACGTTAGTTTCTTACTATCATTTATAGTTGTGTTATCGTGCACCATCGATTTGAACTAGTCAGCGAAACCTGGCCATTCGTCATATGCACCGGAGAAAGAAGGTAGATTGATTTTTGGCAGGCGTACGTCCGCGTCTACCACACTTGTCGGGCTAGGGTTACGAGCGTTGTTTGCGGTCGTCGCGATTGGTTCTGCGACTACTTCACCTTGCAAGTAGTCCTTTGCTTTGCTTACCCATACGTCAAAATCGTTTTCGAGAGTTGCGCGTTCTTCGGCATAGTCGCCTTCAAAATCTAAGCATTCGATCGCGGTTTGGACATCGCGTATGTCCGTGAATAGTTGTTCTATTCGCGTTAGCTTCGTGCGTAGAAGCGTATAATTCACATCGTCGGGAAACGAGTTGACGTATGATTTGAAACTGGTCAGTAGACCCTTGAAGATTGCGCGCTTCTTCTTCAATACGCGTAGTTCGTTATCGGGCGACATGATGTACGAGATTCGAGTTATGCGTGACGAGAGATCGAGAAAGTACGAGCGAGATACGAGTTATACGATTGGTGACACAAGTAAGCAACGATTTCAACCGCAACCATCTATATTTCGAAAAAGGTCCCCCGGCGACAACGGCAAGTTCGTCCTTTTCGTGGATTGTTGTCGCGGGTCGGGATGTAAATACTTGCTCGCTCAGCTGTGTTCTGTCTTTGTGTCACTGAATGCTTGTGTTGACCACAGCTGAGCGGCATTTAAACTGTCATATCCTTACAGCCATATTGGAAACACGCGATTCGAGAGCATCGAGTCTGGCAGTGGTCTCCGCTTTAGCTGTGGATAAAATGTTAACTTCCGTACAAAGATCAGACACCACGTTGATTAGTCTAGCGATTGAGTTCAGAACAGCAGAGTGCTTGCTGTCAAAAGAAAGCTGCATAGCTTTCAACTGCGTCATGATATCTTCCAGTGTAATGTGATTGACACGAGTGACTTCAGTGAGTAGTGGTGAGTGAAATGGTGACGAAGCCGGTGAATTAGACGGCGTGTCATTAGTTGAGCTTACAGGAAGCCGACTAGATGTCGCTCTGACACAATTGCCACAATAGAATTGCTCACCGGAGGCTAGATCAGTTGGTTTCCGCATGGCGATGTTAGCAGCACAATCTAGATTCTAGGTGAAAGAACCTGCGGCATTGGTCCACACAGCACACGTTGGTTTTGCCAACAAACTTGGCACAAGAATCACACTTAGAAGTCATAGTGGAAGGTTGCCACTTGTTTCCCTCCAATTACTAAGAATAAGATCCTCGTCGTCTTGAATTAAGGTTATGTTTAACCGAAAGAATGGCCCGGTTATTTCACTAATTGAGAATACAAATAACAATTTAACTTTGAGGAATATGTCCGACACTTGTAACCTCTTCTTAACACTTAGCCGACCGATCGATCGGGGAGATTTCCCACTTTGACCTGAGTAACTTCGCTTTTTTCTCTTTTCTCTTTTCTGTTATTATTAATTCTGGAGTTGTTCGCAATTACTGACGAACTATTTCTATAAAGTACAAGATATAATAAAATGCACCAATTTTTAAAGCCCTTTATTGCCCATTATTATGACTCTTTATGTTCGGGATTTCCCAAGGTGCTTCTACCAGCCATAAAATTATTTAACTAATTCTTTAATACCACACCCATTAGAAAACGAAGATGCTACGTACAGCCCACTCTCACCTCTAAGTCGAATATAAAAGACTCCGCTCAACTTGCAAATATTAGTATACAAACCAAGCTCCTTGCTGTGACTCTCAACAAGTGATGTGAAGAGAAGTATAAGGTATAGAATAATGTCCAGAAGCATGAGTGACAATTCAAATGATGAGTTGTTTATGAACACACTATCAGACTGTTCTGAAAACAGCGATATACTGATAAGTGATTGTGAAGTTGACGACAATGATATCACCATCGTTCCCATTCCTCAAAATAATCGACGAATCCTTTTGAGCGAATCGGAAGATGATTCCGCCGATGACACGGAAGCAGATATTATTGTCAATGGTCTCGATGATTGGACAGAGGATGATATAAGAGTTCAACTAGAAGCATATGGTCAAACTGCAAGAATGAACACGATGCCTCAAGATCACAAAAACGAATAGGAAACGGTACAGTTGTTTCTTGGTGATGACCTCATTGAATTATTAGCGACAGAAACAAACAGATATCGCACTCAGGTTTCAAACAAATATAAGGAATATAAAGTTGTAAAATGGGTTGACGTTACAGTAAGAGGAATGAAAAAGTTTCTGGGGTTAATTATTTTGATGGGACAAGTACGCAAAGACGATATATATGATTACTGGTCTACTGTATCATGTATAGAAACCCCAATCTTCCCCAAAACAATGAGCCGAAATAGATTTATGCAGGTCTGGAGAATGTGGCATTTTTGCAATAATGATCTATTGCATGATAAATCGGATAAATTTTTCAAAATTCGAAAAGTTTTAAATGATATACAACACAAATTCCAGACTGTGTATAGAGAACAACAACAATTGTCATTAGATGAAGGCATAATACCTTGGCGGGGTAAATTATCTTTCCGCACATATAATTATTATAATAGTGTACATACAGCCGAATTGCTTCTTCAGAGGAAAACAAGAATTTGCGGAACAATTAGGGCAAATAGAGGATTTCCGCAGAGTTTAAAAAACCTTGCATTGAAAGAGCATGAAATGAAATTTGCAAGAAAGGGACAAGTCCTTTTACAAGCCTGGTATGCTAAGAAGAACCCAATCGTCAGAACTATTTCTACAATTCATTCGACAGAAACGGTAAATGTTCGACATTGGTCCGGGACGAGAAGAAAACGAAAATCTGTTGTGGAGTACAATAAGTATATGAAAGGAGTTGACCGTGCAGATCAGTATATGTCGTGTTATAATATTCTACGGAAAAGCACCAAGTCGACAAAAAAGGCAGTGCTTTATTTTATAAATGCTGCTCTTTTTAACTCATTTCGTGCCAAAAAAATAGGAAATAACAGAACGACATGTAAAAAAATTTTGCTCAAAGTGGCAATAGTTGTGGTGAAAACAGAGAAGGAGAAGAGCACCGAGACATGATCCACCTGGACGTTTATTGCAAGATTTTAAAAAACACAGATTAGTGCCTATTGTAACAAACGGAAAGAAAACATATCCTCACCGGAAATGCAGAGTATGCTCTGCAAATAAAAAATCGGGCTATACGCGATATATTTGCGAATCTTGTTATGTGCCATTACATAAGCTCACATGTTTTGAAAGATATCATACACTGAAACAATATTAAAACATATTACTGTTTTTTGTTCCAAGTTTGAGTTGTGTTATTTATCCTTAGTCATCTTTAATGTTCTTAATTTTCTGACTTTATTACCTATACTTATTGAACAACCATTAAAAAATAATTGTTTTAAACTTTTAATTTCATGTATTGTATAAGCAATATGTGAAATCGTTAAACGAGATTGTTACCGTAAAACATAATTGATCACATAAATAATTTTCGGGCTTTTCTGATTTCAAATAGTGACTTTCATTCCGTGCTACTTGAGAAAAATGCGCGGTGGACAGCGTAGTTTGGTTTTCCCGAGCGCGATACAAAACTGTACAGTTCTCTGTGGTGCGTGCGGTCGGCTAAGTGTTAACGGCAGAATCCGATTATTAATCACAGTTTTCACCACAGCACAGTGGTTTCGAAGCCAGTCGATCCAAGTGAATAGTGAAACAGGCTGCAATAATGCCTCTAGTGCACTCCGGTTGATAATTCCTTAGCAGTTCCAGTAAAATCGAGATAATTGTCAAGAGCGAAGAAAAGCACGTTTAGTTACTCGTAACAGAGCAGAGAGATATAAAGTTGTTATAACCCTTTTGCTTTCCGTAAAGGGTTTCTATCGCACAATTATTCCCTTTTTGTTTTGTAATAGAAATTACAATGTTTCATAATCGCAGTAATTGCTATCTAACCATTTGCAGATATGCAAAGCGCAGTTGTATTAATTGCGGTGTTTGATTCTATACATTTCTATTATGACTTAAAATTCTTTCAATTCTGCCGCAAGGATTGTTCTATCTGCTCACATAGTTCATTCACGCATGTTGAAATATTTTTCTAAGTGCGAAGTGGGTTGTTCTTCAGCTCTTTAACAATAATACATAAATTGTTCTTTCTTTTACATTTTATACGAAGCGTCTGCTTTTCCGATATCTCTCGTAACATGCTAGATAGATGCAATTACAAATCGCCGCATTTTCATTCTATTAAGTATGTTAAATTTCGGGGAATCGATGAAATATTATATTATTTTACAATCGACGTTTCGCAATTAAATTATTCATCATAATAGCGTGCGTTTAAGCTGAGAGAGAATCAACGTTTTCCTTTGACCGTTAGTTGTCTGTTTACATCTTGCCTTTCCTTCATATTCCAAGTCGTAAATATTACAATTCTCTTGTAATTAATCTGATTCAAATATTTCGTTAATTTATTATGTTAACGATAGGTAAGTGCAATATTCGATTAATATTTTAACTAATAACTCTGTAAGTGGATAGCTTTAATGTTCTATTGTTATAAATATTTCTTTTATGTAACGTCGCTATTAATGAATAAATGATTGCAATGTTTTAATTATTTCTTTTCAGATAATATCGCTACAAATAGGTAAATACAATATATCATTATTCATTATTGCAACTTTCGATTTTCCTTTTGGTAATTACAATTCCAGTAAGTGTATATCATGTTTCGTTATTACGTCTTAAATATCCTTCCAGTAATTGCGGTATTAACAGGTAAATATAATGTTTCACTATTCTATCTTAAATAATCACTTTCAATAATTCCACCGCTAACAGGTAAGCATAATACTTAATTATTCCAAGTTAAATATCTTTCCAATAATTACGCTGTTAGCCGGTAAGTATATAAGACAATTAGATGGTGATGTTGAGTGTATTCAAAATTATAAACAGCAATTTGTTTCTCTGTAAATAGAGATTTCAAGTTTTATTATTTAATATTACAATATAATTACATTATTTACATTATATACAATCCTACCTGTAAATAGAGAAACGACAATTTAAGTTTATAATTTATCTTCTTCTCTGTTTATGTTTTACGTAATCTCTCTGTTGTACCTGTGCTCTCTTACGTCATATATTCATTAATCACTCCCCCGTAATAAGAGCTAATCTCAGATCACGCGAAGCGCGCCAGGTTCAATTAAAGAAAATATATAGTTTTTTTACATGTATATAAATTTTTCATCCTTATAATTTAAATTATAACTTGTATTATGACACGAGGAATATCTTAAATGCATTAAAAAAACAAATAAAAAACAGTGTTACCCTTTGAAAATATTTTAATTGTTTATCATGTGTTTTGTATTAAGTTAAATATTAAATGAATTATTTATATTAACATTCCACGTTACTAGGAAAGTTCTTCATTTGGAAACGAATGTTTTATATTTCTTTACTTTTTATTCTTGTTGCACAAATTCTTAATTTCTTATGACTACTTTATATAATTCATCTTTTCTAATTTATATTTTTGCCCGACTGCTAATAAATAAAAGTTTAAATTGTTAATATGCGAATGAAACAGGCTCACATATGTTCGTCTCTGAAGAAGGAACCTTCAATATTTACATTGACGGGGAATATCAGAGTAGCTTCGTAGCGTTCTTCCATTTACGGTAAACACAAACATTTCACGTAGAGCGTTCGTTCGAATTGACAATACGAAAAAACGAAAGAAAAAATGAACGTATTCAAGCAATTTAGAAAACAAAATTTTTGTATTAATCTTTTTTGCAAATTGAATTATTTTGTCGTGAAAAATCAACCTACATATATATGTATATTCAATGTATATTCAACACTGTATTCATTCGTATAATATTTTACATTTCTACACTGATTTCTATTTTGAATTTATCAACTTAGTGTCCGCTTCACAACAAAGTATTTGAAAAATCGTATTTTTAGTTATTACTAACCATATACCTACATTTTATTTGTAAATGAATTTCAGAAAGTGGTTTTTAGTAAATCAACATATCGAATTAGTGATTTACATTCATTCAGTTCCAATTAGTCTTATAAATGGAACACAGCAAACTATTATCAAATTTCACTTTAAATTATCATAAGTCAACATAATAGCATACACCATTACGAATAATTTGGTGTAAGTAATCGGGAAATTATTTATATTAATTTATTTTATTACAAATACAATATTACGTGCGTATTAAGTATATCAATAAAAATTAATTATAAGTCAAATTATAAACAATTATGTGTCGTTGATTGAAATTATTGTTGAATGGTGATTACACTGTAGATTACATCGAACATTTAAGGACAACAAATTCTTCTACTTTTTGATGGAAGCTTGTCTTGGCGGAGATTTACGTACGTTTTTATTGAGGAATTGAGGAATTTTAATGAGAAAAAAAAAATAAAAAATAAAAGGAATCTTCTGTAAGGTTTGTCATGGCTTGTATAGTCGAAGCTTTGGATCATATCCACTCCCTCGGTATTATTTACAGGGACTTAAAACCCGAAAACATCGTCATCGATAATAAAGGTTACGTAAAACTTGTGTGTAGTTTCCTTTCGACGAGATAATTTTCCAGTTACGATAAAGTCTGAGAAACTGAGTTTCTTGCAGAATGTTCCAACAAAAAGAATTGGTTATCTGCGAGACGATGCTAATGATATTCGTAGTCACAGGTAAAATAAAAAAACCAACTAAGCACTTGTCATTCTATTTTATATAAAGTTTATAGTATTGTCAGGTATTATTATGCAAGAATTTGTTGTAAATTTGTGGTTGTACTTTTTTTTATTATCCTTTTTATCGAAAAATCAAGTAAAGAAAAAACGTTTAATAAGTCACAATTTCCTGAAAAGTGAAATTTCAAATATATTAAGCATAAAATTACTGGTAATATGATGAATAGTAATTATGTATAAACAACAATTATTAAAAATCCTACAAACAAACTATTGAGTTATAAAATAAAATTTATAAATATGTACGTAACATCTTGAGATGTTTTGACTTGACGAAAATATTGGAAAACCTATTTTCTTCAAACACAATCATTGAAATCGCCTATTCGATTACCTGTAAGTAATGAAAGAATAATTTTTACGCACACTTTTATATACGTCATAAATAACGATATTATTACTTTTCTAGGTGAGAGATTGTCTTGACACAAGGAATTTTGAGAAATACCCCCCAGATCGAAGCAATGTTCCTCGTGATGTTTTTGATTGGGATTTAAATTTTTAGTAATTCAAATTTTGAGTAAATTAGTAATTTAGTAATTTAGTGAAAAAACTTAGAAATATTAAAATGAAATTAATATTTACAGCAAGAAAAAGTAATGTTGAAGGAGTTATCTATAATGCCCTATCTTTCGTTGTACCGTTTATTGATAAATGTATTATCACAGACGAGATATAGGATAGACCTAACATCTTACGGGGTTTCGTGGCCACAAAACTGAATTACCGATGCAGTCAAAATTATAATTTATAGTAATATAATTATGATTACACTAATAAATAATCATAGTAATTATAGTTATAGTAATATATAATTATACTAAAATTATAAGTATAGCGGTGATAATACCACCGACGAGGTATAGGAATAGACCTAACATCCAATGTAATTTTTTGGCCACATTTTTGGGGGCCATGTTGCCCCCTTTACCGTTTTAGTGTCACGCTTTATGTTACCAATATAGCTTGAAAATGTATAGCAGCGCTATACTTATAATTTTAGTATAATTATATATTACTATAACTATAATTACTATGATTATTTATTAGTGTAATCATAATTATATTACTATAAATTATAATTTTGACTGCATCGGTAATTCAGTTTTGTGGCCACGAAACCCCGTAAGATGTTAGGTCTATCCTATATCTCGTCTGTGGTGTTCTATTAGTATATTTATTTAATGTAATTAATGCAATTAATGCGATAAAATAAAATTACCACTTTCGGTATTACAGGTCACATATTTATCTGCAAAGCATTGTTTCTTCGTGAGAGCACAGACGAGATATAGAATAGACCTAACATCCAATGTAATTTTTCGGCCACATTCTTGGGCCTCCTTACCATTTTAGTGTCACGCTCTGTCTTACCAATGCAGCTTGAAAATGTATGGCAGCGCTATGTCTGGTGGGAATAAATATTACGAATTATGAAGTGATTTAAATCGGAAGAGTTGAACATGGTAATCAAGCTTAGATTTCCTATTTCTTGTCGGAAGAAATTTCGGCGCACTGGTTGGATTGTCAATAGACTGCATTCGACACAATAAATATCACTGTAAATATAAATATTTATCTTTAATCCTTACTTATATATATTATCAGATTGCTGCTTGCGTTGCGTATTTATTGTTTATTTAGTTGCTAGCTAACATTTCATATTTTTACTCGTATAACCTGTTTATTGCTTTCGTTCATACTACTAAGTATATCATACCATTAGATTAAGCTTTAGTAGATCGTTATTAATATAATTATATAATAATATTATATAATAAAAACAGAAAGGTAAACCACATTATAGAAAATGTGAATACCCAAAGTGTGGTATAACAAATCGCGGAGTACACGATGGTACTACATTTCATGTTTTTCCCCTAAAAGATAATGATCGTTTAACTACGTGGTTGGTCAATTGTGGTTTAGATGATTGGGTGGAAATGTCCGAATCACATTTTAGAAATAAATATATATGTAGTCGCCATTTTTGTAAAGAAGATTTTTATAAGTCCGGAAAATTAAGATCTAATGCTTGTCCGAAATTGCAACCGCTATCTGATGATAGTGACTGCAATAATAATGAAATTGATAGTAGTTTCGAAAGTCAAGGCACTTCATTGGTAAATAAACAGAACGCAATTGAACAGCGAATGACTGAAACCGTAATTAAATTACAGCGAGAGACGAACAAATGTAATGTTCTTCGATCGCAGCTACGGGCGAAATGTAAAGCATTTAATCGACTACAAGAAAAGCTTTCTTCAGGAGATATAACTGATTCGTGCTTGAAGAAAGCAATCGCGAAGAGAGTCTCGGGATTTATCCTAACTTTTGTTTTCATGTTGATATTTAGATTGAAAAGGTCCGAAAAGTATACGTCAAAACAAAGACAATTATGCATGACGTTGCATTATACTTCGCCCTCATTTTATAATAAAATGCGCGATGATCTCGGTTTCAGTCTTCCAAGTCCGCTAACGATTATACGGTGGTTCGGAAGAATTGATATTTGGCCTGGTATTTGCCAGAATTTATTTAACGCGTTAAAAATTAAAGCGTCACATATGGAAGATATAGACCGGAATTGCGTTCTTTTATTTGATGAAATGGCGACGAAAAAATGTTTTCATTTCCATCCAAGCAAGCAAATAATTGACGGTTTCGAAGATTTGGGGACATTGGGAAGGAATTTAGCCGTGGGTACACAAGTGCTTGTTTTTATGGCAAGAGGCTTGTTCACGAATTGGAAACAACCAGTGGCATTCTTTTTTTCCAAATCTGGCGTTAATTAACGGCTGTAGAGTTTCCTGGTGCAATGTTATTCATTTATGGAACATTGAGAAAACTAAAGGTACGCGTGCCGCTTACAAACTATCCGAAAAACATGTAAGGCCGAATTCCTTTGACAAAATGAAGTGTAAGCTGGCTCTTCAAGTATTCAGTAAAAGGGCTTCTTCTGCTTTGTTTACCGCAGCTGCTACTGGCTGCATAAAAACAAATACTATACAACACACGGCAAGTTTTTTTGAAACCCTAAATGATTTGTTTGATCATTTAAATAGTAGGTGCGCTCGTGACCCTAATCCAAACAAGTGCGCGATTTCGGATTTTCATACAAACGTTGAAGAGAATTTAAAGGCACAATTGTGTAAGATGTCTGATTGGCATATAATTTCATTAAATGAATTAAAAACTCCGCCTTGTTTCTTAAGGTTACGACAGTCTGTAAATGCTACCGTGCAACTGTGGGAGGATCTCGCCGGAATCTACTCTGGACATAACAGGGGGGGATAAGAGTGCTGATGAGCTCTGCTATAGGGCACTCCAACTGGTTCAGCGCCAGGAGGAATTACGAGTTAAAAGTAAGAACCTGAAGGGCAAAATCAGTGGCGACATGCGCGATGCGAACGTCGAGTTACGGGAGACCTTCAGGTGCATTCAGTTAAAACTCAAAAACTTGGAGCAAAAGGCGGCGGAAGTAGACCATCTGCGTACTCAGGTGGACTTATTCGGGGCGGAAGCTCTGCTAAAGGTTAGCTTAAGACCATCAGAGATATCTCTGATGCATCTCCAGGATTCGAGTATTCCTCCCGAGAAGACGTCCTCACCCAACAGAAGAGTAACCATGGGAGAGGTCACTAAGGAGATTGAAAACCTTAGGGCGATAGCACAAAGCGAGAACAGGGTCGTTTCCGAACTAGCGAATCTCCTAACGCCAAAAAACAGGCAGAAGCCCGGCTCATACGCGGAGGCCCTTAGGGAGAAGGTCACCAAAGATAAGAACTCGGGGCAGATGGCCACTAAGGAGAATTATCAATTCTCTGCCTGAGAAGACACTGAAGCAGACAACCGACCCCAGGAAAGAACAGAGTGCCAGAACCCGAAATTCCATAATAGTTAGTGCCCCGGAGCTATCTTATGTGGAAATCCTGAGGCTGATCAAAACTGAGGTAAACCTTGAAGATACGGGGGCAGAGGTAACCTCCATAAGGAAAACCGCCAGAGGAGCTGTCGAGGTCAACCTTAGGGGTGACCCTGAAAATGCTGCTAAGCTGAAAAAAGCTATCTCGGAGAAGGTTAGCTCAGTGAAGGTCACAGCAAGGACGACATTAGGATATTTGCACCTAAAAGACCTAGACAAGGACACAACGGAAAAGGACATATTAGGCAGTATCAGCAAACTGGTAGACTCTTTTCAGATGGACCAAGTAAAAGTTACTTCAATCAGGCCTGCGTTCAGAGAAACTTGCAAAGCCACTGTTAGAGCTCCAAAAGCGGTAGTAGAAAAGTTAGCAAAACTAGGGCACATTAAGGTGGGCTGGATCTCGTCAAAGATCGAGGAAAGGCAGATCCTCCCCCGCTGCTTTCGCTGCTGGGAAACTGGGCACTTCGCGAACACCTGCAAGGGGCCGGACAGGTCCAAGTTATGCTTTAGATGCGGCACCCATGGACACACACGAGACTCCTGTGGTAGTACCGAGCCGTTCTGCCTCATCTGTAATGAGAAAGGCCACACCACTAGGGACACAGAATGTCCAAAAAAACGGGAAGATGGGCACGCAGAGGCTCACAGTGCTCCAATTGAACGCCAATAGATCGCGGGAAGCCCACGATCTCCTATTCCAACAAGCGAGGACATTCAATGCGGACTTACTACTGGTCTCCGAACCCAACGCGAAACTCACAACTAGCTCGAACTGGTTCTGCGACACCGGAAATGGGGCTGCTCTAATACTCCTAAGGAAAAAAACCGTTTGCTCCATTAAATCGGACGATGGGGTAGTTTGGATTAACTTCCCAGAAGTATCCATAGGAAGTTGTTACCTCTCCCCCAACATGCAGCTGGCCTCATTTCGCTCCGTGTTGGACCGAATGGGAACTTTTATTAAATCACAGAGGAAAGAAATTATCCTAGCTGGGGACTTCAACGCTAAATCGCACGTTTGGGGTTCTCATACCGAGGACAAAAGAGGGGAAATTCTAGCTAATTGGATATCGGCCATGGGGCTGTACTGTGCCAACAAACCCGGTGTGCCAACATTCCACAGAGGCAGCTACGAATCTATATTAGATCTCACCTTTGCCTCTGAAGGAATCATACCACGCATCTCAGACTGGAAAGTTGTCAATACGGAAACCCTTAGTGACCACCAGCTCATTCAGTTCAGGGTCGACCCTAAACCAACGCTGGATCCTACCTGGAACGTAGACACCCCTTCTGAAGAATTCAAAGGCTGGAGGTGGACAGAAGACCGCGCCCCCGGGTTCTGCAAGCACCTTATACGGGAATTGGCAGCTACAGAACAGCACTCCCCAACGCAACTGGAATTCGATAGACTGGTGTCTGCAGTTACTAGGGCCTGCAATGCCTCTCTACCAATAATCAAAGGAGACCCTAAGAGAAGGCCAGTCTTCTGGTGGAATGAGGAAATATCTACCGTCAGGAAAAACTGTACCAGAATCAGAAGGAAATTCCAAAGGGCACCAGACGACCACTCCAGAAGAGAACACTTGCTCAGGCTTAAAAGCGAAAGAAGTAAGCTCAAATGGCTAATCATGACTGCAAAAAATTCCTGCTGGAAGAATCTATGTAGAGAGCTGGATATGGATCCCTGGGGAGAAGCCTATTCCATCGTAAAAAATAAACTTAGGAGGGATAAAATTATTCTACCGCTTGCGCAGTCCCGAGTAATCGCTCAGCATCTTTTCCCCCCGCACCCCCCCCTTCAAGCGAGAGGAATTCTCAGAGTCGGTTTCAACGACCTTCTCAGCGGATGAACTGTTTGCAGCAATGGGGAGGTTAAAGAGGAACAAGAGCCCGGGACCAGACCATCTCAGCACAGAAATAATACGAGCCGCAGTCTTAACTAGTCCGGACACTATACTTGAGGCTATCAACGCCACAATAGGCAGGGGGATTTTCCCCATATCGTGTAAAATGGGAAGACTCCTGCTGATCAAAAAACCTGGAAGAGATGACAACTCACCTTCCTCTTTTCGGCCTATTTGTGTTCTCAACGGGTTTGCCAAACTTCTGGAGACCCTTATCTTAACTAGAATCGAAAAGGAAATCTCGGACAGCAACATGCTGTCCGAAAATCAGTTCGGATTCAGGAAGGGCAAGTCTACAGTAGCGGCAATAAGCAAAGTTCTAGGGATAGTCAGGGATGCTAACGACGTACCCCAAGGAAGGAGGAAACTCCCAATGATAGTCACCTTTGACATTAAGAACGCCTTTAACTCCTGCTCCTGGGAAATTATACTCGATAAGCTCAGGTGTATGGGTTTCAGTGAATATCTTAGGAAGATTTTGGATAGTTACCTTTCCGATAGAACAATTATCCTTCAGGCAGAGGGCACCACGGAGCGTTTCGAGGTAACTAGCGGTGTTCCACAGGGGTCGGTGCTTGGGCCGACCCTGTGGAACATCATGTACAATAGCATATTGGAAATGAGTACCGAAGATGATGTCCAATTAATTGGTTATGCCGATGATCTTCTGCTGACGGTTTGCCACAAGAACTTAGATTCTCTAACCACCCTAGCTAACGAGAGTATAGTTAATATCCTGAGGGAACTATGTAGACTTAGGCTAGAGTTAGCCCCGGAGAAAACAGTTGCTAGCATCGTGGCGGGTAGAAGGCCCATACCCCGGGTCACCATTGAAGTCGACGGAACACATATTCACACAACCAATGACCTAAAGTACCTAGGAGTCTGGATAGATCACCGTAGGTCGTTCGGTGTCCACGTTCAAAAAGTGGCCATCAAAGCAGGGGAAGCCTCAAACTCTCTGGCAAGGATCATGCCCAACCTTGGTGGACCCCGGTCCACAAAGAGGAAGATCATATCTTCAGTGATAACATCCATTATGTTATACGCCATACCAGCATGGGGACACGCGCTCCAAACGAAGAAGATCCTAGATAGACTCAGCTCGGTACATAGAAGGGGCTGCCTCCGCATATGTTCTGCGTACAGAACAGTATCAAAGGAGGCGGCATATCTCATTGCCGGGGTCCCACCAATAGACCTCTTGGCTATGGAAAGAACCATGGTATACGAAGGCGTCGACGATGACACAATCAAAAGGAAGAGCTTGGAACTGTGGCAATCAAGATGGGAACATTCATCGAAGGCAAAATGGACCAGGCGTCTTATACCCAAGATAGCACCCTGGGTAAACAGATCATTCGGAGAGGTCAACTACGAGCTTACCCAATTTCTCACTGGACACGGATGCTTCGAGGGATACCTCCACCAGTTTGCCCTTAGACCGGACGATAGCTGCCTGTACTGCGAGACTAAGGACACCCCACAACATACCGTCTTCATGTGTGACAAATGGTGGGGTGAAAGGAGGGTCTGCATAGACCAAGTCGGCCCACTTAGCCCAGGCAACATCGTGGGAACCATGCTCAAAAGCGAGAGTAACTGGAATATAATAGCCTCGTTTATCACGAAGATCCTCAGAAGGATGGCACTTGAGCAACAATCAGCGCAGGACCGAAGTAATGCCTGTTAGTCGGTCCCGCTCCTGCGCTCGGAGGAGGGGTTTTAGTCGGTAGGAGCCCAGGTGGTTGAGCCCGACACTACCCCCCCGGGGTGTCCGTAAATGGATTTCCCCTCCTCTGTTATTAAAAAAAAAAAAAAAAAAAAAAAACTGTGGGAGGATTTGCGCAATGAGGGGGTTACGTTTTTGATGATAACGCGTCTTAATACAGATGTTTTAGAAAACTTTTTTTCGGTTTTACGAATGCACGGTGGCACTTACAACCAAAATCCATCTGTAAAAGCGGTACGCCTCGCAATCAGGAAGAATATAATGTTAAATTTGAATCGTAGTTCTTATAGCGGTAATTGTATTCCTGATTGTGATGCAACGCTATTACAGGGGGATATTTTATCACAATGTGAACCAATCACTTCTGCTGTTCCGGTAGAAATAGAAGAAGACAGTGATGTTGATAATGATATGCAGTTAGTGATCAACGAAAAATTAGATGAATTGTCAACATCACTGTGCACTTTAGAGTCTTGTGCAATAGAGTATTTCGCGGGGTACATAGCCAAAAAAAGTTTTCAAAAATCTAAATGTGTTAAATGTTATAACTATTTTATTAACAATAAAGTGAGTCTTAATCGTGACGAGCAAATACTGTTAGCTTTTCGGGCATATGCAGTAAACGATAATATTGATTTTGGACATCTTTCTGTTCCAACAGAAGAATTTTCCGCGATATTTAAAATTATAAATTTACTATTCGATACCTGTTACCCAAAAATACGTAGTGAAACATTTATATTGGATAAATTATTTCGAGTAATTTCTGAATCAGTTCATCAGAAATATCCGAAATGGTTTACCGAAGATGAATGTGCTACACATAGAAAGGATTTGACTTATTTGGCAATGACGATCAAAATTCACAAAGATACCGTATGGCTCGGTCAACAATTAAGATTTTCGAAAAATTCTAGTCAACACAGTTCTAAATTACGTAAGATTCAAAATGTATAAGTTTTTATTAATCCTTTATATCATTCTCTTAACAAAATGAATAGTCTCTTCTTTTTATGTATTCTATGCGCTCACTGAAATATTGTATTAAAAATTAGTTGTATGTCAATGTTATTGTACATACTGTAAGTTTTTCATAACGCGAAATGTATCTCTCACGTTATTTGAGGGTGTAGTATACATTCATTTTTGCATGTGTATTGATATATTTGTGAATAATAATAATGGTAATAATAGTAGTTTATCTGATGCGTTGATGCTTTTTTATCTTGCATGTGGCTTGCAATTCGTGTATTCATTGCGTAATGCTTTTGCTACGTATTTTTGTATTTCTTAAGTATATTCAGTGTTTCATATAATTTTCTTTGGACTGTTTTTTGGGAACGTTTTTCTGATTTCTTGATATCGCTTCTGAAGTTGTCGAATGGTTTGCATTTAATTGCTAAGATTTTTGCGTTCAAAATGACATCAAACACGACTATATTTGCACACTCCAAATACTCGCTTATATTATATTTCTTCTCTTTTCTTGAGGTGTGGTCCCCCCTCTTTCTCCTTTTGCCACATCGATTATTTTGTCTTGGATCGGGCTAGACGGGCCATCCGATAAGCAGAAGTCGTCAAATACAGGTGGCCGATTTATTACAAATTTTTGTGTATGTAGTACTTCCCTTATAAAATAAATTTGCAAAGCCGCTCGATCCAGCTCTAAAGAATTTTTCGTTACGTCGTCTCTGTATGCAGATAATAATAATAATAATTATTGCCCGAAAAATGCGTCGTTAGGAACGCAATTACAATACTTTTATCTTTGTTGGATTCCCATATTTTATGGTGTTACGATTTTGAAAAGGGTAGAACATAAAGTATGGTATTTGCATGGCGATCTTGCATAAATCATGGTTGTAGTGTCCCATAAATTACCCTAGATAGATACCTAAATCCAGAGTTCTAGTTTCTTTGTTCCTCCCTTCATATCTTCGATTAACAGCTATAACAAGAGTGGGAGGGGAAAGGAACCAAGAAACTATTCTCTGCATAACGGAAATTAATAGATTTAAAACGTTAATTTATGATTTTGAAACGGTAGCATCACGGAAATTCTTACGCTGAATCTTATTTGCTAAGTCATATTCCCAAATCTTAGCGGAATTCTTGTAATTTTGACTTATTCGATTTTGCAAACCTGAATATCTATCTGTGCTGTTTTGCCATATACAAGTGCTTCATCCTAATTCTTCTTATAATTTAATTTTCCAAGGTTTTGCGTTAATTGTTCATGGGTCTACTTCTGATTTTACTTTTAATGTCTTCGACTTCGGTTTTAAAACGATTTTACCACAATTTCTGTTATTAAATTTATATGGCAATCGTCAAGCCAAGTCTTTACGTAATTAATATTAATTAATATTAAATTGTTTTATGCTAGTTTTGCCCTTAACTATTGCACCTTAATCAAATTAATCTAATTCTCACATTAGTAATTCCTTTTGTGCATTATTGATAACCTTATCATAGCTAATTGTGGTATATAATATAGATTTACAACTGTTTAGTACATATTAAAGTTATAAAACACCTTGAACATAAAATCTATGTTTCACTATAAATTGTACATTCGTTCTATTTTTATAATTCATCATCTAATACGCACTTTCTCTTTTCCTTTCGGATTAAATTAACGAATCCTGTAGACTCAAGGAAGTATTCAATGTTGAGTTTTATAATTTCGCTTCCCATTAATTCCGCAGATCCTGATATTTAAATATTATAAGAAATAAATACATCACTCGCTATATTCTTATTTCTTGTAACACCGCAATTCTAATTGAAGCATTATACATTTAGTATTTCATTATTTCATTAATTACTCTCTATTGTTCAGCAAACTAAATTATCGTATTAATATTATTCGTTTTTGTCATTAACGACATAAATCTAATTTCTATTCCTATTACTAAACAATCTAAAATTTAAATCTAAATTAAATATCATGTACTAATTCGAATTTATAGAATGCATACGATAAAAGTTAATGATTTCATTAGAATTGAATTAAAATATAGAAATGTAATATCAATTTTTATCAGAGTTGACAATACACATTACTTGATGTAAATTAATAGAATAACGATGAATGTATTATGTTATTGAAAAAATATAATATAATTGTAAACGATAGATAGATTACACAACACGCATTTTTACATTTAACTTCGCATCAAGTAAATTATAACAATCGTTCAGATTCGAATCGTTACTTAAATATTTCATTTTACATTCTATATTGAATCATCAGCATTATAATTAATATTACCATAACTCATTCTTATATATTATACACTCTAATTTCGGTATTATAATTAACACTTGTCGCATAGACCAACTTAAATATTTGAAGTAGCTTTTCATAGCTTTTTGTTATAAACTTAAATGATTTGTACATTATATTCTATTATTATTGCACTATAATCGGGATTTCTTTCTTGTTATTGTCTTTCAGGTGTTTCTAGGACCTTGCTGACGTGGGACATCATCTTCCATTGGGAATGCAAGTTGGTAGCACGACTCTGCTCCCCTCCAGCTCCACCCATGCTCCTCCGGTGCTCCTCCCCTTCAGCTCCTTCCATGCTCCTCCTCTTCGTCCGTACGAGGAGTCTGGTCCCTGACCTCCGGTCGTCAATCCTCATGTTCGGCTGTAGGCCTGTCTACAATATATTAAAAATACATACGCGTATTCAATGATTCGGAAAACGTGGGCTTAAACTCTTGGAAATTTTCCGTCCAATCATGCTTTCGTTTTTCACCGGAGAAAATTCCTTATACTTTCCTTACATTTCTATAATAATAACGCGGAATAGTTGTGATATGTCAGCTAAAAATGTTGTTCAGTGGATAAAATGAAGCATAAGGATTTTCGAAAAAAATCGCAACCACTAGAATTTCGTTTTTTCAATATATTAGCAATGTTTCACAGATAATATTTCAAACGCGACATAAAATTTATAGAACGGGCTTTGAATATTCATCAACGTAAAAACACAGACTTGGAGCGTTTCGAGTAAAACTAAAACCACTAGGAATGCTTATCGTATTTACAAACAGTTTATATAATTATAAATAATATTACCTATAGCGCGAGGACTGAATATTAAGTTCGTTGCAATATTTATTAAAGACGTAATTTAAAATTAATCAATTTCAATACAAATGCGAAAACACTGCGAGCCTGAAAAACTCAAATAAGCTTTCATTAACGAGTTTTATCAAGAATAACGCAAAGTAAATTCTTAGCAGAAAAACCCTATGAGACAGACATAGATGAAAAATTAATAAATTAATAGATGGCTGTACTTGATGTTACGATCGGTTTTCCTAGAAAGAATGTTAGTATTTTTGTTTTTAAAATATCCTACTTTGAAGTTTCCTCAAAAATATATATGGGCGTAACCCATGTCGTAGATTATCTTATTATCTGATTGGCAAGAAGGAAGAATTTAAAGTTGAGTCGTGCTTTTTTCTTTTTACGGAAAAATTTAGTTACATGTTTTTTTTTCTTTTAACACATTTAAATATTTGATTAACTAATCAATTATCTATATACATTAATTAACACGCACGCTCTTTTAAACTGAAATAACTTGATGGATAGAAATCTTAATATAATCGTAACACGTGTTAATATAAACTTAAATAATTCATTTTCTTTAAACCCAAATTTTATAACTGGGTCTCTAATCGGTTTCTGATTTTCTTCTCATTCCACAACATTCAGGTGGAGACCGGTGTTATTAATTGTGAATATTTATAATAGGAAATTTCTTCTCATTTGGGATGCAATTACAAGTTTTTTTTATGGAAGTCGATTTTTCAAATTACTGCAACTTCCTGCAACTTCTTTTTGTGTCACGTTGGAACGCCAATAAGGCCAAATTAGCTCAATTAGAAAGAAATATTAACAACATTTATAATAATGCGAGTGTGTCCCCAAACGAGCATTTCAAAACAAACAGCTCGCAGCCAAATTTAGGATATTCATTAAAACCGTCTAAATTTAATGAGGAAAATTGGTATGAATTTGTAGGACAGTTCGAGTCGATTGCTCGTATTAATAAATGGGGAAATTGCGATAAGCCTGCAGCGTTGTTAAATGCTCTGGAGAAAAATGCTCTTGACGACTCTAGAGGACGGGCAACGACTGGATTATGAAAAATGACTCTAACTTGTAGAGTGTTAGAGTGATACATATTAATGAGACTTTCATCCTTTATCCTATCCTAATTTCTACATTTGCTTACAATAATATTATGAAAATCATTCTCCTCATTTATAATGAGTAAGAATAAAGTGTTTACGTGATAACGAAACGGGCTCACGAATTCGATGGAAGAGAGAAATATTTACTAAACAGTTTAGCGAAGGAAGACTTTAAACCATCGTAAATATCCCTGAATAACCTTGAAGGATTAATATATCATAGATCAACGAACAACGAACTTAATAAAAAACTTCTTTTAACATTTCAACAATCTTTTATCATTTAAAAACAAACATTAGAAAAAGGTAATCAGAAAGGTAAAGGGAAAACGTAATTTTCAAAAGGATTTTTGTTTAGGTACAAAGCTATCTGATTGGATTGAATATTTTGAAGAACATATGAATTAGTATGGAGCGAAATTCTTCGTCATTGCCCGAAGGAAAAACGGAGAACATACTACTTGAAATTTGAAATACATATATAAATGCGTAATTTGAAACAAAATAAAAGATAACTACATTTTATGCGTGCAAAATCTAATAACATTTTTTTTTCCCACCTCTAACTTTTCGCTTGGTGGAACTATTTTATATAAACATATAGACGTGGGTTACACGTTTATCAATTAAAGAGTTTTAAAAGAGTCATTTTCGTCAAATCTGTTTTTTATGACAATTTTCAGAATAATGAAGATCTTTTACACGCGAAAAATACTTCATTTGTAGGAAATTCGACGGATTGGTAATTACTAGTAGAATGGGTTCGAATCCGTGCTGTTTATAATTCTCCCAATGGCCACACGAGCGCAATTCATTCAATCCAGTCGAATTTGAATCAGTTGAAATCAGTTTAATTCTCTGCGCCACCAGGACACGTGGTCCTCTTTGTTCTTCTCTACCGAACTTGTGCGTAGAAACGAACGTTTCATTACGGCCACTGTAAAATACACAGATTTCCTGTGGCTGTGTAATAATGAACCTTTATTTCGAAATCGCGCAAACGTGTGTGTAAAAGTTTTGTCAAATATTCGTGGTGAACGAGTGTGTAAATTTTTTACATTTTCCGAGCATCGACGACAAACCGGCGAGTCGTTATCGTAAAAAATATTTTAGTAGTACTGAGCTACCTGTGACAATTTTCAAAGGCATTTTTCATGAAAAATAATGAGTTCAGGTCGCATTTCCGAGACTGAAATTGCGAGGACTCTGTGAGTAAACGAAGATTTTCGAACAAAGGACCAATCGTTAATTACGCCATTTTCTTTTTTTTCATAGCCTCGTAATTGCGTGCTTGAATTCCATCGCTTTAACCCTCGGAAGGCGGTCTCTAAAAACGTCGCGCACTATGCGGACTCCGGGTCACTTCTGACCCATAATAAAATTTCTTTAGTATACCTTGTGAAGTAAATTTTCACATGATTATGATATTTATTTTACTTATTTCTTTCGAAATCCTTATAAACATGGAAATAATATGTAATAATTTATGGAAAAGGAAGATATATTTTTACATTATACATGAACAATTTTGATTGCTGCAATTATGAAACCTATTTTTGTGCGGTTCATTTTTTTCACATTACAACGGTGTAAGAATGCCAACACCGTTAGAATTCATATACCGCATAAAAAATATCGCACAAAAATAAAATCGCATAAAAAAGGACCGCATAAAAACAGGTTTGGCTGTAATTGAGACTCTGTGAATGTACTGTTCATTTGGTACTTCTGTATTTAAAGACATCGTAACTATAAAATTCTTTCTGAACGAAACTCGTCTTTCCTGATCGCTGCTAAAACGTACATTAACATGCGAAATGTTTTCTTTGGATGTATGGGGATTATCGTTTCACTAAAAAGTGGGAGAAGCGGCTTAAGTCACAGTTCTCGAGCTATAGCTAATGTAAACAAATCGCAGATCATGCATGGGTCACGACATACCCGGCGTCCGCTGGCAGAGGATTAATCCCTTGCCGGATAATACGTTGCAATTAATTTCCTTGATACAATATATTTATTCGTTGAAAATTATCTATTCATTTATTTATTAAAAGTGTGCAGTATTCTTAAGATATGTTTCTGTGTTACAAGATACTTCCAAATTTGTATTATATTAATTCATTTACACATCAATTAATTAGTTAATCGAGACATTACAGACTTTACTAATGTTTTCATTTACTATTCTTATAGAAATTATGTAAGATTTAGTACCGGTTTTTATTATTACTTGTACATGTATTATTTTTCTATTAACTACTTTGAACAATTATTCTTTTGTTATGAAATATTTCTTACGATTGTTGATGACATTCTAAAGCGAAGACATCATTTTTGCTTACGTCCTTACTTATTATATTTTTATGAAGTATGCTACAAAGTTTAGAAAGAAAGTTGCTGGATGAAAGCAAAGTAAATGGTTTTGAACCAAGTGTTTCATCCTTACTCGAGAAATCGTTGGACAAAAGATTAAAGCGAGACGTAACAAACCCTCAAAGTTCTGTTAAAAACGTGACCATGGAAAGGTAAGGAAATAAAATGAGCAAAATGTGTCTATCCTTTGTACTATGTTTACGGTTTTTCCAGCAGTGAAGATTCAGGCAAAAAACTGTTAATCAACAAAGCCATGCAGGAAAGCGAAATTGAAGGACAAGGTATACATTAATATTGAAAAGTGTTTTCTAAATTCATGGAACATTGGATTTCAAATTAATGTCCTGAAAATATTAATTGGATTTATGTTTAGCTTGAAGGAGTAAAGCTAGAGGTACAAAAAGGAAACTGGTGGAAGAAAGCACAGGAATGAAGCAAAATATTTGCATTGAGACTGATTGTGCTGATGAAAGTGAACATTCTATGGAAGGAAATGTTTATTCAGCATCAGATATTTTATATTCTGCTGAAGAAAACTTACTGCAAGATGAGGAACCGTTTTTGGTGACTCAAGGCGTTGGTATTTTACCAAGAATCGGTCCTTACGACGACTCAAGTGACGGCGATTGTAGCTTGAATAGTGAACACCACATGGAATCCAATCGCAACGATTATGACTTCGTAGCGTGGAGAAAAAAGGCACAGAACAATACAGAAAACAGACAAGCATGAAAGTGAAACGCGATTGAATCGGATAAACTATTTTAATAAATTAAAATGTTCCATAAATGTTTTCAAAACACAAAATTCTAACACAAGGATGATCACTTAAAAATTGGGTAATTCTATTCGAACAATTTTAAACAAACATGTTACATCGTCACAGTTTATTTGAGAAGCGTTTAATGCACGGTTTGCAAAATTAAACTAAATGCGTTTAGTTTGGACATGAATAAACGGAACGGTGATTGAAAAGATGAATTGTTTTGGAAAAACTTTCCCAACAAAAATACAGTTTGTTAATGCTTTTTATACGATCCTTTAAACAGAACGATTTTCTATTTTCATTTTCATCACTAAACTGGAGAACAACTGTAGTGATAATTGTGCTCAAACATCAGTGTTCAATAGTGTTCTAATGCCCATTTACTGTATAGGAAACTTCAAATTTATGAAAACTCCTATATAACTGATGATACTTGAAAACAGATGTCAACACGCTACTACTTTGATCCAAGCATTTTAGATAATGTACGTCTTTAATACAATACATATTTTTTAATATTTGATATTTGAATTTTGCATTTAATGTCAATATTGTTTCAGAATTATCTACAATGATATGAATGGCCTGGACACAGTGAAGATAAAACAGCAACGATAATCTGGAAAAATCTTAACCTCAGGATATCAAACAATTTCATCATAAATGGGAATCTTCAAAAGGTAGGCCTAAAATTAAGCAGGCGTAACTTTTTATCTGGGAGGATATTTATGATTTTAAATTGGACGTTAAATGCGATATTGACAATCTACAGAACCTAACTGGTATATCATTGATATTATGATATAATTATCATGTAACTTCTAAATTGAATCTGACTTCTGAAATTTTCTGAAATTTGAATTGAAGGTTTGAGAATTAAAAACTACTTCAGAATCTGTTTCCTTGTTCTCCAGGAAAGCAGATAAGAAAATTCTATTTCTTATTAAATAATGTATTCTTAGCAGTTAAAGTATAAAGTTTATAAAAGGGCACTAAATAAATAAAAATGGAACTTTAAATAATAATCTGTTTTTAATGTACTTCTATATTTTCTTCCTCATCACTCTGTTCTTCCTTGTGAATCATTTATCATCTGTAATAATATGTAGATACATTGGCTCTTACTTGTTTAAAAAGGATCATAAATTCGAAAAGGTCTGGTTTTCTTCAAGAATATAATCCATTTGTTTTTTGGGATTCTTAATTTTACTTGCGTTTACCGTAACATTATTTATTTCGTTGTTTTATTCTAATGAAAAAGACAATTAGCTAAAATTTCCATTATTGGTGAATAGCCTTTTTCACATTCTCAAACTTTCAATTTTTCTTCCATAAAATAAGTTACCTAGAATAGTGAAAAGAAATTCTTCATGACTACTCAAATATTCATGAGAGCAAAATACAGCTTTACAGATATTTTATCTGTTAAGTGGCATTTAGGAAGTAATTTTCTATATTTTAAACAGTTGATAGAAAATTGACAAGCAGCTCAACATCAATTACAATTGACAGTGAATGGTTACTGTTACTACCAGCTATGTACAGCGTTTTATCGTACTATAAATTAAAAAATTGTTTTTTTCTAAATGAACTCAGCGATTATGTAGCACAATTTTGCTATTAAGAAATTAATATCTCTCTCGTTTAAATAAATATTTATTCAAGTAGAGCGTCTTGAATCTTGTAAATCTAGACAATTGGTGGGAAAGTATTTTAAAGTATTTAAGTATTAACTACTCTATGCTGCCTGCATTTTTTTAGTAATTGCTTGCGGCTGTTGCAAGAGTTTGAATTTTTTCTAAATAGCTCCGATTACATTTTTTGCATGTCGTAAAAAATATAAACTAAATATATTATCTGTTCTTAGCTTCCTTAAATTTCGCTGTTACGCGTCATGCGTCATTCTGTAGGAAATCTGTTGAAATTATTGAAACACAAACACAATTTACGGAACTCAGGAAATCTTCTAATTATATAAATTACATTAAAATTTACTGCTCATCTACATTTGGTGTATGCGAAAGGGATTTGAAAAAGTGCTGTCAATACAATATTTTTGAATTTTCTTGGTCTACCCCGAAGTGGTAATAAATCCAGGATTTGAAATTCTGCATTCTCATCCTTTGATATCGTATAGAAAATTTTATATGCTTTATTTCTCAAAAAAACGCATCCAGAATATTTTTAACCAGTTTATTGTTCCTCCGTTAGAATTCTTTACCCTTTTCAAAACTGCGTCCTCCAAAAATCTTGTTGATACGAAATCCTCTTTTTTCGTTTCATTTAGAATAAAGTTATTACCTTCCCGGCACTTTTTGATAACATTATAATAATCTTGGGAGGCAAACAGTAAATTATTTTTCTTTAATGATATTTCTACGACGCCAAAATTTCTGTCATTCGGTAAAAACGAATGTCCTGATACTAAAAATTTATCATCCATTTTTTACTTCAGCTTTCAATCGTGGAATTAAGCCACTTTCAAAATAAAAATGTTTACCACTCCGTTAACTCTGCTAATTTTTTATTAACAAAATGTCAGTGAATTTTAACATATTGGTTAAAAGTTGTGGAAAGACGAAGACATCACGTAGAATTGTAACTATTATAAACGTTAACTTGATTTTTTTAAATGCACTTATGTCACTTTCTAAGACTGCAATTCACATAATCACTTTCGTTTTTTCTTCCGACGATTATCCCTCTTCTGTATCAGGATTTTCCAACGTACATACTTACAATTAGACATAAACAGTGACGCCGTGTTGTCCATTTTGGATTTGAGATATCGAGTTATTTATTTTTAACTTTAAGTTTTACTTTTCTCAGGAACTAACTCTTTTATCACGATTATATTTATTACTTTGATGAGTGAAGCCAATTTCCTATGCTTATAAGACACTAATCTTATTTATTATTATCATTGAGGATTTTTTCTCAGTAAAAACTCGATTTTGTTGTTCTGTAATAAGAGAAACTACAATTAAAGTTTTTTCTTTATCTGTCTATTATCTATCGTAAACTTTTATTGCAAAAATTTTCCACACGTGTTCCTTTACTCCCTTTTCCTATCAACCGCTATCTATCGTCACGAGATGTCAACTATATTACTCGCGTGTGAAGCGCAGCTTATTCAAATGAAGAATGTATACTTTCTTTACATGCTTATTTTACTATTACGTCAAATTTGTCATGAATGAAGTGTAAAACCAGACAAATTTGGTAAAAGCATCCGTCACTACCAAGATATGCTTGTAGCTTTTCTACACTGGTGTACAGTTCGGTTTTAACGTTTGCATTATACAAATTTAGTCTTACACAAATTTAATGAAATTTAATCTTGAGTCAATACAATTTTCTGCTGTAATGTTTCTGTTTGATCGAAAAATTTGTGAAGTTAACTGTAGTACGGATTGTGTTCGTAGTACGATCTTCTTGTTGACCTGTATGCATACATTGACTCGCTTGAATATTCGGACATCATCGCTTTTCAAATATAATTGCCCTGTACACTTACTTATACTTAACTTGAGAAATTCAGATATTTTTAGACCGCTTTTTCTAGTTGTCAGAAACATAGGTTTTATTTACTTAATTAACATAATTATCCATATAGCATAACATAAACGCCATACCATTTTGCGTCCATCACTTCGAAAATCATTAAACTTGCTTTCATCGGCATATATTACGTCCTCCCACCATGTCTCGTCTTTACAAACATAGTTCTTAGGAAAAATATTTCTCTTCTTCCGATTCTTCTCACTTACATAAGGCTTTATCCCTGTTCTTTCGATGCTCTGCGAACTGTATCAGGATGCACATTCTTCTGCGTTTCTTCAAATAACTCTGAAGTCAACTTCGGAACACTCAATCCAGGATCTTCTTTAATTTTCCTGATAATCTTACGTCTATCTTGGGCAGTAAGGAGTTTTGGACGTGCTTTCTGCGGAATAGATTCTATTCTATCTTCATGAGAGTATCGTCTTATGATGTCCGCTACGGTACTCTTACTTATATTTAATAAATCGCCAATTTCCCAGTATGATTTTCCCTTTTCTTTATGGAAAATGACAAGTTGGCGTACATCGAACGATGTATTTTTGCCTTTTCGTTTATTTCGGATATTTCGTTTATGTTATGCTATATAGATAATTATGTTAATTAAATAAATAAAACCTATGTTTCTGACAACTAGAAAAAGTGTACCACTTGGTAAAAAAAACATTAATGCCTTAACTCAGCTATAGGTAACTGTAGAGGGCAATGATATTTGAAAAGCAATGGTGTCCGAATATTAAAGCGAGTCACTGTATATGAAAACATTGTATAGATAGTGGATCTTCGCATCACATAGACATAATACTTTAATGCCATATTTAGGAGGTTTGGACTTCGTGTAAACCCTGAATAGACATCGACTTCTGAATGGACATAATATTTCGTCAATAATGATATATTCGGAACAACTGCAGTTGTTTTGGCAATTTTGTATAAACTTATCGAATAATTCAACAATCAGTGCCGTTCGATCTACAATTTTACGTTCTTCTCTTGTTGCAATATTATCAAATCACAAGTTTGATAAAATAGACAAAAATCTTTTTAAACATATAGTAACTCTAAAAATGTCACGTTCTGTCCCTTCTGAAGCCCACAAAGATTCTATGTTTTTGTGTTTTTACTCGAACACTCCAGTCAATAGCAAGAGGCTTATAAATGTTAAGGGTCAAAAACTTCTTCTCCATGTTGAGATTTTAAATGACCCCAGATCAAGTGATTCACCCTTTATGATTTAGGCACTCACGAGCACGTGATATTCAGGTCCTTATATCCATTTGCTGAATAAATTTTCCGTTTCTGTCTTCAAAAAACTTCTGATTCGTGAAACTTTCGTCGCTGTAATTGGAGTAACACATGCATAATGTTGTTTTGCTTTGTTAAGTGGCTTTTGTTAAGTGACTCATTTTCTCGGAAGGCAGGTACTCTAGTTAAAAACTTCATCCTTATGTTTCGTCAAAGGTACAACACACCAGGGTGAATGGTTGTTTATAAACGTAACAAAATACTCTGCTCCACCTATACTGGATCAGCACTAACCCAGCCATCGTCATGCGAGGGTTAATGACACGCTGAGCAGTCAAATGTGTTAATTCAACGGACTTGAACGGAGGCTGGAGTACCGCACCGGGATTGGGGGACTCTGACAGGAGATGATTCAAGGTCATTCGTGGATTTCTCGCTTCTGGCCGAGATACTCTACATTCATAGAGTATTAGCACAATTACGGATAGGCTGTGATAAAGCAAACTCTGTTTCTTTGGACTCACACGCTAGCTTGAACATTTTCGGCACCCATCTTTTTCTGTCTTTTCTTTTCTTTTTTTTCTGAGACGTTCAGTGGTTTATTTCTCTGTGGAGTCTTGTTAGCCATTTTTGACCTTTAGGATTAACCGGTGAATCCATCTTCCCTTGTTAGAAGCGTCCCCTCGTAGGTGCCATCATTTTCACATGTTACTTTTGATCTCGCTCAGTTTCTTGTCAGTTTCTTCCGGGGGTTTTTCCAATTGCCTGGCTAAATAAATGTCCTTTCCTATCCTCTGGATTTCTGCCATTCGGCTAGTTTAACTACTTCCAGGATCGCGTCTATCGTAGACCTGCCCCTGGTGAAACCGAATTGGTTGCTATTCTAAATGATCGGGGTCGTTATCAATTCTTCGGCCTATCCGACCGGTCCGACTAGTCAGCAGCCCCGTAGGTGACGGCGAGGGGCGGGGTTCGAGGACGTACTGTTCACGGCGGAGGGAGTTTTCAAGCTCGCAGTCGTAAGAAACGGATGACGGAGGAAAGGATTGTGGTCAGGAGCGAATAAAGCAGGCGAAGACTTGGGTTTTGACTTACGGCCGTACGGAGGTCCGTCCAGTGGTTTGCATTTATTAGGAATCGCTATCGACAAAAAAAACTAGATTTTCTTCCTTTAGGTAGCTTTTCTGCCATGTAAGACTTTGTTCCTGAGCATGCTTGTATCACATGCTTTGGTGATCATTTTAATATTTTGGAGGCATATTCATCAGCACTTGCAGTTACATTAATTGTATTTCTAAAAGCTCTGTCAAGTTCTTTCAATTTAGAGGTGAAAAGTTCAATATTTAATTTTCTAGTTACCCAGCCTAAACTGTTATCTTTTAAGTTTTCTAGATTTTGTTTGCCGATTGTAATGTTTTTGTTTCTGTTGTTATTTTTTTATCCATAGATATACGTTATCAATTAATGATCACTAAGAGACTCCACATCCATAAGGACTTTCCAATTTTTTATTTTATTGTTAATGGCAGGTGTGGATAAAGTTAAATTTATTACAGACCCTGTGTTTCCCCTTACAAATGTATTTTCGTTTCCCCTATTAGCTATTGTAAAATCTAAGGTTGCTATCATCTCAGATAATACTTTGCCCCTTCTATCCTATGTTCTAGAGCCCCATTCTATTGCCTTAGAATTAAAGTCCCCTGAAATCGTAACCTGTCTTTTATTTTTGATACTATTGTAAGATTCGTTATAGGTTTGTAATGGCTTTAAACGTCTCGAGATGCCGGTTGGCAGTGTAATTGATTAGGAGAGGGAGGATGACGTCACGATGTATTTAAATAAAGGAGGAGACGCCACGTCTCTCTCTCTAAATTCTCTCTCTGCGCTAAGTTGACGGCAAGTAGTGTGACAGGTGGGTTTAATTTCTTACGGAAAAGAACAATTTAGGTACACCGCGATACGGAACACGGTATCGGTGGACTCGTGTAGGGGGAGTGCAATAACGTGCGCTGGTGCTATTCTTTTCAGTTTGAATGAAATAATAGAGATAATATAAAGTCGAACTAGACCTGCTGTAAGATCGTCGCCCTCTAATCGCCGGATTGTCTGTTACTGTTTAAATAAACTCTAGAAAGGAAAAAACCTGACTTAAAACTTACACTATTTTCAAGTCTTGTTATTTTGTCCCTGAATTCTTCCATTGTCTGGTTTGGAGATAGGTAACAGCTAGAAATATATGTAAGATGTTAGATGATGGCTAGGATTTTGTGATGACTACTATTTATTACGCAGTAAATTATACACAGTGGCAGCGAATCTTGTCTCTGGCTCTGACTATCTCGCACACTTCTTATCTTCTGGTACGTACGCCACTTCTCGCCAGTAATTCATCTATCCTTCTAGTGGCGGCGCGGCTGCATCTCATTCCCCATACATACACATACATACATACGCACACATACTTTTCCTTACGCTTACATACATATATTTGCTTTGGCATCTGACCCAAATAAATCCCTCTGCTCCCCCTCCCACCTCTGTTACTGAGAAATCTTTGTCATTTCTTATCCATATAGCTGCAAGCCTTGATTTATCTTGAGACCAGTTTGAGAAGAAGCTTGCAGCTGGCTCACTTATGATAACAATATCAATGTTTCTTTCCTCTGATATTTGGCTCATTAAGTCCTGAGCAGGTCTGCATTTATTGAAATTAATTTGGAGTAGGTTCATAGCTGTTATCATTTAATACACATATTTTGCTCGACATCCAGTGTCCTGCGTTCCTGTGTATGCTAAATGACCTTGTTGCTGACATCTGTAGCATTTTTTAACATTATTCTTAATTTGTATCCTACATGATAGCCATCCTCTTAATACTTTAGCAATTTCATTCATTTTCTTAGCCACATCTATGTCTGTAATCAATACTGCTTTCTGCATACCTCCATACGTTGGATAAATGGCAGCAACTTTTGTACATATCCTCTCCTCTTCTGTTAATATCTTCTTCACTAATTCTTTCACCTCTTCAATGGTTGTGGTCTCATCTATATCTCTTATTTTTATCTTAACTGTACGTCTTAGTGCTCTCACCTTAGTTTCTTCTCCTACTTCGTTCTGGACTGCTTCTTTAATCTTTTCAGTTTTATCACTTTCTTTTCTTATTTCTGTCAAATAGCTGCCATTCCTTGATCATCTCATCTTGTCTATATCTCCTCTCACTTCAGATATCTTCTTGTCACAATAGCAGTGTTCTTGGGTTTCTTATCTAGCACTGCTTGTTGTTCAGTTTTCCTTCCTGCTTGTCCTACCTTTTTGGCTTTACGCCCTACTACTTTTGACCATGCTTCTTTTGAAGTTTTTGAATGGCAAAGGGTTCATATTTTGATTCCATACTTTCCGGGTTTATTCGGCATGTAAACTTTACACGAATGCCGACCTCGAAATGTCATGAGTTGTTCATCGACACATCCGGTGTTAGTGGAACTATAAAGATCCTTCACAATTTTCAGCAAAAATGTCTACGATTTGCCTCAGAGGTGCTAATTTATCCGTCGATTTTCTATCGCTGCGTACAGTGGAATCATCAAAGCGAATATATTGAAATACATTCGTGAACCGATCACGAGACATTATCGCTGTGTAATAAAGGCGAGAAAATGCTGCATTTTGCTTGCAAAAATCTTGTTTGCGTTCACTTGATTCTCGGAAACGACCAATAAGAAGAAGAAGTTCAAAAAAGGCGTCAATTTCTTTTCTGTCCAAGAGCTTCCACTTTTGATTTTCTGATGTATTATCAATTGCCTTGTTGTTTATACGCAAAATTGTCATTTCAATTGTTTCTTTATTCATAAATAAATGAAAGCATTTCTCAATGGTTTCAATATATTCACTCTTTTCTGGGGGTGAACACATCCATGAAGGATTCTGGATTTAAAAATTGTCTTTATCGTATGAAATACGTGTCCACCTTTTCTGTTTGTTTAATGATTAGGAAATGATGATCTAACGTTTAGTGCCTTCTTTACACATGAGCGATTTGTCCCATTTTTCTTTTTTACTAATCTGTCAATTTTAACGCTCAAGTACTTATTATTAGCTGATTTTTGCACTTGTATTTCCTCTCAGCTTGGTACTTGCTCGTCACGATTAAGATTCACTTTATTATTAATAATATTGCTGTAACGTTTAACACATTTCGACTTTTAAAAACTTTTTTTGGCGTATGTACCCCGCAATATACTTTATTGCACAAGATTGTAAAGTGCACAGTGATGTTGACAATTCATCTAATTTTTGATCCATCACTAATTGCGTATTATTCTTAACATCACTGTCCTCTTCTATTTCTATCGGAACATCAGAAGTGATTGTGCATGATTCAAATTGTGACAAAATATTGCCCTGTTGTTCTCAAACAAGAGGGGGGATACGGGAATAGATGAACATTCATCCGCGTCCTCCCAATTGCGCATATCCACATTTACTTGCAGGGAAAGACTTCCTGTTCCCTGATTGTTGAGGTCACCCAAGACACCGAGGTGATCCCCTTTTTTCTTTGTGTTTCCTCAGAGTTGTGATTGGTGCCCCACAGACTTGATTTTATCTCCTTCCTAATCTTTTGCTATACTTAAAGGCTAGTTGCGGCACTTCGATCGCATATTCATTTGTTACATAAGTGTCGAATTTTGGTTTAATGTCTTTCACCATATCCATTAATTCAAGATTTAATACTTCCTCATCGACTTGCTGACCTTTATTTTTAAGCCACTCAATTATATCAGCCTTCTTCCATTTCATCATTGGGCTCTCCTCACATTTTACAGAGTGGTACGGGGCGTTATCCATGACGATAACGGCTCTCTCTTCTAATTTGCCTAAGACGGATTTAAACCACTCGAAAAAGGTTGAGCTGTTCATCTCCTCGTGATAATCTCCTGTTTTCTTCGATTCAAAGCATTAGAGCCCACCGGGTACAAATCCATTCTTTGAGCCAATGTGTAAAATCATTTTCCTTTACCAGAAGGATCGAGTATTCCGGGCGAAAGTCCTCTATTTATTGTGTCATTCTTCGATGTTACGGACTGGTCTATCCATATTCTCTTACGACAATCTTCAGCGTATTCCTTGATTTTACTCAAGTATCGCCGTCGCCACAAAATAATATCATCTCGCTCTATAAACACCCTGTTTCTGCGTCTCTCGGAATATTGAAAGTTAACGGCTTTTCAACACTCTATACAAAATCGATCTCCTAAAACTTCTCATATTTTCATCTACGTTCAAAGAACGTAAGATTTTAGCCAGCGTTGGAGGGTCACGCCTTAGCCAAAAATCGTGCACTTTTTTTCGAATTGCATTCTTTTCTTCATCGTTCAATTTATCTGTAACTTTCGGCTTGTTCCTCTTTTTACTCGGGGATGTCACTGTGCCAGTTTTTTTGTAATCTGACAACGTTAAAGAAATTGTCTTTTGCCCGATACCGCTAGTTCTTGAGATGATTCTTAATAATTCCTTATTCTTCAAATCTGGGTGCTCTTTCATCATCTCCTTGTATATATTAATGATCATGTTCCTCTGACCACGATGAACATATTAAAAGGTAAAAAGTTGTTACAGTAATGTGTGTGTGTGTAACGCAACCTGCGCTTGCATTGTAAGTAGAACTTAAAAAATACACGTACCATGCCTCTCTTATTCTTATGTAAAGGTGAAGTGACAGCATTGCACGATGGTGTTTGGTCCATTATAAAAAGAGTTAGTTTATATAAAACGTTTCTGGAATTAGAAAATTAGAAAAGAAAAAAGTCACTGGAATTAGCGCAATAATCGAATCACTTACAATCACACTCAACATATAATACAACAATCGAATCACTTATAATCGCACTCAATGTAGAACACTTGGGATACTTTGTTTATAATGAATCGAAACTGCGTTTCTATGCTGTGTAGGCAGGTCGCTGGTGGAAGGAGAACGCAGATATTACCGATATATACAGGGTGTTTCTATGAAGTGCTGGCAAACTTAAGGAGCGTATAATTGAAGAAAAAACAAGTAACTTTTGTTAACATACCTATGGTGTCCGATGATTATTGGCGAAGATACAGCCGTTTGAATATCCGCCTACAGGTTAATAACCTGACCTACATTCAGCTGCCCGAAGCGGTCAACGCTCCGCGATACGTCCTCGGCTCAATGCGACACAGTTCACTTCTTCCTCATTATTTTTTCGAGCCGAGGAAGTGTTAAGAGGAACCTCCTTAAGTTTGCCAGCACTTCATAGAAACACCCTGTAGATATAGAACTTATCAACCAATAGCAGTAGCTCTCGCTTGTTTCACGGCTCTTATAATGGGGATGTGCGCAGAACGAACGTAAACTGGTCGCATCGCGGATGTCTTCTTATTTGGAACCAAGTATAGCTTTTGTGGGGAATAACTGTTCAGCCATTGATCCCCCAGGGACTGTGTTTGCCGTATGGCAGTGCAGTACGGGTTTGGCATACCACAGGAGTAGGAGGAGCCCCGAAGATGGGGCTCTTCATAAAAATATTCATTCCACACTTGGAGTTTCTTCAAGTATCTGGGATGCTAAATCGAGTCGCTTGCGTGCGAGTACAGTATTTTTGCTTGGGTAATGACAGAAAGCACGTATAACTCCTTAAAACATTCATTTTGAACTTCGTGCATCCTTGAGTGTCTAAAACGCTAGATTTTGTCTCTCACGTGTAGTAACGCACGTATAACTGCTTAAAATGTTCATTCTGAACTTGGTTAAGGGGGTCATCCCATGTGAGAGCTCCTTTTTTCGCTTTTTTTTGGGAATTTTTTTCCATAAACATTTAAAACATACTGCCTTTGACTTTTTTACCACAAATTTATTAACATTTAAACGGTCACTCAGAATTTTTTGAAGCAAAAATAACGGGTGGAATCGAAGTTACACCATTCGGAAGACAATAATGTGTGAAAAACATTGGTCGATGGCGGATATGATTCCGGAAGTTTGGGTCATCTGAAATCAAAAATGAAGTAAAAATATTGAAAACTCAATTCTGGGCACGGTTTTAAAACTGAAGTTCCAAGTATAAAAAAAACTATGACAGATATAAAAAATGTTCTTGGTTCACACGAAAACTATGGGTGTGCTGACAATCTCATAAAAATTTGAGCGAAATCCGTTCAGTAGTTTTTAAGATATCGTGGCCGTCAGTTTGAAAAATGTAGTTTTGAGAAAAACACGTTAAAAAGTTCAAGTATGGTTCACACAAAGAAAATGTTGACTCACCATTACTCTGCTATACCGGGTCCATATGATACATCACATCCCATGATATTCATTGTTTTCAGGATTGTTATAAATCCTTCATTAAAAATCATTACTGCCAAAAAAGTGAAAATTTCCACAATTTTTGGGCTACTATGAAGATGTTTGGGACAGAAAGTCCAGATCAACGAATTCAGCGACTCGTTCTTATTTTGAGTTTCCGCTCCCAAACATCTGGTCTCCAATCCAATCTTTATTGGTTAAATATTCATAAACTGGTTTAATAGCTTCCTACACTTGTTTTGAAGCTATCGAGTGACCGCATATGATAATACGGTTTCATAAACCGCATTTGCTGCTGTGTGACTGTTGTCTAATATCAGTGAGTAAGTTGAATTCCCAATGCCTCGGCATATATCCATCAGGCCACAGAAAAGATTTACTCCTTTATGACCGACTCTTAATAATCGTATCACAAGAACAATGCGACGATTTATTTCACATGCATTGCCAATCACAGGGCATCAATTCATCTGCTGCGTCGTGTCACATTTGCACGTTAGACAAATTTTGAAACCCAAGCCTCGTAAACTGGACTGCGTGAAAGTGATATCACTTTTACATTTCTTGCATATGACTGCTGAAGAAATGCTTGCAAATATAGTTACAAATTGCAGCATACAGTAGGCAAAACTTGATGAAATTGGCACATCCATGTTTCGGTTTCCTAACAGTTTCTTCGCTGATCTTCAAGCATATTCAGTATTTCAAAGTTAAAGCTCTCATTAGCATTTTGTGTATGCCCACCTAAACATCTCTCTAACAAGTCTTCATAAAAATTGGCCGAATATGTTTTTGTACATCTTCGTGTAACGGAGGTGGAGGCTTATACAACGAATCGGCCGGGGGGGGGGGGTCAATTGTCGTGCTGGGGTTTTTCATTTGTTCAAGACATATGATAAAGCGTTAACATTATCGCTTTTTTAATATAACTAACAGAATCACTGTTAGGCCTGAGATAGCGAGACCGTAGTATTTTGTTCTTTTTTTTTATTAATACATCGGTCAGCTTTTCTTTTTCTCCTAATTTTGAATTCACTTTTACATAGCACAACCGACTGCCCATTCTCTTTTCGAGATGTCCAATGCACTCGTTCTTTTTAATTTTGAAATCATAACCATACGGTTCAGTATCCAATATGGCCTTGAACGTTTTAGCGTCACCGTCCTCTGTGTAATTACTATAACATACTCCGTGTAATTCTTCGGAGCGGTACTTTTGCGGTACCTCGCGGTACCTCGATACTTTGAGATTTATGAAGGGTTGTTCGTTTTTTTTTATTCCATTGTTCCTCTTCCTCAACAGCTTTGCGGCACGTATCATTAAATATTTTTTGCACTGCCCTATGTATATGCTGTGTAATGCTGTGATAAGCAGCTACACTCAATTCACAGGCTAAATCCATTATGCCGGAAAATATATTTATTCCTTTACGTGCCACGCTTAATAAACGCATTACAAACACAATTCTCCGGTTAATTTCAAAACTATTGTCTACAAAAGGAAATTAATTAATTATAACAGTACCATACGTGCATGTAACGGCGATTTTAAAAATTAATTCACGGCTGCCTGTTTCTCCAAATGTGTTTCTTTTTGTTTACATGTTTTGCACACAGAAATATCACAGTTTGGCCATTAGGTCGTCGAATATTAATTCTCGTCGCGTTTCCAAATCTATGTACCCTGCTTTACTGTACCTATCAATCAGGTCTATAATATTCTGCGCGCGTTCAATTTCCTTCCAATTTGTAAGTGTTTCCTTGTTAATGTTGCTCATATGTTTCCATATAAATGTTTATAAGATTCATCGAATTGAGATTGGGCATAGAAACGAAGTATTACAAACGGAACTTATGATTTGACACTGTACTTGGCTCACTGTGATGCCACAGCATCACTCAGTTCACAAACTGAATGCAAAGAATTCTAAGCACGACTGTTCTGTTCGGGAGTTGAGAGAGAAGTGATTTTACTTCACTAAAATGACCTCCACTGATGGCTTATCGACATTAATTTCATATTTTACATTGATCGATATCAAAACGTGATTCATGTTTACAAATAAGACACTGGCAGAACGGAACGCGTGAAAGAGTGTGCCTAAATGTGTTTAAATATTCAAATCATTCAGCGTGCTTGAAATTAAAATAAAACCTGAACTAACAATTTTCAGACATAATATTATTAACATCCTTTGTAGAGGGTGAAAAACTGCATCGATTAATGTATTAAAAATTAGAGTTTTACTTAAAAAAAAGTGCAATTGCACCTTGCAATTGTTTATAAAAGGTCTATAAAATTCATGTTTTTATTATTTCAAGGAGAAAACTTCTATTATTATGATACATAGCGTATTTACTTATCTTACCATTAAATGATTTCATTCGTTTGAAAATATTGTCAATTCTTGGTTGGAGAACAGTAAAATTAGCTACATAATGAAATAGATTTTCTACTTCATTAGCATCAATTGTAGAATTCTAAACACTATAACGGTTTTCGCGGCCACTGCGTTCCGCTATAAGTTCCCCGTCGCTTTCTCCGGGACGATACGATAACTTAATTTGCGGGAATAATAATTTAATTGGAATTTTGTTGGGCGCCAGACGCGAATGCGCGTCGAATGAAGGACTAATTCCCGGATTCAGCGAGAGGCTTTTGCTCCGGCAGCTCAGCCTCACTATGATTACGGTAAAGTGGCGGGGTCTAAAGGGAAGTAGAAGCGGCCAGGCGTCAAAAATGTTTTTGAACTCGGAGAATAGGTTTCGACATAAAACAATTTATTAATGAGTAGTAAACTAGATCAGCCTCCGGACGGGAGACAGAAATAACGGCAACGTTCGCAATCAACCGACACTTTTCGATAATTCGAATTTGCACGGACCCTAATGATGACGATACCCGAGCCGCAAGCAAGAAGCTAAGGGCGCGTTCGGGGTTCCGCAACCTGGCTTGTAACGAATTGTCCGTGTGGCGATACGATATTTCACTGTCGGGGCCTCTCGCCCCCGGTAAAAAAAGAAAAAGAACGAATTCTACTCGTTGGGGCCAAGTTGCGTACTGTCACATAATCGAAAAGATACAGAAAACCCTACGCTCATCGCCTCGCCGTCTTCTCCCTGCGTGGAGGATGGTCGCCGATATAAGGCCGTCCATAAGAATTCCTCCCTTCGGCAGAAAATGGTCCCCTTTGCTTTCGGATGGTAGGTTCCCAGTTTACAGGTCACCCTCGGCGATATCAGGTTAGCTATGCTTGGCTCGCGATATGTAGAGGCGTCTACCTCGGTACTTGACTAATGCGAGAATTACATGTCCTATCCGGACTACGCTCAAGGCTAGAATCTGCGACTTCGACTACGGTCAATGCGAGAGTATCATGTCTGATTAGGACGACGGACAATGTGAGAATCTTCTTCCCGGGTTTCGGAAACCGCTGATGGTGATGTCTCCGTCGGCGAATGTCGTGCCCCACCTCGCGGCTTCCCGTACTACACCTCTCGACCCTAGCGTTACCTCGGGGCCGGCGGGTGAACGATAATTACCCTATTGGGCCGGCGGTAATTCCGCGGTCCCGTCGCTATGAGTTCGTAGAGGAGTTACCCGGTGATACCGGTAACCGATAGAAGCATCCCGTGATGCCGGTCTCTGGAGGTCTTCTTACAGGAGTCGTTCGGCTCTTCTCTCCCCCTATGGGCGAGACGGTTCCCTATCGATACAGTATCGCGCCCGAATACGCTTCTTGCGGTAAGAAATTAATAAGATTGTGGTCATATTGTGACCGGGCGATCACGCTAACTCGCCTAATCCGTAGAAAGCAGGTCCGGTTGCCAGCACAGTTTTGGCAGCTCCTCAAAACTGGCAAAAAGGATCTTTGTTTGGGAGAATATCCCGGTGAACGCTCGCCGAACGGTTTAAACCTTGCCGTTGTGGTCAGAACCGTTAAGCAAAATGGCGGACGGCACCTCTCCGCCACGATGGAATGTTGAGAACAAAACCAATTTCGGCTTTTATGCCCTTGCGTCCCTTTTCCTTATTTTCATTATTTTCAAGGATACCCAGGGATCCAGGATCGGACTTGATGTAATATGTATATATACAAGAATGGGATTAATAAGTAAATGTTGCACAGATATAACCCCCAACGTCCGACAGAGTCGGAGGTGCCACACTAGCCCAGCTGAAAGGTAGGTTTATTGAATAATTAGCGATAGTGCTTGGTAATAATGTTAACAATGTTTTATTGGGTTTCTTCCCGGAACTTACATGATATCTCGGTATTGCCGGAACGCTACTAAGTGGTATTGCGCAGTACAATTTTTCCCTTTTTCTCTCGGGGCACGTGTGCACGTTTTCGCTGCTAGTAGGCGACTCTCTCGTTACTGGTCAACGTGATTCTTCACGTGCCCATGTGTTGGCGCTCATTGGCCAATATGGCCGAACTTTACTTTCTACTTATGTTCTAGGATGACTCGCTCACGCAACAATCAGCGGGGTCGAAACAATATTTTTGAGTTCGTATAATGTTAGAAAATTTTACGTCGTACAGCCCGATGTCACTCGTAAAGCGTTGCAACGGTGCAACGCATCGCACTATTTTGTCCGACGCAGCCGCTTTCCTTTGTCGCGCAGTAATACACCCTCCGGGATGGACGCGCTAAAATTCAAATCGCTACCGGCCAATGTACATCTTTCGATTGTAACAAAACTAACCCTTTGGTTCACTTTGCTCGATAGGCCGTGCGAGGTTCCTGCAATTAGTATGGGCCTTTTGTACCATTTCCGAACCAAGGGATCAGCTTTAGCGCGACGTCGCATGTTGTGGTTGAACCGCTGGACTATGAGCCGCGATTTACCTCGGACGGTGGCTGAATCTACGCTATTCGGTTATGCCCTGTGAATCTTGTATGCACCATCGTACCGTTAATTTATCCTTGGAGCCGTTGCTCTTTTTTAAGCTCTCTACTATCGGTAACTTACCGACGCTCAACGGGTCATCGTCGCGGGCCACCAAAGAACCGTGTGCCTCGTTTCATTGTTTTCAATTATTCGTTCATATCTTCGCGTAAGCACAGATGGATTTTCCCTCAGGATCGGGACCTAGATCAGGATTATGTCTCGACAATAATTGACTATGAATCTCTGCTGTTGTCCTCTGCATAATATAATCTGCTTTGTTGCAACGGTAACGGGATCTAACGGTACAACCTTCTTACACCTAAAATATCCAACATAATCGGTACTTCAAATTACGGCGTGTCAACGGTTCAACGCTGCTCTACGAACCCAACGAGGCGGCGCGGAATGGTAATGATACGCATATAATCGCGACTAATCGGCAACCCTTTTCTGTTTCAGGTACACGGCAACGGTCGGATGGTCACCCAATGGACAAAGATAAGTATACTCAACTGACAATAATTCTCTCTCTTCCTCCTCTTTCAGGTGATTCGTTGTACGACGCGACAAAACAACGGTTTGAAGGAAAATTGGAACGGTAAGTGTTGCGCCGCGGTTTCGCTGTCACGTGCGCCTCATGTGCATACGAATTGTTTTAAACAAAGACTAGATCTCTAACATCATGACTAGCGACTCAACGCGAATCGTAACCATCGTTCAACCGGTTATAATGGACAAGACATTCGCGACGAATATTGCGCTTCGCGCCAACCATTCGCCACACACGCAAGCATGACTATGCACGCAATGATCCCTGCTTTTATGCCGTTAACGGTTAAAAACAAGGTACATTGCTCGGAAGGGGACGATACGTAACATAAAGTTAAATGATTCAAATTTAAATATACCACTGACGGACACTTAGGACCGACAATGGTCCAGGGCCAAAATGCACAAACCTAACGGAGCCTCCCTCATCCATTTAGTAGGCAATATTGGGAGTACTCTGTTTGCTTCCTCCTACTTTCTATCTTATGCGCGAGATCTGTGTTACTCCTTCACGTTTCGATTATTGTGCTTGGCGGCTATCAGTCGTACGACTCTTGATCCGCTTCCTCGGTCGTGATGTTCTGGACCTCAGGTACCGCTGGTCGTTGGCGCTGACCGATGTTCGGTTTCAATATATCGCGCGAACGAGCCTAATTTTGTGACGTGCCCGATGCAACGTCACAAAACAAACAGTAAAAGTAAGAAAATAATATGATAAAATAATTTCATCACATAATGTGAACATCGTGAAATATTGGTTTACCAAATTGTTTTCTCTGTTAAGAACCTTATCACTTTCACTGTCTAAAAAGCCCTAACTTCTTTCTTTTGTGTGTGATTCCTCTTTAAATGATTTTTCAAATTAGTTGTACCATCATCTTTTTCCTGAAAGGAAATTCTTCTTGCAACGTTTTATCTAAAACATTTTCTTTTGGGTGCATTGAGTGTCACCTTTCGATTTTACAAACTATAAAATGTCTATTTTAGAAAGAAATAAATCTAAAGAACAGAGCAATGAAATGGAGGACGTGCGGTCACCATAAAACGAATGAATCTATTTATTACAGTGTATTCCAAGAACATCATAACGACGATAAACCGAGATTAAGTTCTTCCTATTTGCGTCAAAGTAGAATAAACATTTAGTACCACAATGAATGAACCAATGAAATCTTCAATAACAAGTCACGGGCAAATCACGTATTCTTTTGCTCGCTTTAAATGATATTTTTGAAGCTCCCACGAACTCTAAATTTGTGGCAGAACATTAAGAAACGTTAGAAAAAGTTGGCCCATTATTAAATAAATTCAAGAAGTACGTACATTAGGTATTCCGAGCATGCCCATTCTCTCGAACAGGACGATTTAAAATTACTAGGTGCTCATTTAACATTGACTGTGTGGCGAAATGTACCTTTGTATTTTATCGGATTAAATCGTTTATCTGTGTGCACGTGAGGAACGCAAAACTTACAGGACCGAGCAGAACACTTTGTTGTATATACACAACATTAGATAATCGCAAAAAAATTGTACTTATCAATTTGACTGAAGGAAGTCTATCAAACTTCATTGTAAATTACACATACAGGTGCTACTGTTGGGAGCAGTTGTACATATTTACCAGCACTTATGGAATAATAGGCCTACGAGATTTCTGAATCGAAGAAAAACAAACCATTATGGAAAACTGCTGAGGAAGGCTACAGATCTATTATGTGCCAATCATTGGACTATTACAAGAGTGCAACAAGCTTCAAAAAATACGGATTACTGTGCCACATTGGCCATACATTGGCCATTCAAAAGATTTAAAAAAAGTTATTATAGACTTCGTCGTGGACGTCGTTGAAGATCTAAAAAATTCGCCTTTTGAAAAGGACTGTGTTCCTATGAAGAAAATTTCCAATTCGTTGACCAACAATTTGAAAGAGGAGAATGGATATTGTAAAACAGCGTGGAGATCCTTTCGGACATGCCTGAACTAAGAACTCTGTGATTAGCATCCAATATATGGGATGGAGAAGCCTATGTACTTAATCGTAGGAACTTGAAGATTATTCTCAAAGATGCATCGCAAGAATATCTCAAGCAGCAGAAGATGGGTTTTGTGGTCAGCATCTCGTTTTAACCTACACTCTGAAACGTGGCAGACCTGGGGACAATTACACAAGAAAAATTGTCCAGGAAACACGAATCAACACACGCATCGAAGAAATTCCTGAAGAAAAAATGGCCACTGTAATCCAATTGACGGTGATAAGAATGAATATATGGGATGGAGAAGCCTATGTACTTAATCGTAGGAACTTGAAGATTATTCCCAAAGATGCATCGCAAGAATATCTCAAGCAGCAGAAGATGGGTTTTGTGGTCAGCATCTCGTTTTAACCTACACTCTGAAACGTGGCAGACCTGGAGACAATTACACAAGAAAAATTGTCCAGGAAACACGAATCAACACACGCATCGAAGAAATTCCTGAAGAAAAAATGGCCACTGTAATCCAGTTGACGGTGATAAGAATGAATGTTATACCGTTTATGTTTTCTTCATCCTGTCATGGGGCACTCAGTGTTAGAATTTAATGCATCCAAAATGTTTGCAATACTAAATTAACAGTGGTAGATAAGGTCAAGCAAGACTGTTGATCCTACAACTAGTGCAGCAACGTTTCTTTGCTCATCGATTGCAAAATTGATCCGAAGACAAGCTGTTATTGCAAGATTTATCTGAAGACAAGCTGTTATTGCAAGATTTATCCGAAGACAAGCTGTTATTGCAAGATTTATCCGAAGACGAGCTATTACTGCAAGATTTATCCGAAGACAAGCAATTACTGGACAGTATCGTTTAATTTCTTCATCAATAAATCATTGGGGAAACTTATTGGCAACTGCGCAATGATACAAATGATCAACGCCCACGATTCTGTATGTCATCAAAGCATCTTGTAACTGACTTCATGTCTGAGAATGTGCATCTGTTAAATACATAATACGGAGTTATTCCAACATGAATCCGTGCAGAATGATCGATCCTCCGATGTAAAATCACTACAATACAGAAACTTCGTAGCTGCCGTAATTTTTCCGTACAAAATGTACGCAATCAGCTGAATTCGTGACCAACTTGCTGGCAACAACAGTAGCACGTTGTTACTCGTGAGAAAACAATGTTTTCATAAAGGAAACTATGCGAAATCGTATAACAACAAAACCGTATGTTTACGTATTCCTGTTTTGCAACGAAATCAGTGCACATAGATATGTTTATTGATATTGTCAATAATTTATGCTTGAATTATTTGAGGTCACTGTCTTCTGTCAAGGAAGTTGTCACATTATCTATTAAAAAATTAGACAATTGTGAAATGAGTTCAAAATAATGTAATTGAACAGTATATTTGATTAACATTGAATGCTCCTGTTCGAACGAGTATGTGCAATAGCACCTAATCCCTTCATGCGTAACCCACCTTAATACACACTACAAGAATACTGTATAAATTTTACAAGTATGATTTGAAACAAGCTAAAGACAAAATGTGATTAATATTTGATAAAACACACACACTTTGATGCAGATAGAACGAATTGTTATTCTCCGGTATGTTGATTAGCCAATCCAATCGAAAAAAAATTTCATTTTTCCCAACACATGTTAATTATAAAACGACTGCGTCCTTCTATATTTTCCGAATATTTTCCGTGGTTGTCTCCCGATTCTTCTACCTGTATTTTCGATGACTGTTACCACATGTTTAGGTAATACAATTTGATGGCTTTCAAAAGCAGCAATTCGTTTTTCTACATTCTCAAAATATAGTTCATTCCCTAATATTCGAGGAAGAGCTTCAGTTTCTTTTTCGTCGAAATATGGTTTTCCCATGTTGAGTTTTTTGTGAGCCATATCAAGAAATCATTATATGTCACAATGTTTACGAGATGCATGAAAAGTTGTAGCCGTACACGGTACGCCAGGTTATCTCCGTATGCAGGTTCGGTCGCCAGCAAATTTTTCCCTTAAAATTTGCAAAAGGGTTTTCCGACATACGTATTTGCCAGGACGAACTCATGCTGTTCAATCCCAGTGTGTACGCTCTTTCGTCGTACGTATTTGCCAGGAAGGAATCGAGCGGTCGTATCCCAGTGGGTACGTTCGAATTACGTGATATACGTACGATGTTCAATTACGTTGAACCACTCCTCAGGTTTGTACGTTCAGGCTTAGGCTCGCTAAGTTCTTCGAACGGTATAACCTCAACAAGGCTGGGGGTCGAAGGACTCACGAAGAACTAGTTTGGTTATCAAAGTGGACTTGGTTTGATCTAAAAAAAGAAACTAATTAGAACAAACTCGGTGACATGTTTCCTTTCACGGGAGTCGGAGGAGTCTCCTACATACTTAAAGATAACTTTTATGGGAAGAATTGAGGTTCAATAAATTCAATTATAATATACAATAATTATTATGACAATTTATTAATATCTCCCCGTAACTTACTTCAATCGCACGAAGTTCCTGGTTCAATCATCCACTAGTCGGTTTCGCAAGTTGCCAACAACCACGAATATCGGGTTTGTTGTCCGCTATGTCCGCAATTAGGATACGCGCAGCAAAACAAGTTTTTGTGTACGTTCAGGAACGAGGCACTAACAACAATGAAAGCTTAGGCACGACTCTTCGCTTACGATGTTTAACGTTTAGGATCCCAGGAGCGACTCTCTCGAGCGCGGCTGAGCGAGTCTTACTTATACCCTATTGTAGTTCTTGCAAATTACAATAGTTATGAAAAATTTAGCTGGTGTGCCCCATAGTGATTGTCCTAAGAAATAACACTGTCCAGTCAGAATTTCGAAATCTCGTTTACTGTTTCTGTTATTCTATTTGGAACTTTCATTGTTATTAACAATTGTTTAATGATTCTATCTCTAAATTACTGTCCAGTCGGTTTCGTGAAATCATAATTATTCTCTAAGATATTTCAAACGAAATGTTTAAATGCAATTTGCATAATGTTAATTGATTACAATGGAAAAACCAAGTAGACAGTAATAAAGAGCATCCCTATTCCTACCTCATTGTCCAGTGCATTTTTGGAAATTATGTATAGTTTTTAAATTACATGGAATTACGCATTAAATTATGTTCCCAGGATAAGAACGTTACTTTGAAATTCTTTAGCAATACTTATATGAACATTACTTTTAGTTAATTATCCTTGGAGCATATTATCGTAACACAGGATAGTGAGTGGGAAGGCAAGGGTGTACAGAATTTTATTTTACAATTTGTTATAGGGATTTGTTCTTAGTTGCAATATATGATAATGATTATATCATATGTTGCCGCTGTTCTTAGTTAATAATTGCAATCTTTTCGAATGAATAATGATTCCTCGTAGATAGGGTATGCGCTAACTAACATCTTTCGATGTTTACAATTAATCTTAATTATTTCATTAACACTTATCCCTACGTTATTTCCTTAAAGTGGAGGTCGGTAAGTTTGGTATCGTATTTCTATGTTCCTACTGATCGGCTTACGATACATGTTTTCGGAAAGATCGCATTGTAGTTGTTAACATTATCTTCAGTCGTTTATTTCGCAAGATTCTTTCTGTAAACGACTGTCGCAGGTAAGGGAGGAATTAACTTTCTTTTTCAATGACATATACAATGATTTAGAAACTAAAATTAATAAGTGTTCTTCTTTCTCTTTTAGGTTCGCAATTCCGCAAATCGCAGGTAAGTATGTTCGCTTTAATTTATAATTTTCTTACTTTCTTTTCTTTACAGGTGGACGCACGCAGGTATGTAAGTACGATATTTTATCTTATTAAGTTCTTATGTCGGTATATTTGATTTCGCCGCGCACGTAACATATCGCATATGTGTTTATTAGTTATAATTTCACTTAGATAATTCCAACTTATTAGCTACATGCATATCTTTATACGCGCACATTTCACGTATGTATTTCCGATATATCTTATGTACTTCATTTACTTAAATTTACAAAGTAAAGTCACTGCGCTTTTATTACTTATATGTCCATTAATTTTAGTTTCTAATATTTGTTTTAACGTTACAAACGAATTGCGAGGCGCGTGTCACACATGTCTTTATACATATATGCCCTCCGCGTCACGGGCTACAAGCAACTGTTTCCAATACAACTTTAATTAACTTGTATCGAAACACGTCGTGCAGCAACGATACAGAACATGTAATTGAAATTTCGATTTGAATTAAATCGCGAACCCCAGGATTTTTCACTCAACCGTTCATATGGGTAATATTATGAAAAATCCCTTGTGTTCTTTCCTCTCTCTTGCTCCGTAGAGACTTTACAAAATTATTATAGGCTAGCGGTATGTCCGGTTAAGTCGTGTGATCCTAAGGGATGTCCCATGTGGCCAGCCTTCCAAGGCCATGTTCGATCTCGACGTCGTCTAGTGGTTCATCGCGCTGTCCGGTTGGTGGTGGAGCAATCTGAGGGCGAGCAAGTCTGTTGTTCGGTCTCAAAGTGACTCACCACTTTTCGTTTTATTATAACACTATCTAATATCCGGTTTAAAGCAAACTTAAATATATCCATTTCTTTCTGCCTTAATTGCACATTAGGTAATTGTTGCTTGAATTCGGTTCTTCGCTATTTCCATGTTCAAGGGTCCTTGGGACAGTAGTGTACAGGTGGTCCTCCATCTTGAGAGGATGCACGCTGCTCTTCTAAAATATCGTCCATTAACTGTTCTTTCCGTTCTTTGATCTTCAAATATTCGAGTATGCCTTCATCCACGTTTTTTGTTTTGCAGTCTTTTTTCTTTGAAATTGTTGAAATATTATCTGAATTTGTTGACGGTGGTGTTGGTAATTGGCATTGATACCGATGGCAAAGGCGTTGCTAATGGTCTTCATGGTGAACAGATGTTAGGGTTTTGTTCTACATGATTTAAAAGTAGTGCCTGGAAATCTATTAACACTTGTAACTGTGGTCCAGTTGGAGCTTGTAGTTCACTGTTCTCATCAGTAATTTGTTGGATATTGATGCCCGTGGGCATTAGCAGATTTCCAGAGGCATATACATTTGATAACTTGATGAAGGGCAATATGAATTGCATCACTTCACTCAAATAATACTGTTTCTTATTTTTTTGTCCGGATCCACTTTTGTTAGGTTTCAAGTGTCTCACAAATACGTTTCGAATATTCCTCCATCTTTCTTTACATTGAGCTCCTAAAGTAATCATTTTAATTTGATTAATATGTTTGTTTAAGGTAATTACAGGTACATTTCGCAAGAGGCGACATTACAATATCCAAAATTGTTGCAGAAACTGTGATTATGATATGAGATATATTGAGTCAAAAATAGGAAATTAGTGTATAATCCCTTCTTAAACTTTCCGGACTTTGTTGACATTATTAGAACATTTTTATATTTTTGTGCGTGTTTATTTACTAGTTGTTGAACTCTGGGGCCTAGCAGTTTCTTCTTGAAGACAGACAAACACTTGAGGCTGTCCTGTCCACTCAAAGTGATAGCACATTGTGCCGTATAAGAATGTGTTACTTCATCCGATCTACAACCGATCTGCCATTAACTGTATGCAATTTAATGCTTTTGAAAATAAATGATGAGGTACCAGAGGTATTGTAATCGTAGCAGATAGAACATCTTTCGGAGTATTTTGTAAACTCAAATGTTTCCATTTTCCAGTTACAGCCTGTAGTAAGTAAGTAATACTTTATTTCGTCCTGATAGCCTAGAAATGGAACTTGGTTATTACAATTTCTCTGTTCCTCATAAATTCCCACAACCTCCTACCGGTATTTTCAGTTATTTTATTAATTGTGTTTTCATCAAATAATCCGTACATTGAGAAGGAACCAGTAGGGATGCCTTTTAACATTGCTCCTTGTGCGATGGTGTTCAGCCTCTAATGTATAAATTCTACTGGGTTGGGTTTATATATTTCCAGGTTGGTTTGGTGAAAGGTTGATTAAGCCTAGTGGCAGTGTTTCTACAGGTCGTGGCAACATTTTGTATCATGTGCCTAGAATTTTGTCGGTGGTTAGTAACAGCTGATTACAATCGCGCGGTGTACCTGTTTTTAGGAGAATTCGGGTTTTTGGTTGTAGAAATCTTGTCTGGTTCCTTACTTCTACGGCGAGCTCGTGGTACCATTGTGTCGTTGGATCAAATCCGCATTCAACTGGAATACATTTCACAATGTCAATCACTTTTCCGGCAGTGATTGCAGTGTATCCGGGTCCCTTCCTTAGTGAATAGGCCATTTTCTCTGAGGCGATGGTGGAAAATGAGAGAGCGTTTTTAGTAATTTGTTTTTCCAGGGCACACTTTTGCAACATCATGTTGTGACTGGACAGGTCACATAGAATGATGTTCCAGAGAATGCAGATTCGGTCGCCAGCAGGTTTTTAAGCAAAACCAGCAAAATCTCCTACGGTACACAGTCCAAATACCATACGGTACTGCTAATTGCACTCGTAATGTCAAATGTCACTTGGAATATTTGACATGCAAATCCTTGGCACTTCTCAATGCCTTAATTCCGTAGAATCCACCTAGTGGGATTTCGGAATTAAAAGGGACGACTCAATAGGGCGGACGGCAGTCCACTCCGCACCCACGGTCGTTGGTCGGACGGGAATTCGACTAGAAAAAATCTTATTAATTCTAGTACACAATCATTGAATTCCACATACGTCCGAGCCCCAGTCGGAGGAATTCTTATGATCCTAGTCTAGTTGGAAAAAGGGGTCATAAGTTGTTCGTTAAATTAAATAAATTAAATTACATCAATTGTAGGATCGGGGCCCTTCTATCCGAAAGAACTCGTGGATCGGTAGCTGAAAAGGGCAAGAAGAACATCTAAGCGCAGTGGCGCGCGGTGGCTCAGTGGATTGGAGCCCCGACTCACGACCGAGGGGTCCTAGGATCGAGTCCTGTCGAAGTCAATTAGACCGCTAGCGCCCTTTTTTCGCCCTATCGTCGATCATAGGAAACCGATCCACGAGCCGGAGAGTCGTCGTCCGGCAGCGCCCCCTACACAATTTCAATATAACTTTACTAAACATAATTATAGAATCGATGTAACACTTACGAGAATTATCTATGAGACCTTTCCTATTTAACTATCGCAACGTGTATCCTTCGTTTAATACTATATACAAATGAAGGTTACGGCGGTTAGATGGTATAAGCAACGAGAAACTTCTGACCACGGACTATGTGCTTCGAAATACCGATGCTTACGCTTGGAGGATCATAAGACGACTGTCTCGAACAATGCTAATGCGCTTCCTTATATACTCTTATCACAAAATCATATAACAATTAGTTTTTTAAACAATTTAATTGGTCAAATCTGTTGCTATTATTAATTTATCATTATTTGACCAAGTAATTTCTTGGAGCAACTATGAGTGTAGAAATAATTAATGATAACCCGAATATCATAAATATTGTTTAAATTATTACATGGATCTATTTCTTTTTGATTTGAATTATTAATTTGATGTTACTTGTAAAATTCTATCCAGTCATTTCACCACTAGTCAGTATGATTTCAATTGTTATTTATTATTGCAAAATTTCTAGCATAAAACTTGTTCAAGAGTTAGTTTTTAAGTGTAGTGACATCATAATATTGATATTTCGATTCATTTTATCCAACCGTCTGCGAATAATAAGTTACAACTGAATTAATATGACCATTACTTGTTAACAATTATTATTTTATCAATTTTCAGTTGACTGGACAGAAGTGTTTAGATTTTAATTTCAAGACAATTTGATCAGTTAAATTCTACCATAAGCACATTTTTACACATAATGTTCTCAAATGATTATGAAGCTAACAACTTTATCAATTATTATAATTTTTTGCATACGTTATACGTAATTATTTCTAATTACGATTATTCGAGTTTTTAATCGACCAATTTACTCTATGGGTAGTAAAGGGAATGCCACCATTTAAATTATTTATTATTATACTGCTTATGCTGCAGTATACAGGAAAGGAATGTCAAGAGGAATATTTTCTTTTTGATCTTACATTAAGTTTTGCGCCGCATTTCTCGTTCTATTAATCTATGTTCATCGCAATTTTAATAAGTCTATTCGTATCGATATTGGTTCTCTTTTCATCTCGCTCGCAAGAAGTATTGCACGCATTGCATACCGCATTCTCTTTTTAAAGTACAACCGTGGTTACAGAGCACTCCTTTATCCGCCTTTGGTAATAGAATCAAAGTTCACAACCGTATTTACGTACCAACATGAAATCTACAATATTTGTCATTTTAAGTTCACGAATTGTTAACAATCTAGTTACGCGTTAATATAATTACAATTATCTTTCTTTTTCATAGGTATTCGTCGGAATCTCTGTGATAAGTATTACTATCAAGTTTTCCTTTTATCATTTAACACTATTACTAATCTTTCTTTTTCTTTTCAGGTTCCATCGAGGTAAGTACATACGATATATTATTTTATTCAGATAGATTATTAAACTCGCTTATCATCATCGCCTTTCTCATTTACAATGGTATCTATCGGTTTACTATTGACGTAGTTAGCCATTTCATACAAGTCTTATCGATCTTAATTACTTCATGTTTCTTACAGGTACATCTTGCTTTCGCTCTAGGTAAGTACTATCATAATTCTTACATTTTAATCTATATTAAACTAATAATCGAACTTAACTCGTCTTATTATTGGTACAAAGTGAACTTAATTATCTCATTTCTACATTCTATCGGGTCTTAACAAATTTTCATCTTATTTAACTAGATTTGTATAAGAACGGTATACTAATGGAAATCACAGCGCGCGACACCCTAGCCCCCCGGCTAGCATGCCCACCCACCATGTGCGACAGGTGTTGTTCCCCGTATAAATGTTTTAAGCATTTTATGCGGAAACAACTCCGGTCGTCACGACACATAACACAAAATTAAATTTTTACTCTACTGGACAGAAGACAAGATTTTTCTTATTTTCTGTCCTTTTACTATCAAAATGTCAGTGCTATCGGGCTTCACCCTCAACCATTTTGTAGGTAGTGTTGGGATCCGCTACTGACCTCCTCCCTTAGTCTAAATTCTATACTAAAATCGGTGGTTATTCCCTTTTGGGAAAACGACAAATCCGGGAACTCTTCGGTCCATGTCCAGCATGAGTTTCCTCTTCCGCCGATTCGCTGCCATTCTGGATACAACGCGATGTCACATAGTCTGCGGTGGGAACAGATCTGCTGTTCAGTGACAATGTCCACTGTATAACTGTGTCATTTGTGTTTGGATGTGCTTTTCAACATACACGAATTTTCAGTTGACGTAGGTGACTATTGGCATGCTAATTGCTCTTGCGACTAGCTCATCCATGCACGCAAAATATAGTGTGAGACATTGGCCGCATTCTAGGATGCTCCCTGCAGGATTTAAGAAAATGTTACACCTGTCACATTTGTCCTCGCCCATGCTGTACGGGAACAGCATAAGCTGATGGTCTATGTAAGTCCTGATGGCTAGCGGACGACCCAGGTAATCGTAACAGTCGTTACATATGTGGTATTCTCGCGGACCAGGTGGGAATGCCCTCTCAGACACCGATATCTGTCAAAGTCGGTCCTACTCAGTATTTAGTGATATTAGGGCGTACAATGACGGTGATGGAGGTTGCAGAGGTTCCTGGTGTCTATGACGACAGGTGGGCGGCTGCAATCGTTGCATCGTTCCATCTTTCCTAGATAGTGAAACAGACTTTAGTGAGATTTGTATGTTGTATAAGAGTTTGAGTTAATTTTCATGAATGACTCGTGTCTTGTTTTTTATTCGGATCTTGACATTATGATTTGGCAGGATTTTTATTATTTCGTGAGGATCAGTGTATTGGTCTGAGAATTTACCTTTGTGGGGTTCCTTTAGCAAATAAACTTTGTAATCAGTTTCGACATTTTTTACATTCGTCCTACGATCGTAGTATTCTTTCGATCTGGCTCTTGCTTGATTAAGATTCTCTCGTGCGGTGTTTCTGCATTTCTGAAGTTTTAAATATAAATCAGTTAAGTATTGTTGGATTTTGTTGGACACAGTGGTTTTGTTTATTACTCAACGATTTATTACGCAAAACGGTATTACATAATTGAATTTTTGGCGCAATCCGACATTGCTCAGGGGATCCGACGCGCCAATGGCCATAGAATGTCTTCCTCGGCCTTCTCTATATTTTCGGACCTCTGTGAACCGGGGGCCGGTCGCACTCTAACCCCACTCTAACCCACTCTTGTGACTGGACACTCCAGTCGTGATCTTGTAATCTAAAGATTTAAGTTCGGTCGCCAGCGATATTTGTATTTATCCGGCCAAATGTGCAAATACCGGTCACTGGATTTGTTGATGGTAGGAATAAATCGAGACCAGCGAGACTCATATGTGCACTTCCCCTGTGCGTGTGTGATCAGGTATTGGTATCACAGTATGGCCAAACTATATTACTGCCAAGCCGGTCAACCGGGCGAGGCAGATGGAGGTTGGTAGTGAGGAGCAGTAGTTCAGCTAAAAGAATATAAACAATTAGCTATGCAATTAATTAGAAACCCTTACTCCCCACAGAGTCGGGGAAATAACCCTTTAGACCTATATGCAAGAGAATTGGAGATAAATTAAATATAGATATTAATTTAACTATATCAACACAGTAATTTATTTCAATAAACTACTTAAACAATTACTATCTTACTTGTCGCTATCCCTTTTATATCACACGATACTTATTTTATGGCACTCGGCTACTGAGTCGACAGAGTGTATCACGGCGGTGATGTTACGCAATAACTATATACAATGAATGCTAGTTAAACGTATCGTTTAACTTTCAAGCTAAAGGGCGACTCTCTCGAGCGGCGCCTCTCACGCTACTTATACAGTCCATCAAGAAATTAATTAACTATTTGTTAATTCAACTTTCTGCTCGGGTAGTTATATAGTCGAGGCGATTTTAGGATTTTTCATGCGCTTAGATCTTAAATTGGTTCTTTCGTTAATTTTAAATTCGTAATTAAACTGTGAGCAGCTTCAGATGTAAATAATAAATTATTGATTAATTAACTAATAATTTTTCTCACATAGTTCACTCTAACAGGTGTATGTCTTAACTTTCACGCGCGCAGAATTTTGTTATTTTCCTTGATTAATTTTAAATTTCAATTATATTATTAATTATTTTACAATTTAGTATTAATGGTTATTAACAAAATTCTGACGTTGAATTATCGAAGTTAATTAATCGAATTTCAAATTAGAGTTCCTTGAGCGATATATTATCAATTGCGCATCAGCTCAACGGTTTCTAGTTTGAATCTGACTCGATATGCATTTCATTTTTCAACAATAATTATTAAGAAACCGTGGAACTCTACATTCTCGCGACTATGGGTAGTAAATTGGGAGCGAGAGGTTTGTACATTTATTATCACAATAAACAAATACTTATTTGCATGATGGTCTGTTTCTCAGTAATTCCATCATGCAACACTTAGCACAATATACCTGTCAGATTATGCAATTTATCATCGTCGAGTTGTGATTAATAATAAAATTTCTATCGTTAGTAATATGCGTGGGTGTTTGCACGTCCAGAGAAATTTTCTTTCGATTTCGCAACTAACACCATCCATGGGTGTTTACAATATAACACTTACATACTTAATTGGTACAATTTTTCAATCTTATTCCTGCACGGGCAAGTCGAATAAATTCAATTATACATTTTTATACTTGTCTACAAATTAGAGTATGTAATCAATTAATCATATTTATCTTTACGAGTTATTACAGCAGGAATATAAGTAATTATTTATATTGATAATTATTTTCTCTTTTCTTTCAGGTATAACATTCATCGGGATAAGGTAAGTATAAAATTACAGTTTTCTTGTAATTACAGTAGTAGCTTAGGTAATTTCATTTTGGTTTACATTATTGTCAGTCTTAAGTATTTCATAATTATGTGGTAAGTATGTAGGATATCTTTATACATTACATCTCTGTAATTATCCATCGCAATGACTAACTCGCGTAAGTATAATTGCTTTTCTTCCAGGTACAATCAACACTACATATAAACGAATTATTGAGGCACGTGTCACGTGCATCTAATTATGCACATGCCCCCCGTGTCACGGTCTGCAGGAAATGTTTCCAATAAAGCCAATTAACTTTGTTGAAACATTTCTTGCGACAACATCACTAACATTAATTCTTAAATTTATTGCCTCGACGCGTGAATAATTCTTCATGAATAATTCATCGTAATGAATAAATCGTCCTGGATGTTCTATTGCCGGGATGGTCGGAATCCGGTTGCCGGCAGCGATCCGTCTGCGCGATCGCACTCTAACCCTTTTTCTTTTTTTTTTTTAAGTAAAGGAAATCCTCATGGACACCCCGGGACTGCCAAGCCCGGGGTAGTGCCGGCCTCTTACCGGCTAAAACCTCTACTATGCCCCTCTATTTTACCCTGCACGGAGGGGGGCACGGGAACACGTGAAGTAATCTTCCCCCCACCCCCACCCCGTTGTATCGAGTACCCTTGTATCGAGTGACCTCTCCTTCTGTCCTTACTCCCTAGGGGGGTCGTGTGTTGTCGCCCCACACTTGCCAAGTGTAAGGGCCACGACCCCCCATGGAATCCTTTCTCCTGCGGGTTCTACACCAGCGTTCTTCCGACACCATTGTACCCCACTACCTCCTATTACTACCTCTATTCCTTAATCTATCTATTCTACCCTTATCTTTTTCTATTTACATATTTACACTATTTACAGTTTATATGTCTATCTTGCGTTTTTTCTTCCTCTTTGTCTTCCTAATCTAGGCCCCTCCTGACCCCGGAATCTCTCTCGTTCTCTTTCTGTCTCCTCTTTCTTTATCATTATTGATTCCGCGAATAGACTAAATGCTTTCCATGCCTTTTCGTTTCTAATTATTCGTCCTATTACATTTCTTAGGGAGAGGTTCCGGGTTCCGAGCACACTCTTCAACTCTTCTCTCTCTCTATCCCTAGCCCTGCATTCCTCCCTTGTGTTTTTACTAGTATCTATTTGGTTTTCACAGTGGTGGCAACTGGCAGTCGCTTCCCTGCGTATTTTAAATAAATACGCCCCGAAGCACCCGTGGCCCACCAGCATCTGTGTCATCCGATACGTTAGCCCTCTGTGTGGGCACGTGAACCACTCCTCCCAGTGGGGCAGAATCGCACTAATCACTATGTGTTCACCTTTTTCCTCCCTCAATCGCTCTTTCCACCTGTCCATAGCTTAGCTACCCCACTAGATTGATTTACTATTCTTTTTCTTTCCTCTTCTCCTTGTACTTCCTCCTCTCGTAATCTTCTGTACGCTTCCCTTCTTACACTTGCTAGCAGCTCTATGAGGAGCATACCCGCTAATAGTAAGGCCGTGTCACACGCCACCGTTTTATATCCCCTTATCACTCTGATGGCCGTTCGCCGCTGGGCGCTGCGAAGGGCCATCCCTCCCTTTTTTGAGGCTAATAACGCCTCCGTAAATATTGGGGCCCCATAGAGTGCTATTGCCACCACCACCAATACGTACAACCTTCGGGCTTTGTCGCCCAGTCCCCCAAGATTTGGAGTCAAGCGACTCAACGCCGCCGCAGCCCCTTCAACTCGCGGAGCAAGATATTCAAAGTGGGGCTCAGATTTCCACACAGAATCCAATATTACTCCGAGATACTTCATTCTATCCTTAATTTCAATTTCTTCCCCTCTTATTCTTATTTTCTTCTCCCATCGCGATCTCAGCCCCACTGGGTGGAACCACATAGCTTCCGTTTTACTGGTGGCCACCATCAGACCCAACGCCTCCACCCTTGCGACTACTAGTTCCACCGCCGCTTGTACCTTTCGCCGTGCATCCCTCGAACTTTCTCCTTTCGCCATTACCAGTGTATCATCCGCATAGCAGACAATCTCCATCCCTGGTAATCTTCCTCCTCTCAGTACCTTATCGTATCCAAGGTTCCACAGAAGCGGACCTAGCGCCGATCCCTGTGGAACCCCACGTTCTATTTTTCTCTCACCCATGGTTTCCTCAGGTGCCCAAACTCAATCCACCTGTCCTCCTGGTAGCACGAGTTCTGTCTCTTTATATACTCAGGGAATCTAAAGTATTCCATTGCCTTCCTAATAGCCTCCCAGGGCAGGGAGTTAAATGCGTTGGATATGTCCAAACCAACCGCTATCACTACTCCGCCCCGGGAGGTGGTCCTTTCTACTATTTCTTTCACTTTACTAATCGCATCTATTGTGGATCTCCCAGCCCTAAATCCGAACTGGGTCTCCGACAGATCTCTCGCCCCCCCGGGGGACAGGCGTGTCACCATTCTCTTGGCTATCACCCTTTCCAACACTTTACCTATTTCATTAATTAGGCATATTGGCCGATACCCTGAGGGAAAGTCGGCCGGTCTGCCCTCCTTCCTTAGAAGCACTAAGTGTGCTTTTTTCCATTCCCTTGGAAACCATCCTATCCTAAAACACTCCGTGAGCGTCCTTCTAATTGTTTCTCCTAGTGCTGCCGCCGAAATTATCCTAAGCACCTTCCCTGGTACTCCGTCCGGGCCCCTGGGGCCTTCTTTTGAGTCGTTTTGGCCATTACCTCTTCCAGTTCACCTTGCGTTACCTCTGGAGCCCCCCCCCCCCGCACGGGAACGCCCCAGGGTCTAGCATCGCCGTGTGTGGAGGCCTCCAGTGTCTCATACGGCTCATAATCATGTAATAGGGTCTTCCCCACGGATCCTCGTTAAATGACGCAATAAAGGCCGCCCAAGCTCGGGTTTCAGCTTACGCTATGGCACCGCGCAGGGACCGTCTGGCCTCTTTTATATCTATAGCTTTGTGCCTGTCTTATGCACCCTTCTGTCACTCCCCTTCTTCTTTTAAGTCTCTGTAATATCCTACGCTTGGCCACGCAGTCCCTGCGCAGTGCCGCTATTTCCTCTGTCCACCAGTATGTAGACTTCCTAGGGCGGGGGCGGCGCCCTTTCCATTGAAGCCTCACACACTTTTTTTAAACATTTTTCTAGGCGCCGCACCCCCTCCCGGGGGTCACCATTTTCTTCCTCTTCCCCTCCTATCCATTCCTCTATAGTAACTACAGCTCTAGCTATATCTATATCTAGACATTTTATAGCCCATCTTTGAGATCGCCTATTTCTACCTCTCGTCCTTCTTACGCTTGCATCATCGTACCCTAAACACATCTTAAAGCGCACGTATTTCTGATCCGATAATGTCTCCGCTTCCACATCCACCCTCCAGTGATCTATCAAAGGCTCCGCTAGTATTGTAGCAAATGTCAGATCGATAATCGAGCTACCCTGACTTCTCACGCATGTCGGTTCCGATCCAATATTTATCAGCATTAAACCCCGACTGATGGCCCAGTCTCGAAGAAGCGTTCCTCTATTACTCTCCTTTCTGTCGCCCCAGCTCACGGATCTTGCATTGAAATCGCCCAACACTATTGTTGGACGATTTCCAGCATGCCTAATCACGTCATCTAGTTTCTGCAGAAGTCTCTCGAATTTAATCATTCCACTATTCGGAGAAATGTAACAGCCAATCATCAAGACCGGGCACCAGTCGACCGCCACAAATCCGCGTCCTTTTGTTTTCAGTGAGATAGACCTATCACAACTCGGATTTGCCCTATAAACCACTGCCACTACTCCTTTCTCGTCTCCATACCAATTAGGGCTGGGTGGGATCCTATAGGGTTCCGCCACTATTGCTATTTCAACGTTTGTCTTCGCCATTGATTGTATCATCAAATCCTGGGCGGCCCTGCAATGGTTCGTATTTGCTTGAAGAACGCTCATGGACCAGTCGTTTCCATGGCCTCCTCCAGGCCAGCGCCTTCCTCTATGTTTGTTGTATCCGTCTCTCTCCTTCTTTTATTTGCTGTTGTTTCAGTCTCATTCCGTCCCCTCACGGTTCCAGTTTGACTCAAACTAACCCTCACCGGTGTTGCTCCGCACGCTTTGCCTCCAAGTTTATGAGTATATGGTAGTCCCATACTTTTGCATGTATAGCATGCCGGTCTTTCCATACATTCCGTCGCAAAATGTCGCGTTTGTCTTCTTCGCCAATTCAAGTTGCACCTTCGCAACTACCGCGTTTAGACCATCCGAGTATCTTTGCATCGTTTCTACTTTTATTTCAGCTTTTTGGTATCCTCCTATTTTTGCTAGTGCTTCTGCTACCTCCTCTGTGGTGACAGAATCATCCATGCCTCTTATTCGCACATCCGCCATCTTCTTCGGTCTATTTATCTTCACTTCTTCCTCGCCTATCACCTCTCTTATTTTTTCTGCTAGTTTGTCCGCTTTTTGATTCTTGTCCTCTCCTTTCACTTCTAATATTAAAGCGCCAGTTATTGCTCGCTTAGCTCCAATCTCTTCTATCCCTATTTCCTTCAGGTTTATCCTACTCTTGGCTTTCGTCATGATTTCTGCATATGACATCTTCGCTTCCTTTCCTATTGTTATTGTTACCGCTGCCGTGTTGGGGGGCGATCCCAACTTATACTCTTTATTTTCTTTATTTATATTTTTCACCATCATGCGCTGTTGTCCACCTGTCAGTATCTTCGTTGTCTCCTCAGTTACCTTCTTTTGCTTTCTTCTACTCTCCACAGTTGTCCAGGAGTCTTCTATTATCTTTCTAGTAGCGGATTTGGTGGTTGTCTGGCTTGCCGTTGGGGCACCCTGTCCCGTTGACGCACCTTGCGTCGCAGGGGGGGGGGGGCCTCGGTGGATTTAACAATACCGTTCTGCTGCTCCTGTCTTCCTCTTTCTCTTTTTCTTTGGAATTCCCGCCTAAGCTTTTTTGATTCTTCATTTCCAGTTCTGTTACTCTTAGTTCCTCCAGCCTATCTATAAGTGTTCTTTTTCTCTGTTGTTGTAGCTGAGGTTGTAAGATTTGTCGCTCCTTAATTAATTCTTGTCTCAGTAAATTAAACTTGTTCTCCATTATTTTTTCTAATAGCTTGGCTAGCATGTTTTCGTCTATTTGGCTCTTTTCGATGTTTGTTTCCTTTTTTTCGCTTTCTCTTCTCTTTTTTTGTTCTCTAATTGCTTCTCTCATTCTTGCAGTTGTTTCCTTTTCTACCTACCTTGTTTTTTAGTTCTTCTACTTTTTTTTCTAGGTCGTCTACTCTACTATCTTCTGATTGATGGGTCTTCTTTTCCAATAATTTGGTGGCAGCTAGCAGTGTTCTTCCAGCAACATACAGACTCTTTTTAAAATCTCCTTTAATTTGACTGGACTTCTTCACACATTCTTCTATTGTTCTGGCTGCACCCCCCTGTGTTGCACCACCTTGTCGTGGTAGGGGGGCTTGAGCGCTATAAATCCAAGGGACATCGTGCACGCGTAGGAGGGGTGATCGGTTCAAGTTGTCTCCACGTCAATCTACCGCATTACCATCGCTCCCGGCACGAAGTACGCACAAGTGCGTGAAGGGGGTTCTCGAGCAGAACTGACATCCCACTTGTGGGTTTTATATGCTGACTAAGAGTGCAGCCATTTGAACGGAGCGAAATCCGCGACCAGCCATGCAGGCGGTTACTTCGGTAGCTGTGCTGGTGCGGGTGGGCATCTTCGGATGACGAACGGCCCTCGGGCCAACCTGCTGGGGACCGAGTTATGATGGGTTCGCCCGAGCTACCAGCTCTGCCTCCTCGTGGCCCCGCTGGACACTCCGCCATCTGCGGGATCTCAAGGGATCGCGTAGATGGAGGTGCTAAACGAGCTGGGTCCTGTATAGGTAGGTCCAACTTGTCTGCGTTCCTCGGAACAAAGGCAGGGTTTTTCCAAGTAAGGGGGAAACCTCGAACGAGTTCCCTATACGGTGGTGGTGGAGCCCCGTCTTAGGTCATCTGGGGGGAGCAGGTATGGCCACATAGGCTAAGGTACTGCTCCTAGGGTTAAACATAATGAGGAGCTACGTGTTCTGGCTGCATTGCCTGCTTTTTCCAATAATCCTCTTACTCCTTCCCCTTCCATTTGTTCGTACAGCATCTCATATGATAGGGCTTTCTCTCCTTTTTTCTTCTCCTCTCCCAGGTCTTCTCTTGTTTCCTCCTTAGACATCGTCAAATCCATAATATCGCTTTCCATTAGTTTTTCTCTATATATGGTTGTTAGATCTTTCTTCGGTTTTTTCCTCACGTTTGCTGAGGAAACATCCAAAGAGGCCGTGTCTGAATCGGAGTCCGCCGTTATATAATTTAAGTTGGTTCCTTCGCTCGTTTTCTCCTTTTCCTACCTTTTTATATGCTTGGTAGTATCTGCGCGTTTCTAATTCTGTTTCAAATTATTTCTCCTTACATTACGGTTGAATTTATCGCGTCGGCTTCTCCGCATCTTCGAGTTTTTATTTACTCAAGGCCACTTCGCTCGACGCGTCAATTTACGCATATGTTTTCGCTGCCGCTATGCAGTCGCCGTGCGACACTTATTCCCGCGTTGTCCCGCCGGAATATTCACTATTGCTTTCGCTTGCTGTATCTTCTATAATTTAAGTTCTTTATCTTTTCTTTTTGGTGAACTTATAGCTTAATTATAGCTTATAGCTTAAACCAACCTGCCCCGTCTCGTAGCCCTACCAACCGTGTTTCTTACTTTCTCTATCGTGTCAATAGTCGATATACCTGCTCGGAATCCAAATTGGTTCTCCGACAGGTCTCGAGCCCCCGCAGATGATAGGTGCCTTGTGATCCTATTGGCGATGATCCTTTCTAGGATTTTCCCCATCTCGCTAATAAGACAGACCGGTCGGTACCCAGAAGGGGAATCCACCGGTCTGCCCTCCTTTCTTAATAAGACCAGGTTGGCTCTCTTCCAGTCCATCGGGAACCAACTCGTCCTTAGACATTTTGTCATTAGTCTCCACATCTTATCCACTAACGCTACCGTTGCTGCCAGCATAACGATCCTCCCTGGAACCTTGTCTGGACCCGGGGCTTTTTTACGCGTCGTTTTTGTGAGTACTTCCTCCAGTTCTTGCCTCGTTACCTCTGGAGCCTCCTGCATGTGGGGAGCCCCCCGGGGAGCCGCGCAAGGAGCCGGAAGGCCATCCCCCTGAGGGAAAAGGCCATCCAGCACCCCCCGCAGCATTCCCGGGATTAGCTCCGCCGTATATGGAGGTCTCCATTGCCTCATCCTTCCCATTATCATAATATAAAGTCTGAGCCACGGGTCCTCCTTCAGGGTTTCCAAAAAAGATCCCCATGCCAGATTTTTTGCCTTCGCTATGGCGCCACGCAGGGATTGCCTAGCTTCCGCTAATTCTCGATAGGCTTGCTGTGTTGCCTCATCTCTTCTATTTCTCCTTCTATTTTCTCTTAGATTTAATCTTCAGAGGAGCAGCCCTTCTCATTGAGGCCTCGCAAATTTGTTTGAGCCCTCGCGCTACTTCACGCACTCCCTCTCTTGGATACCCATCCCTGCTGTCGTCCTCTCCTACCCACTCCAGGATAATCGCCGTTGCCCTTGCCATATCCATGTCTAGGCTTCTAAGCTTCTAAGGCTTCTAGGCTTCTAAGGCTTCTAAGTGCCCATCCAAGTAACCACCCATTATCTCTCCTATTTCTTTCGTTGCCTGTGTTGCCGCATCCCAGACTTAGTTCTAAGCGAAAAAACCTGTGGTACCCTTGCTTCTGCCTCTGCCGTGGCCATGGATAAATCAACAATCGATCCACCTTGTCACCTCCAGCACGTCATTTCCGATCCCGTATTTAGTATCGTCAGGCCCTGTCTGGTTGCCCAGTCTCGGAGGTACTTCCCTCTATTATTGTTAATTTTATCTCTCCAGGCCGTAACCCTAGCGTTAAAGTCTCCCATGACAAGTGTGGGGCGCTCTCCCATAACTCTTATTTCTCTCCTTATGCCTTCTAAAGTTCTTTCGAATCTGTACATTCCACTGTTGGGAGAGATGTAGCATGCTACCACTGAGACTGGGCCCCAGTCCACCAAGACGAAACCTTTCCCGGTTGCCTTGAGTGTAACCGACCTCCTGTGTCGCGGAATAGCCCTATAGACTATCGCCACCTTCCCTTTCTTATCCCCAAACCAGTAGGGCTCGGCTACTACCGCCAGCTCTATATTTGATTCGGCCATTGAATGTACAAGTAGGTCCTGCGCGGGTCGACAATGATTCGTGTTTGTCTGGAGGATGCTCATACTGTTGCCGTATCCATAGCCTCCTCCAGGCTGGTCTCATTCTCCGTTCCTACCACTTCCTTCTCCGACTCTAATTTTTTTCCCTCCCTAGCTTTATCCTTCGTCTTGTTTCCCTGCTCTATCTCCTTTCCCATCCTCCCTTGATATTTCCCGCCATTTACCTGGAGTGTACCCGCTTTTATGTCCTCAATTTGACAGCCTCCCAAATTAGCTAACGCAGTGGTAACCTCCAGGGCGGACACCGAGTCATCCAAACCACGTACTCGCCGATCCGCCGTCTTTTGTGGTCTGTTTACTTTAACGTCGCCATTTCATATAACCCTCTTTGATCTTATTTGCAAGAATGTCCGCTTTCTTATTCCTGTTCTCTCCCCTTACTTCCAAAATTAACCCGCCCGTGATCGCACGCTTCGTACCTATGTCCTCTATTCCTAGCTCTTTTAGGTTGATACTGCTCTTAGCTTTCGACATTATCTCAGCATAAGTTAAATTCAGTTGTTTCACTTTCCCTTAATTCGTCTATTCTGTCCTTCAACGTTCTCTTCCTCTGGAGTTGTTGCGGTTGTAATACTCTTTCTCTAACTATTTCCTGTCACAGTTGAATTATTTTACTATCCATAATCTTCTCTATTAGTTTTGCCAGCATGTTTTCATCTAGTTGTTTCGTATCCATTCTGGTTTCTTTTCTCTCTGCTTCCTTCTTTTTTCTTAACTCGTTAATTGCCTCCTTCATCTTTCTTGTACTTTCTCTCTCCGCTTCTAGTTTCTTCCTTAGCTTCACAATTTCCTTCTCTAATTCTCCTAATCGACTTTCCTCTGGTTGGTGTATCTTTTTTTCATACAAACACGTAGTGGCCAGCAGAGTTCTTCCGGCAGTGTAAAGTTTCTTCTGAAATTCTCCCTTGAGCTGACCCGATCTTTTAACACACTACTCAATTATTTCAGCCGCGTTGTATGTTTCATCCATCAATTTATCCTCCTCTTCAACCTCCAATCTACTGTAGACCTCTTCAAAAGTAGGTGCTTTTTCGCCTTTTTTATTCCTCTGTTCTTTTCCTAGTTCCTCCTTTTCCTCTTCCTCCGATGTAGTCAGATCCAGAATTTCCGCTTCCATTAACTTTTCTTTGCAGATTTCCGTCAGATCCTGTCGCAATCCATTCCTCGAGCTGGCCACCGAGAACCCATTCTAACCCACTCTAACCCACTCTAACCCTTTTTTTTACGACGGGAAAATCTTCGAAAAGATCCCTCCCCGGGGCCTGGGAGGTATGTGGGATTCTTACCCACTAAAAACCCGTCGGATGGCCATCCTCAGGTGCATGCTGGGGGTCCCCAGAAACTACAAAGTATTACTTCTGGGGACCCCCGCACCTATCCTAACCCCGAGGAGAGGGGAAATTCCCCGCCCTCTTGCCCGACAAAACGAGCACCTATCCTCGATGAAGGAGGGGCCATCGCCCCCCTCACCCGTCCCCAAATAGGGAGCGGAGCCGCTGGCCGCGTCCCCACGCAGCCGAGGCTCCTGTATTTATACACATGCGGCTATCTCGTTAATAGTTATAAACAATTAACAATCTCTTTGGGCATTATTAAAGATCTGAGTGAATTAAGTATTCGTGCCGAAGGGATTGTTAATTTGTCCTACGGATTCCCTGCTATTGATGTTTTTATGTGAGAGTATAGATTGTTTAAACAAATAAACGATATGTTAAATTTGGCTGGACATGATTGTTGAGACTTTAATTCTGACAATTACTGCCCAAGAATTTAATAAGTCATAATTACTATGTTGAAGACTTGAGTGTATTAATAAACAAATTCTATTTTAACCAATTAATTAACTTAATTTGCAAATCAAACATATGGCTAATTTTCAAACATATTATTTTTTCACTTTTACCCAGCCAAATTTTATCTATCTATTATGCAATTTAAACTAATACTAATTGCGTCTTCTGTACACGTTCGAACGGTTTCTAACATATATGTAACATAAGTAAATTGTCTTAATTTCGATATTTGCAAGTCCGTTGGAACGTACCTAATATTTCTAATTTACTATTTGTTTGTTGGGAAGTAATGGGGACCAGAGGTTCAATCGTTTTATTAACAAATTATTGCAATTTCTAAATTGCGTTTTCGGTGTTGCTGCATAGGTAGTTTTCTTGCTTTCCTATCGTTATCTTAGTTGGTAATTTGGCGCTTTCTATTGTAAGTCGGTAAGTCCTCTCGCTGGTGCATCTTACATAATGTCTCTTGTATTATGCGTCGGTACGTGATCCACAGTTAACATAATTTATATTATTATATATTATTACAACACTTTGAAAAAGGTTTCAGTATCATACTTAATGCAATTCCTTTCGTTATGTATGATGTTGCAGCAATTATTTCACAATAATAGGTATTTTCTTGGGTAAGTATTAATTACATCTGATCAATTAACAGCTTCTACGGTAAGTATAGATGTAAGTACATTATTACACTATTAATTCTCTTTTCTTTTCTTTTCAGGTTCTCCCGGACATATTCTACAAGGTTCGCCAAAGGTAAGTAAGATAGGATAGTGAGGTAAGTATAAAATCATTTTAATCAATTCGAACTTGGATAACTCCGAACACGGCGCAAGGTAAGTATAAACTAATCAACTTCTAAATTTCTAATTTAACCATAACTCTGAACATTCCGGTCGCTATAAGGCACTTATCTACTCTTTTAACATAGGTAAGAAAATATACATTTTGACATAACACATTTTTACGTTTAAAGGGTCGCATCATAACAATCTATCTATTGAAATGCCTAACGATCCTTTGCAACCAGCGGCATTCCTACGTTAATTACATGAATTATCGTGGAATGTCAAGGGCTGCGACGACACATAACATAAATCTTTAAATTTTATAATTTTATAATTTTGACTGATGATCTTGTTTATTCAACTCTATCACCACGATTTTACGACAGCCTATCAGCCCTATTCAAAATATCTCCCTCACCCATTTTGTAGGGAATATTGGGACAATTAACGCTGATACTCCGTAACCGTACAATTGTTTCGAGCGGGTCAAATCCAAGTATATTTAGGGTATGCTCCAAGTTGCCAAGCGAAACGTCCGTCTCTGCATCGTCTTCTTCTGCAGAAGTACCACTTGTAAATGGACGTACTGGGGATGTATGTCCAGGTGCATTTCGGTACGGCTGCACCCTCACCTACCCCAATAATAGGGGACGGAGCTGGTGCGACGTCCCTACGTGGTACTCCCCAGCCCCCGAATCGATGGTCTGGCCCAAAAACGCACCAATCGGGGACTACGGAAAGGGAGATGACCTCTCCCCCGGTCCCCGATGGTGCCCAAAAAAAAAGACGCAAATGCGTCCCCTCCTAACACTACGTCCTGGAGAAGGCCGACGAAGGGGGGGCATTATTACCCCCCGCCGGCCACCTCCATGTTCTCCGCCCTGGGCGGAGCCTTGGATTTCGAAGAAGTCGCCGCCTTATTCGGCGGCGGCCTAGCCTAGCATCCAGCATTTCCACCCTCGCCCTTGTCCAGCAAATGGACAAGGGCCCCAACTTTGCGGCCTTGACGGCCGCACTAAGAGGGCACCTGATCCACAGGGTCCCAAGACCCCTGGGTGCTGCCCGTATTATACCCGCGGTGATAACGGTGGGGTCACAGCTCCCAACACGTGCCACCGCGGATATCGCCTCCTCCGCAGTGACGGAGGGATCCGAGCCCCGGAGCCTAAGCTCCCCCATTTTTACGGGGCGGGCCACTTTGACCCCCTCCATATTTTTCAGGGCGTCCTTCATCTTGAAAGTGAGAACATCCGCCTTCGTCGCCTTTTCCTTGCCGGGGATCTCCAGTAGGAGGGCCGCGGTATAAGCCCGTTTGACCCTCAGGCTGTTGATGCCAACCTCCTGAAGGTCAATCGCGGCCCTCACAGTGCGGACTGCGTCCGCGTATTTGCCCTCAGGACATGTGAGGGCAATTGCCGCCGTTTTCGGCTGCCCTTTAATGGCAGCTTTCACCGGTTTGACAGCCGATGCTACCTTCTTGACTGCCTGCCGAGGCACACTGGCCTCGGTAGCAGCCACCTTCAGCGCCCTCTTGGCCTTCCTACCAACCATCTGCGTTCACGGTTGAGTGGGGGCAGGTGGGGCAGGGGCTGAGGGCGTCGCCCTTAAAAGGTCTGGTTTTTTGACCTTAGGTCCCGAAGACGCCCTTAGGAGGGCGTGTTCCCGGCCCGAAGGCCCCAAAGACGCCCTTAGAAGGGCTGGTTTTGGGGCCAAAGGCCCCGGAGGCGCCCTCAATAGGACGGATTCCCGGGTCTGAGGCCCACTTTGGGAAGCTATACTTTCCCCCTTCTTCTTCCTCTCCAGCTGTTCCACAACCGTAACAGGAGAGGAAGATCGCTCCCTACTCCCCCCTCTAACTGGGGAATACCACGTCCTCGCCGTGGACGATGAGGATCGCGGTGGCGGAGGATGTGACAGCCTCCGTGGTGGCGATGATGTTGCCACAGGAGGAGCTGGTTTTCCTCGCGGAGGGAAGTCACTTCCGTCCGAAGAGCCTCCAAACTCGTGTCGTGCCCAGTCTGCTGGACACGGCCTGCCAGGGTGGTGGTCGCTGCTCTAAGGAAAATGGCGGGCTCGTTCATTTTCCTCACGAGGTCGCCCTTCAAATTATTGGAGCACGCAGCCACCTTTTTAATGGTGGCCACCTGCACTAACATCTCGGCCAACAGATCAGCAGTAGGCGCCACCGAGACTGTCTCGGCGTTCCTCCGCCTGCCGCTGTTTCACCGAGGGGGGCGGGGGCCGGACAGAAGAATCCAAGATCCTTCTAATTGCCTCCTCCTCCCTTTCCTTCTTCGCGCGGGACTCCTGCTCCAACTTGCGAGCAAGGAGGCCAACGCCCAGATCCGTTGTCGGTGATCTGCCCCTGTTTCTCTTGGCGGGAAGGAGGCCTGAGACGGACACGGAAACATCCGAGTCATCGTCCCTGACCGCCATCTCCGCCCCGCTACGATCCACGGAGCTGACGGAGGTCAAGGAGGACGCCCGGGACAGGGAACTGGGCCCTGACCCGGCCGGCCCCACAATGGCATCCGCAAGCCCCAATGTTTGCGATCGTTGGTGCGCCCAAGACCGCAAAAACGGCCTATGTAGGCGCTCCACCCGCACCACCGCCGGTTTAGGGCACAATGAGTCCCTCGTGATGAGTAATCCATGACCTTCCTTCTCGACTGAGGTCAAATCTTTAACCTTATTCTTGCCTGTATCCGTTACCAATATGTCTGTCCGAGGTTTCAAAAAATTAGAAGACTCCATGTTAGTCCCACGAGTTGGTCGGAAAAATATGGCCCAGGCAGAGCCGCCATACCTGGGAAAGCCTATATACTCTGGGGTGCGGCAGGTGCCCCAGAGGTGACCGCTAAAGACTGAATAACCCTTCAGCCATTCATCCCATCGGCGCGCGTCATACCTTAGGATTGGGGTGATTTTTTATAGAGGTTTTCTACCTCGCGAACCAGGCGATGAAGCCAAGATCCCCGGGCCCTCAGAATGACAACGTATCAATGCCACGCCCTGCACTGGTTGTTGAAGCCGCCTGAGAGCTTACGGTATTAGGAGACGGATAGCGCTCATCCGCCCCTGGATCAGGTACCCCGGGTTCGCTAGACCCGTACTGATAGAGCAAGTCTACCAGTCCCTGGGGTTTGGACTCTCTTAGTTCGCCGTCCCCCCGAAGGGTTTCGGCTTAAGCCTCCGCACCACGACAAGGTGCAGCCCACGCGGAGGATTTTTACAGTCTGCTTTATCTATGATTGGCTCGGGATCAACGCGATTTTCCATTATCAAACTTTCGGAATTAGAGAATTTAATAGAAAAGCTATTTTCCGATGTTCGTTAGAAAACAATGTTTTCGTATGATTTCCTAGTCGAGTGGAGTTTTGGTTGAAAATCGCGTATATCATCTATCGAATTAGTCAAAGAATGACGGTCAGTGTCGTGAGAATCAAAAAACATATCGTCGTTATCATCGCCTTTGTTCTGCCTATTTTCTCGCTGTTCGTACAAATTTTTTTCTTTGTTCGCGGATAAAATTATATCTATATTGATTATATTTTCGGCTGAAGATGAAATTGAACACGTTGGATTCACTTTACCCTCGCATTCCATTTTCCTTTTTTCAAGAGCTGCTTGCGACACGATCATACCGTCATTGATCGAGTCTATGTGTTTTACCGCAAATTTATCAGTTCGCACTGGCGCGCGATTTTCCAATAATTTATCTTTTATGATTCGAAAATAAGTTTCCGATGATGCGGAAGTTGCGACGGTGTGAGGTGATTTAAAGGAAAACCGCATTACGTTAGTTCAAGCCGGAAATTGGCAGAACAGGGGTTTCAAGGACGCTACTACTTCTGGACAGTAGTACATATTTACATTATTGAAATCTTTCGAAGAATTTTTGGCAACGTTTTTGTCGAATGTCTCGTTAGATAAAGAATCGATGTACTTAGAAATTGTGGTCCTGTCTTCAATTTGGAAAAGTATCGCAGGAGAAAAATTGTTATTTTTAGCGAACTCCACCTCGGAACGGCAACTTAAATGGTCAGGACAATCGATCCTATTCTCGCAAGTGGAAACTTTTTTTAAAACGTCGTAATTGATTGAATCATGGAAAGAAAAATTCCGGAATCTCTGAAGAAACCAATCTACAATTTCTTTACAATTGCCGTGATTTTGGCTAATAATGAAAAGCGATCGTACTGCGTATTCAGAATCTGTGAAATTCTTGATTGTGCTCATAAAGCCCACAGCTCGCAAACAAAAATCTTCAACTGCGAATTTGACTTTCGAAAGACAGGGAAGTCTCGTTGCCCAATGCATCAGATGTGCAATATCAATATGCAGATACGTCTGTGGCAATTGATTAATTTCGTGTTTCAAGAACCGATAACAAATTAAAAGATAATTTTTGTACGTCATCTGGTTAAAAGCCATCGATATGGCCTTTTGAAGCATTATAGACATATCAGTGACAACTTCGGTTAGAATTTTAGCATTACTGCGCATCCATTCTCGGAGCCACCATTCTGTTTTGTGCATGTCTTAGCGTTCTGATCAATGTTGCACCACTGGAACTATTAAATCACCGATGTAGCTTATTATTTGATATAAAAAGATGTGGCTACCGAGTTGCTAACCCAGGCGATCAATTTTTCTAACGATACTACCTGTCGCATCGATTGAAATTCGTGGACGCAACGTTCGCATGTCATTGTGCACATCGATTTGTTTGTTTGTCTAGTAAAGCAAAGAAAATTTGTCACCTGACCAATCCCGAATTGTAGAAGCGTACTCAGGACTCGCTTTGAATTTCTGCAGAGAGTCGAAGAGATTTCCTACGATACCAAGTTTTTCGTTCATTGCCTCAGAATTAATTTTTTTCATTACACAGCCATTGGGAATGATGGGAACCATTTGATCGCCATACTTTTGATAGCGTTTTATCATATCACTTTTGACTGTACTCAGTTTCTTTACTTTTAATTCATCTTTGTAAAATGTGCATAATTTACCAGAAACATGCCTCTTTTTGTTATGTGGGATATTTCTGGTATCCAACATTTGAAATTCAAAGGTTACAGCCTCATTATGATTAATATCTATTTCACTCTCTCAATATATTTGAGCTCTGGCTCTCTCTCCTACGTGATTATTGCTTAAGTCTTCTGATTTTACCTTCTATACTTTACACAACGATTCTTTATTTGATCAACGATTTGATATTTGCCTTCGGGCCTTTATTTCTCTCAGGTTCAGAGTTGGCTAACATAGAGCCCTATCTTTTTAAGCTATTGCTCTGTTATTTTCAACCTACCCTGATCCTGATCTTGCTTTTCTTTGGGTTAACCTCCAAATTTCTTCAATCATCGTTGATTAACGGTTAAGTATCGTCGCGCACGGGCAACAGTTGACGCTAGATGTTACCTATACAGGGTGTTTCTATGAAGTGCTGCCAAACTTAAGGAGCGTATAATTGAGGTAAAAACAAGTAACTTTTGTTAACATACCTATGGTGTCCGATCATTATTGGCGAAGATACAGCCGTTTGAATATCCGCCTACAGGTTGACAACATGACCTACATTCAGCTGCCCGAAGCGGTCAACGCTCCGCGGAACGTCCTCGGCTCAATGCCGTCGTACGCGTGCGACACAGCTGACTTCTCCCTCGACATTTTTTCGAGCCGAGGAAGTGTTAAAATTTTCCGAACTATTTTAAATCACCGAACTATTGGGGAAAAAATGACCTATTAAAAAAGTCCAAACGACAAAAATATTCGAGAACTCATAAAATATCGAGTTACTTGTGGATAAATGTTCAGCTCGGAAAGTTTACATATTCCAATAGATTTCCAGCTTTCGAATTATTCGTAAATATCCGAATTGTTGGTGACGACGTTTCCTGCACAAGAAAATAATTTTTCACTTAGTAAATGGAATGTAATTATTTCGAGGAAGTTTATTGCTAATAATGATAACTTGGAAACGTCCACACTAATAATTCGAATATTTACATGTTGAATATTTATCTCCAAGCAACTCGAAAACTTACGAGGGCTCGAATATTCGAATCGCTTGAAGTTTTTTAATGGCTTACTTTATTCAACTCGAACAATCGGACCAAATAAATTCTGAATACGTGCACATTCTTAAACACCAATTGCACTGAATACACTGCACCAAACCGTACTTATGACACTTGTTCAATACGTCGGCACCCGACGATCATAAACGTTTCGCACCGTTACACGATTGGAACTGCGGACACGAACGAATCCGAAAGATTGCAATGAAACTCGCTGCACGATGTCTTAACCACGTTAGCGAAGAGAAACGACTATCGGAAACAACGGAACAACGAATCATGTTTGAAAACAAACTTGCATTTGTGTTGTGCCCGAACTTACGGTCTCCTCGCTGGCACGTGGCGCGTCGGAAGCAAGCAGATGATTTCATATTCACACCATCATAGTTATTTGATAGTGTAAAAGACTGTGTGGCAACTACGAAAGAGCAGTGTGTTTCTTTGCGATCTTGCGGATAGTCACTCATGTCCGCAGTTCAATAGTCTAACGGTGCGAAACGATTATGACCGTCGGGAGCCGACGTATTGAACAATTGTCATAAGTACGGTTTTGTGCAGTGTATTCAGTGCAATTGGTGCTTAAGAATGTGCACGTATTCGGAATTTGTTTGATTCGATTGTAAAGTAAGCCATTATAAAATTGCAAGCGATTCGAATATTCGAGCCCTCGTAAGTTTTCGAGTTGCTTGGAGATAAATATTCAACATGTAAATATTCGAATTATTAGTGTGGACGTTTCTAAGTTAGCATTATTAGCAATAAACTACCTCGAAATAATTACTTTCCACTTACGAAGTGAAAAATTATTTTCTAGTGCAGGAAACGTCGTCATCAATAATTCGGATATTTACGAATAACTCGAAAGCTGGAAATCTATTGGAATATGTAAACTTTCCGAGCTGAACATTTATCCACAAGTAACTCGAAATTTTATGAGTTCTCGAATATTTTTGTCGTTTGGACTTTTTTAATAGGTCATTTTTTTCCCAATAGTTCGGTGATTTAAAGTAGTTCGGAAAATTTTAACACTTTTTCATCTGTGTCCCGTGTATACGTCATTGAGCAGCTGAATATGGGTCATGTTGCCTACTGACAGGCGGATGTTCAAACGGCTGTATCTTTGCCAATAATGATCGGACACCATAGGTATATTAACAAAAGTTACTTGTTTTTACCTCAATTATACGCTCCTTAAGTTTGGCAGCACTTCATAGAAACACCCTGTATATGTCCTTCCTGCCTCCCATTTCTTTGCAACATGTATCCTAGATATCTAAACACTTTTACCTCTTCTATGTTCTCCTTAACCCATCTCCATTCTATCTTTCGGTCCTTTCCCCCGCCCCTCCTAAATCCCATTATCTTCGTCTTTCCTATGTTAACTTCTAAGCCTTTCTCGTTTACATACTCCTTTAATACCCTTAACATCGCCTTCATATTGTCCTCCTCCTCTGCTATTAGCACTATGTCATCTGCGTACGCCAAGGTGTGTATTTTTCCCACCCCTTCCACTCTTACCCCTCCTCCCGCCTTCGCTATCTTCTCCTCTATGTCTGCTATAAGGCAATTAAATAGCATTGGGCTTAACGGACATCCTTGCCTCACCCCTCTCCCTGTCCAGAATTTTTCTCCTAGTCTTTCTCCTACCCTTACTTTATTTATTGTTTCCCCATATATTTCCCTTATTCTTTCTATAAGCCCTGCGCTTATGCCTCTTTCCCTCATCTCCTTCCATAATACTCTTCTATCTACACTATCGAATGCCGCTTTGAAATCTACAAATAATGCTATGATCTTTCCCTTCTTTTTTTCTATTCTCCTTCCCACCACAAAATTTAGGACATATATGTTGACTATCGTGCCTCTTCCCTTTCTGAACACTGTCTGCCCTTCCGGTAATACCCCTTTCTCCTCTATTTCCTTCTCCTATCTTTCCGCCAGTATTGTTGCATATATCTTATACATTGCCGGCATCACTGTTACGCCTCTGTACTCTTTCACGTCTTTTCCCTCTCCTTTTTTCCTTATTGGGACTTATTACCCCCTCTTTCCATTCTTCTGGCCAGCCTTCTCCGTCCCATATCTTCTTGCATAATTTCCACATTCCCTCTTTTACCCCATCCCCTGCATATTTTCATCCTTCACCTTGTATTCCATCTGCCCCTGTTGCCTTTCCTGTCTTCAGCTTCTTTACTGCTTTTTCGAATTCACTTCTTTCTAGTTCCTTTTCTCCTTCCCATTTTTTTCCTTTTATTCTTTTCCCTCCTGTTATTATCCCCTCTCTTCCACTCCTCCTAGAGTTTCCTTGAAGTATTCGTTCCATTCCTCTATCTTTATCTCCCTGCCACATTTCAGAAACCTATTTTGTACCCCTCTCCCTTTCTCCTCTTACTCTTTGGCTTCCCTCTTCTTCTCTTTCTTTCGCTTTCCTCCACTTCTCCCTCTTTGCTTATCTTGTTCTCGTTTTCCCTTTCCTTCCTCCTCTCTTTTCCTTTCCTCTCTAGTTTTTTAACTTCTTTTCTTCCTCATCCCACTTCCACCATCTTCCTTCTATACATATCCTCCCGTATTTCACTTCTACTTTTTTCCTTCCTTTCTGTGTTCCCATGCTATTTCTTTTATCTTCCATCTCATCCTTCTTTCTTTTTGCGTTAGGTCGTCCAATATTCCTTCTTTTCCTTCTCTTATGTTTCTTTTCCCTATCATTACCTTTCTTTTATCCTCTATATCTCCTAATCTTACCCACATCATATCTATTTTTATCCCCCTCACCTTTTCCACCTTCACTTTTTCTTTTACTTTCTTTTCCAGCCATTTTTCCATTTCCTTTTCCGTCATTTTTTGTTTACCTTCCCAATTCCTGATGATTATATTTTTCCTCCTATTCTCTCTATCTTGCAATTCTTCTTTCCATTCCATTCTTTCTATCATCTCCTTTATTTACTGAATCTTTCCTTCTCCCGTTCCTTGCTCTCTCTCTCCTTTTACGTTTTCTATTTTCTTTTCCACCTCCGTCATTCTTATTTCTAGCTCTTCTATTTTCTCTATCTTCTCCGCTTTCTTTTCCATTTTATCTAGCCTCTCTTTCCATTCTTCCTCTTCTTTTCTCCATCTTTCTTTTCTTTCTTCCATTTCTCTCCTGATTTTCCCTATCTCTTCCCTGAGCGTCTTACTGCTCTCTTTTCCTACCTCTACTATAAGTTCCTTTATTTCTCTTTTCATTGCCTCTATCATCTTCTCCACCTCTCCCTTTCCACTACTTCCTTCCTTTATTGGCGACCTTTCTATTATCCTACTCTTTCTGAATATTATCTCAGCTCTCTCTGCTTCTTTCTCCTTTTCTTCCTCTTCCTCTTCTCTGTCCCTTTTTCTCCCTCCTTCCATGAAATCTTCTATCTTTCCTAAACTCCCGCTTCTTTCTCTCATCCAGCTATCTACCTATTTGGCCTTCCCCTCATCTTTTTCTCTTCTGCCTTCTCCTTTTCCATTCCTCTTCCTTCCCCCTCCTCTCCTCTCTTCTTCTCGAACCCTTCCATTTTGCTCTACTTTATCAGCCTCCTCTGTCCTCCTGCTGTGGCTTCCTATTTTCCCTCTAGGTGTCTCTTCTTTCCACTTATCCTGCTTGCTTGCTCCCTTTCCCTCCCTTTCTTCTAACCTCAAAAATTTCCGTTCTCCTTCCTTTTCCCTTCCTCTTTTTCTTACACCTTCCTTTCCTCTGCCTTTACCACTCCTATTTCACATCCTCACCACCTTTCTTCTCGCCCTTACTTTCCACCCTTACTTTTTCCTTCTCCTTATTCTCCTTACTTTCTCTCACGCTCACTTCTACACGTCCTTTCACTTTGCCGTTACACCGGAAGTCCTCAATATATATGTATAATGTATATATGTATAATATATATATGTATAATATATATATGTATAATATATATATGTATAATATATATATATATTCCATTGATCATGCTTAAAAACTTGTTACATATTTTGTTGACAATGAGCGAGTAAGAATTTCATTATTAGGAATAGTTAGAAATGCAACGTACACAGTATAACGCGAGGAACGATACTTGCGGTGGGTAAATTAACGACCAAGTTCACTTCCTAGCACAACGAATTAATTAAAACGAATTGTGTATTGTATAAAACTAAGCGGAAAATTAATGTAACATTGAAACTATTCGTAACATCAAGATGCGAAATTGCGTATCGCGTGATTACGTAAGATTGAATGTTATATGAAATCCAGCATATTATTGAAAGATACCATGAATCGTTAAAGAATATGTTAAAATTTATCACTCTAAGGAAAGAGAGTGGTAGAACAATAAAACATCACAAGCCCCATATTCACCCTTGATTTCCCATAGCTAATCCCATAGATTTCCCATAGCTAATATTAAGAATAATTTCAGATTCGTTGAAAGGATATAAGTTTGTACGAATTAGTCTATCCAGACTAACGTATATCCATACGTCGACCGTTGGGTATGTTTACGTCGGGTTCAAAACATAAGAAATTCCATAGCATCACAGATAATTTAATTTTAATTATTTCTCACTTATAAAACCTCATGCCAATTGATACTTTTATTAACAAAATAATTTCGAACAATGAAACATTTGCTAAATACGATTAAAAGGGTTTTATATGAAATTTAGTCATACGAAATAATTTAATTAATAGAATTAATTATCCACATATAGATTTGTCTATTACAGTTTATTTAAAGACAACATAATTAGGACTTGGTGGATAGAGTGAGTGAGAAAGAGACGTGTGCATGATTAGTGCTAGGAGGTAAAGCGATTAAACGCGGAAGATAGGAAAATAAAATAGGAGAGGAGCGAACGAGTACTAGAAGTACTAGTACGAGTACTAGTACTAGAAGAAATAAGGAGAGCGCAAAAGGGAGAGGAAGAAGAGATAAAAAGGAAGAGCTTGGAAGGGAAAGTCAAAAAGTTATCAGAAAAAATAGAGAAATTGGAAAAAGAAGAAAGAAAGAATAGCTTAGTGATAAGAGGGTTGAGAGGTGACAAAAGAAAGAAGGAGGAAGAAGCAAGAGAACTCATAAAAGAAAAATTTGAGGCAGAAGAAGGAATGAAGAAGGTAAAGGCGATAGGAAAGGAGGGAAAAGAAATCATCTTGGTAGAGATGACGAACTGGGACTATAAACAGAAAATAATGAGCAATAAGAAGAAACTAGGAGGCTCTAAAGTGTTTATAGACCACGATCTGTCCGAAGAAGAGAGGAGAGTACAGGGGATAATCAGGGAAAGAGCAAAGGAAGAAAGAACGAAGGGGAATTGGGGTAAAATAGGGTATAAGAAGTTGGTGCTGAAAAACAAAACGCTTTGGTGCAACGAGGAAAGGGGGGAACTGCAAGAAAAGGAGGAATTTCGGAGAGGTGGAAGGAGAGAGGAGGAAGAGCGGGGAGGAAAGTAGAAAAAAAGGAGAGTCGGAAGAAGATACAGGTAATTTTCTGGAACGTAGCAGGACTAAGGAACAAAGACAAGGAGTTCTGGGAGCATATAAAAGAATTCGATATTGTTTGCTTAGTAGAAACATGGATAACGGAGAAGAACTGGGAATGGATGAAGGAGAAGTTACCAACGGAATTTAGATGGAAATGCGGGTATGCAAGGAAGACAAGACAAAAGGGTAGGGCGAAGGGGGGAGTATTAACTGGAGTCAGGAGGACACTAGAGGAAGAAGAGAGAGAGACAATAATGATTGAAGAAGAAGGACTAGAGATGCAAGAACGGAAAATAAAAATAAATAGAGAAACGTGGAGGGTTATAACGGTATACTGTAACGGAAAAATGGAAGAAATGAAAAGGAAGCTGGAGGAAGAGCTAGAAGAAAGAAAAGAAGAAATCCTACTAATAGGGGGGGATATGAACGCAAGAATAGGGAGATGGAGCAGCACGTTCGATGGAGAAGAAGAAAAAGGGAGGGAGAGAAAGTCAAAAGACGCGATTATGAATAAGGAAGGTAGACACATGATAGAAATGATGGAGAAAAGAGGATGGACAGTGACGAATGGAGCAGGGTGGAATGACAGAGAGGGAGAGTGGACCTCAACAAGAAGCACAGGCAGCGCGATAGTCGATTTTTTAATAGTAAATCTAGATGGGTGGGAAAAGATAGAAGATTTTGTGGTAGGAAGCAGAGTAGAGTCGGATCACCAACCGCTAGAGGTAAAAGTAGAAGGGGAGGTGTTGGAAAGAAAGATAGATAGGAAAAGGAGAAATAGGGAGATAACGGATTGGGGTGAGGAAGGAGTAAAATGGTATAGGGAGAGGGAAAGGGAGAAGAGGATTGGAGGGGAAACGGTAGAGGAAATATGGGAGAACTTAAAGAAAGGGATAGAGGAATGAAGAAAAAAAAGAAAGGTAAAGTTGAAGAGTAGACAATTAGGGGAGAGAGATTGGTGGGATAAGGAATGCAGGAAAAAGAAGAGAGAAGTCAAAAAAGCATACAGAAGATGGAGAGAAAAGGAGGAGGGAAAGGAAGAGTACTGGGAAAAAAGAAAGAAATGGAAGGCATTATGTGAAAAGAAGGAGAGAGAAAAAGCGGAAAGAATAGAGCAAGAAGTAAGAAATTTAAGAACGGAGACACAGGTCTGAAGATTCATTAAAAAAGAAAGAAAAAGGAGAAAAGTATTAGAAGAGAGAATCGAGATGGAAGAGTGGAGGAGGCACTTTATACAGTTGTTGGAAGAAGAGGAAACAGAGGAAAAAAGTAGAGGGGAAGTGAGAGAGAGAGAAAATGATGGGGAGGAGGAAATTGGAGATTACGAGATAGAGAAGCAAATAGACAAGTTAAAAAGAGGCAAGGCACCGGGGAAAAACGGGATAGGAGGAGAAGCTTGGAAATACAATCAAGGCACGATGAGGCAAAAATTAAAGGAACTAATAAAAAAGGTGTGGAAGGGAGAAGGCTTCCCGGAAGAGTGGAGAGAGGGGATTATTGCCCCAATTTTTAAAAAAGGAGATGGAAAGGACGTGAAGAATTACAGAGGGGTAACGTTACTGAGCACAGCGTACAAGGTCTACGCGGCAGTGCTGGCGGAACAGTTAAGAGAAGATGTGGAAGGAAAGAACATCTTACCAGAAACGCAGTCAAGGTTCAGGCCAGGAAGAAGCAAAATGGACAACATGTACATCATGCAGCACGGAATAAGTAAGAGGTTGAAAGAAGGAGGGAAAGTATTTTGTTTTTTCATGGATTTCAAGGCTGCGTTTGACAAGGTGGATAGAGGGACGCTCTTGAGGGCGATGGCGAAAGGTGGAGTAAAAAAAGGGTTAATAGAGAGAGTAAAGGAAATATATGAAAAAACAAAATGTGCTGTAAAGGTAGGAGAAGAGATCTCGGACTGGTTCTGGACAAGAACAGGAGTGAGGCAGGGTTGCCCGATCAGCCCAACCCTGTTCGCACTGTTGATCGCGGATATGGAGAAAGAAATGAGAGAAGGGCTGGTAGGAGGACTGAGAATAGGAAAGGAAAGAATTTGGACACTGGCTTATTCGGACGATATTGCGATGCTGGCAGAGACACAGGAAGCCATGGAGGAAATGGTGATGAGGATGAAGAGGTACGTGGGAAAGAAAGGTCTGGTGCTAAACGCAGAAAAGTCTAAGATGATGGTCTTCCAGAAGGGCAGAGGAAAGAGGGAAAAGAGGAAATGGTTCTGGGGAAGGGAGAGGATAGAGGAAGTAAAAGAGTTTAAGTACCTAGGCTTTGTGTTGAAGAGAAACGGAGGAAATGAAGCGCAAATTAAAGAGCTGAAGAAAAAAACGAACGGAGTGATGATAACAGTATGGGGATTAGGTGAAAGAAGGTTCAGTGACGACTTCAGAAGGAGAATGATGCTGGTCGATTATTTAGTAGGAGGTGTGATGTTGTATGGAGCAGAAGTGTGGGGCTGGAAGGAGAGAAAAGAGCTGGAAGGCATACAAACAAGGTATATAAAGTGGACGTTGGGACTGGACAGAGGGACACCAGACTACATCGTGTACAAAGAAACGGATAGAGGAAAGATCAGAAGTAAGGCAGGGAAAAGAGCATTGAAATTTGAAGAGAGAATCAGGAAAGGAAGGAAGAAATTATTAAAAGAGTGCTTGCAAGAGAAGGAGAAGGAAGACACGAGGGGAAAAGTGGAAGAGGGGGAAGAATTTCTGAGACAGAATGGGCTCAGTATAGAGGAAGCAAGAAGAATCAGTCAAAGGGGAGGAGACCTGATAGGTAAAATAGAAAGAAGTGAGTTAGAAAGACACGGACAGTGGATTTATAACAAGGTACATAGCTCGAAATACAACACCAGGTACAGGGAAATAATGATAAGTGGGAAACCAAGATACTTAAAAAGGAGAGAGAGGAAGTCAAAGGTTAATAGCAAGAATAAGATGTGGCAACATAAAGGAGGGGAATATGTATTGAAGAGAGGAAATGGATAGGAAATGTAGGATATGTGGGGAGGAAGGAAAGTTGGAACACTTGAGGTATCACGAGGGGGAAGGGAGGACGCTAGAAATAAACGAAATGTTAGATGATAGAGGAAAAAAGAGGTAGTGGAGTGGATAAGGAGGGTAGAGAAACTAAGAAAAGAGGTTGTAGATGGGAGGAAGTAACACAAGGAGAAGGCGGAGTGAAGAATGAGAGAGATTTATTTTTGTAAACCAAGTCCATACGCGAGGCCAAAGGCTGTGTATTATTATTAAATAAATAAAAAAATAAATAAATAAATTAAACATAATTATAATCTTGACCACGTTAGTACTTCTAAATCATATAGCGTATCGAACATTCTAGAACAACGAACAAGGCGAGTCTATATAAGCGAGGAAGATAATAGAGAGGGGGAAGTCGTCTCTTGGGTCACGAAGCAAACAGTTCGTACCTGATTAAAAGGAATTGAACGGTTAAGGCGCAAATCAAGGGTGCATTAAATGATTGTTAATTGCATAGCGTCAAGGGAAAACCCTCGAAGACGAGTAACGAGTTTATGGAAATTAATAGTTTGTGAATAAATTGTGGAATACCTAATTTATTACATAGTTCATATAATAAATTTCCTGTACCCTATCACGTTCTTTTAACATCAAATTCGCAGCACAAGGGACTTCCGACTTCGTCGATTCTTCTGAGATTAGTGGCAATGATAATCCTATGATATTAAGAAGGATTCAGACCCGACCAGACCTATACCGTACGAATTACGGTAGAACGGCTATAAGGTGGGAACTTTAACATCATCGCACAAGTTACTTTGCAAATTCAGCAGGCCGTTTGCAACGGTAATTTGTGAAAAGGGGAGCACAGCTTATGACGCCATTGCGGTGCTCCGAACCGCCATTTTGGGGCGTGTTCCCACGGCGACACCCACCTGTACGATCTCTGAGGAATTTTCAGGCCAAAAAGCCGTCTTGCTTAATAAGCTGGCGACCGAATCCACAAATCAGCGGAAATTATATTTATCTATGTCCAGTCACAATGTGCCGTTCCATTTTTTTTAACGTAATAATTATAATAGTTATGCCGACGTCAAAATTTTGAAAATAAGTTAGCGTGGACATGTTTGGAAAATGAAAAAGTTTTTATTGGGCTGAGTTGTGCTCGATCTGTGCCGTCGTGTGGCGTTTGTAAAATTCTATTACTTTTAATAGAAAAAAAGTTATGGGGTTTTGAAAATTTATCTCCCTTAATTTATTAATTTTGTTTAAACTTTGTACTGAGTTGTGCTCAACTCATGCTGTTTGTAAAATTAATTATTTTGAATAGAGTAAATTTATGAGGGTTTATGCTAAGGAAATAGTATACAACAATTTACTTTCATCGGAAATTATATTATAAACATAAATAATTATTTTTTCAATATTTATTATTCAATAATATACATAAATACATAAGTGTGAATGTATACTTTTTTCATCGAATACTGCACAAACAGATCCTTTTTTGGGACTGTCATTGAAATTTACCCACTGTCCATTAATTTTTACGTATACTGTGTAGTGGCTCATGGACTAGTATTTAAATGGTCCACAGCAGTCTACTACACCTACTAATATATATTTCTTATTATTCATACTATAGAATGATACATGCCAAGGAATATCAGCTAGTTTTCTTTTGCTTTCGTCACCTAAATCGGTTTCTATATTTAACTGGACATCTAAAGATGTTACAACTTTTTGTTCTTTTCTGCATTATTTCTTTGGTTTCAGCAAGCAACTAGACAATGCGTTGGAAAGTTTTTTAATTCCTGCTGTGCGAATTATATTGAAATCAACACCCAGTACAGCTTTTTTGCGATGACTGACTTTATTGCACGTAGAACATGTATAAGTCAATATAGAACTGGGTGAATTATCAAACATTCCAACCGCCAAGTTGCCAATATTAACATTTGCGTCAATTTTTTTCACAATAGTTCGAGTTGTTTTTATTTTAAACATTTTTAAATCAACTAATAAATCTTTTCTTAGTTCATAAAATTTTGTTTTTAATCCATTATTTACTAGATATTCTGCACACTTATATAAATCACAATCAATAGCACTAACTGCTAATTTAAATTTATTATTATTTTGTAAACTTATAGCTATAATTTGGCAGATATTATCAAACCCGCACGTATTAATTACGACAAAAATTTGGTTGTCATCTTTAATATTTGGACAAAATTTCCATTCACTTTTACCGGTATCATGTTGGCAGGTTTCAGAGACGGGGTGAATTGAGGAAACGGGTCAATATAGCGAGGTTTTTTATGAGGAACGTTTTTGTTGCGCCAATTTTGTTTTGCACGGAGCTCGTGAAGCTCATCAAATTCTTCATTATCAACATCCGATTTTTTTAGCGGTATATTTTCTTTATTGGCCGCCATGTCGTCAACTTGTATTTCCCTTTCTTCTATCGTACAAGTCGACTTTACAACGGGATCTGCTTCTTTGCTAGCCATCGTCAGCTTCAATTTGGCTGAAGATGTCAGAATGTATAGACTTATAAATTTGTCAATTTTCATCGGTTTAGCGGCATTCTTCAAAATTTGTGTTTTTAAATCCTTAAATTCTGATTCGATTGCTGCTGATGTTGGTCTGATTGAACCATAACTCAATATAGTTGGCATAACATCCGAAAACATCGGGAAATAAGTCTTTTCAAATTTCTCGCAATTTCAACACAAATGAACCCATTTACATCTTCCGTTTCTTTTTCAGCAGCAATCAAATTTTCGCAACATTTGCAACCAAACCAAACCCAAACCAGCGCTCCATCTAAAGATATCCGTATGTTCTAAATCTTGTTCATCTTCAATTTCTGCGAAGTTTTCTACGTAATAATCATGATTAATTATATTATCATCAGACTTTGAAATTCCTTGGATTGATTTTGTAAGTAACGTGAGAGCCGTATGCGTTGAATTTCCGCAAATGTAGTGGCTATTCTTAGCAACAATGAAAATTTGGTTGTTCTTCGGTGTGTTCTTCAATCCCTTTCAGGCTGGTTTGCTGTCGTAAAACTTCCGAACACAAGGTTGTACTCCACTCCAACATTTCCATTTCGCGAGCATGGTAATAAAATGAAACACGTCTAATCGGAGTAATGAAGGCAGAATCTGTGATGTTTTTCCCTGCATGAGATTGAAACAATGATTCAAATACTCAGCCAAATAATTTTTTTTACCAAATGGTCGAGCAACTGTTCCCATTAGAGCACGATCAGAATCTGTAAATATTTCTCTGAGAATTGGTAATTGTTTTCTATGAATGGAACCCACTCGAATAAATTCAGTCAACCAATATGTAATTGCATTGGTATTCTATGCCACTGAATCCATTTGGAAAACTGGAGCAGTTTTTTCTTCTATTTTGCTGACAGCTTGGTACAGAAAAACATGAGGAGACATGAGGAGATAGTTCACCACTCGTCAATTTTACTTTCTTCATCAGGGATCCCGTTGCGTCAATAAAGAGTTGATTGTGATATTTTTCGTAGACTGCAATTTGTTCATTGGTTCAATAAAGGACAAAAACTGGGTCTAAAACTATCGACCGAATGGCTCCTTCGTATTTCTTACTGTACTTCAATAACTGTAAACTTTCCATGATGTTATTGAAAGTGATGCCCAAGACTTTATCTTGTGTCCCCTTTTTAGCTTTTGCTAAAACTTATCTAGTGAAGAAGTGAGGCGGTTCATTATCTCCAACTTCCATTAATGTATCTGCTTCCTCACGTCTCCAAATGCAAGGTAACACGTTACCATCTCCTAATCTTTTTGCCACACAAACTCGCTTCGAACCTTTTAATTGATGTTTTTTTGTGTGTTGGAACGTAGGATCAAAATTTGTTAAAGTGGACTCCATTTTCACAAGTCTATCATCTGTAGGTGGGTTGAAGCACACCCATTGAACAAACACTCGCATTGAGCGCATTACCCATTAACACTTACGGGGTGTTTCTGTCATGCTGGTCTAAACTCAAGGGGCGTATAGATTAAGTAAAATCAAGCAACTTTTATTTATATACCTGTGGTCTCTGATGATTATTGCCGAAGTTACAGCCGTTTGAACATCCGCCTGTCAGTAGGCAACGTGACCCATATTCAGCTGCTCGATGCGGTCAACGGCACGGTGATCGGCTCAGTGACGTATACACGGGACACAGCTGAGAAAGTGTTAAAATTTTCCGAACTATTGGGAAAAATATTACCTATTAAAAAAGTCCACACGACTAGAATATTCGAGCACTCATAAAATTTCGAGTTACTTGTGCATAAATGTTCAGCTCGGAAAGTTTACATATTCCAATAGATTTCCAACTTTCGAGTTATTTACAAATATCCGCATTATTAGTGACGACGTTTCCTGTACTAGAAAATAATTTTTCACTTGGTAAATGGAATGTAATTATTTCGAGGAAGTTTATTGCTAATAATGATAACTTGGAAACGTCCACACTAATAATTCGAATATTTACATGTTGAATATTAATCTCCAAGTAACTTGAAAACTTACGAGGACTCAAATATTCGAATCGTTTGGACTTTTTTAATGGCTTACTTTATTCCACTCAAACAATCGAACCAAGTAATTTCCGAATAAGTGCACATCCCTGAACATCAACTGCATTGAATACACTGCACAAAACTGTACTTATAACGATTGTTCAATACGTCAACCTCTGACGGTCATACACGTTTCGCACCGTTAGACGATTGAAGCAGCGTTCTACTTTGTTTTCTTGGTCTGTCAAACCCGTGTCGATGACTCTGTGTCTGCTTTTGCTTCAAACCTTCTGCGCCTCATATAGTCGAAACCGATTTCTTAAATCCTTGATCGACGTCGCTCCGTACGGCACGGATTTATTTACTTCCGTCAATACCGTCGATAATGTATTGTATCTGTGTTTCAATTTCTAAGTTTGTTGTGTGGCCAGCAATTTCCAATATTTTCTATACGTACAATTCATGTGTCTCATCCTTTCTTTTCTTTGTCGCACTCAGCTTCTGATGCACCTCTCGACTGTTGATTGTCTCCGAAAACTCCTTAGTGATAGCCTTCTTGAATTTTGTCCACGTTTTGGTGGCATTCATTTCAAATTTCGTAAATAACTTCGCCGACCCTGTCATCAGTTTTTTGGCAACAAGTTTCTTAAACAAGTTTCTCTATATCGCTCCAATTGCACATCTCAGCAGCGTTTTCAAAATCTTTTAACCAGGTGTTTATATTTTTGCATCCATCACCACTAAATTTCTTCAACGTCTCCTCGACGTTCTTGAACCTCAGAATCATTCATCTATTCGGGAACCCTCTTTGTTTCAAATTATTTGAATTTCGACTTCTAGGATGTTCGTTGTACTCGTCATCTTCGTCACTCGACTCGTCGCTTCGAGCATTTTCTCTCTCATCGTCTAATGCATATTGTAATCGAACTTTCAGCGTCGTTTTCTCGCCGGTTGTTCTCAATTCTCTTTTTTCTAATTCATCCCTCAATTCTTTTATTTTCATCTTCTGAACGTCTAATTCATCATTTTCTCCAGAATCGTCTAATGCATCTTCGCTTAATTCCTCACTTGAGCACAAAATGTAGACAGTAGTCTACATTCTCAATTATTGCACTCTTTGTGCCTCTTCTAATGTAGACAGTAGTCTACATTCTCAATTATTGCACTCTTTGTGCCTCTTCTAATCGTCTGTTTTCTTGACTTAACTTTTTCTATTGGACAGTTAGCGATTACCTTCTCAGAGACAATTTTCCTGAGACGCTTCTGCTTTGCTGTCCTCTGGTCGACATCACTTAAACCTCCTGGTACCATCTTTGCCACCCGAAGTCGTTCCAATAACACTTGCCTCGCACCACTTACTGGCAACCCTTCTTTTTCCAGGCGTTCTCTCAGCTGCTCCATGGTCAATTTCTCAAAATCGCAGATTCCAACGTTTGTTTGCCCCTCAGCCATTTTGTCTCGTCAATCACAAATTTTGTGTACGTTTTGTCACTTTTCAACTAGTCTTCTACAGTTATCGATTTCGACTCGCTAACGTCTTTGGAGCCGCGTCGCATCTTAACGGTCAAATTACTTCAAGTCGAGAAGTATCTCTATCACTGATTTTTATTGTCGCCGATTGTCTATCCGTTATCTTTTTTTGTTATTTATCACGGCTGAGCCCGCAAAATGTGGGATTAGTTTTTTTCGAAAGGTGAAAATGAAAGGATCAAATCCAAAATCCCAACTTAATATAAAGATTTGAATAAAAAGTTTGTTAAGACGACAATATTTAAATGACCTTATGGTTCGACGACGTAAACGCGACTCTCCTAATCATCGAATTGAGACCTTCAATACCCTCACACTCACACACATACACACAGAAACAAAGTATCATACATCTTACACTCACAGACTCACACATGCTACACTTTTTTAAATGCAAGGGGACATTGAAGTTTTGTTTCATCAAAAATACGTTCAAAAAGACAATTTGTCCAAGACCATGAAGTCAAAGTTTTGGCCGAACACTGCCCACGATTTGTGAAATTATATTTGACTTCTGTTGTTTTTATGTTTTCCCTAATTGATGAAATGTCAATTGTAAAATGTATTGTATTATAACAGTCAGAGTCGTTCAAACTGGTGTTATTTTTAATTTCATGAATATAGATGATATTCCGAAATTTTAATAATTCGTCCGTGCACCTTATACCGGTTCAGTTTCAATATCGTGTATATGTTTTTTGGACTTAATCGGTCAGATTTGTCCATCTCATTGGACTGATCAACGAAAACCTGTGAAGTTGGAAATGAAACAGAACTATCCTCATTGAGCGCTGCTTTGAATCTATCTAATTTGAGACGATGTAATATAATTGTTTGATACATGGTCGGTCGGTCATATTCAATGTCACGTCGTCAATTCTTCACACACTGCAAAATTAAAACATAATTATTGTAAAATAACATAAAAAGAAACGAACCAAATAAAAAAAACTGCGTAAAAAAGGTCATACTTACGAAAAAAAATGCACGATACCGCTGATGACAAAATGGATAAATAATACGCAGTTAATATTCGAGGTAAGAAATCTATGTAGAAGTAAATTAAAAAAATCATAAAAGAATTGCACTGAACATACTACTGCTATGTCTTCCTGGTATTTAATGAATAAAAAAACTTACTATAACATTCTTGAGGTCCTAACCTCATTTCCCTGCTCACCTCTTTCCACGGAGCGGGGCGAACGGGGAAAGGAGATAGAAGAGTTTAGATTAGTATGGATTATAAGTGTTGGAATGTGGGTAAATTTAAAATATATAGTATCTAGAGATGGCGACACCTTGGTGCGAATAATATATATAGGCGTGCAAGGAACGCGCTCCTTCCTTCTTCCTGTTTACTGCGTCGAATGTAAGTGTACAAATAAAAGTATAAATAAATTAACAGTTATGTGCTATTAAGAAGTGCAAGTCGAACCTCTGCCACCCTAGAAATCTTAACATGGTAGCAGAGCGTGGTTGTCTTTCGAAATAGTTGAGGAATTGGAAAAGGATTCGGACAAATGAGGTAACGCAACACGTTGCCGTAATGCCTGACCTGAGGAAAAGATGTAAGAGGCACAAGAAGAACAATTATTAGCGAGGAAGAGGAAGTAAGTCATAACTATTCAACAATTAAGGAAGTTTTTTTGAGAAATAGTGAGAAGAGTGGTTCTTTTTTTGAAAAAAAATTGATATTTTTGATGCACGAAATATCCAACAGTCAAACTGCGCAAAATGAACATGGCTGATGAAATCAAGGTATTGTTACCGGTATTCGATGGGCAGGATTATGGCACGTGGAAAAAAAGGTTACTGGCTTTCCTTAGAATGAAAAAGTGTGATAAAGATATTAAAAGTGAGAGAGAGCTTACAGATGACGAAGCGGGATGGAATGAAGCAGAATTGAAGGCAACCAACTATATATATAGTGCACTTTCGAACAGACAAATGGAATTTATCGATGATGAACAGACGCCATACTGTATTATACAGAAATTGGATGGGATGTACTTGAGGGAATCTACGGCTCTGCAAATCTACATAAGAAACAAGTTGGAGAAATTAAAATTGAAAGACTACATGGAGAGTAGTGAATTTTTCAGCGCTTTTGAAAAATTAATAATAGAGTTGAAGACTGCTGGAGCAAAAGTATCAAAAAAGGAAAAATTAAATTACCTGCTGCGAACCCTGCCGAGTTCGCTGAGTCACATAGGCGATTTGATAGACGTCCTGAAAGAAGAGGAACGGACAGTTGATTTTGTAATGAACAAAACTAAAGCATTTGAAGAGTCGGAGAAAGAACAAAATTGGAATACGAGGAGTCGTATCGGAGGCGCAAATGTGTTCAGCAGCGAGAGAGAAAAGGATAGAGTGTGCTACAAATGTAAACTGCCTGGGCATCTACAGTATCAGTGTACAGACACTCAGTCCTTTGGAAATTCTTGGAGTGGTGTACGAGGAAAGGCGCAAACGCAATTGCGGGGAGGCGGACGTGGACAGTTATACGCACATCATCGATTTTCAAATGGAAATAACTGGGGAAGAGGCAGAGGTTCAAATTTTCGAGGTCGTGGAGGAGTTTAGCAGTCACGAAGAGGACAGCAGACTGGATCATATTACAGTAGCAGTAATCGCGGTGAAAACAATACGTTTTATACAGAAGTGGAAAATAAGGTAGATGTTCGGGAATTTAGATTTTAAACAGGTTGTTGGTTCAAGTCACATTAAGATTTATTAAACTAATATGCGTACAAATTACGTTTCCCGTGAGGGTCTATCCTAACACTCTAATGAGAATTAACAAAAATGAGAGTCAAGAAATGTTTGCTCAATGAATAGTCTAGAGTAGTCTAAGTATAATTATATTAATCACGAATAACAATTGAGTAGGCCGAAATCACATTTCTGAGCACAAATTTAGCTATTGAATCACACTCCTGAATAGATCTAACTATATCGATTATAAACAGAAGCTCACCGATACATCTGAACTATACAGAGTATAAATCTCAACAACACTTGTCACCGGCGGTAACGACAATAATAAGGAAAAGGGTCACATGACCCGTGAAAGTAGAGTTACGGTTAAAATTTAAATATAAGGTAGCGAATGAAATTCGCGAACAGTAGATAATACTGTTGAGGTGAATAATTGCGAAAGTAAGATTAAATGGGTACTAGATAGTGGTTGTACCGACCATATTATTAATAACGAAAATTATTATATTGAATCTGTAGATTTGCAGGAACCCATAAGCGTTAAGATCGGCGACGGCAGACTTTTACAAGCAACCAAGGTTGGTGAAGTAATTACAAATTTTATGATATATGGAAGGAAAGTAGAGGTCAAATTGAAGAATGTATTTTTTGTTAAAGAAATGGTGCGACGAACGGCGATAAACATAAGGCCCAGATGTCCGGTGACCAGACATAGCGGTGGGTCCCAAAACTCAAACAATAGTACGCTTAGTATTAACCGACGCAAAGGGTCGGTTGTAAAAGTCATAGGGCGAGCATTTCCAGACGTAGAATAGAGTTTCCAAAGATTTTTGTTTAGAGTCTCGGGTTATCTCCCGCATACGTGACCACTCCACGTAACCCTAATACATAAATTAAAAAGGAAACGTAAATTAAAACGAAACTCGGACTAGGAACTGCAACTGGCCACCACATGGCTAGGCCGATTGTTCATAGATGCGAGAGCAAACACTATGCAAGGAAATGTACCATGGAGGGGATTGTCAAAACCCTCTGATAAAAAGGGCTGCTCCCAGCACCCTTCCTTCTCAGTTTTAACAAAATTTATTTCCCAAATTATTTACCCAATTTCTTTTTGTATCCAACGCAGAATCTCCGCCTTTATTTTACCTTTACACTAGAGAAACCCGATAAACGTAAGTGCCTACACCACATTATAAATCAATTCTCTTGCTACCTCACAAAGTAAAACATTACACTTGAGTTTAAGACTCATAGTATTGGGAGCGCGACGAAGCAATAACGTACCTGAGAATTGAGCCGAAACCTCAAGTTTTGCTATAATTGTTGAACGATGTCGAGCTATCCAGAGCGCTTCGAAGCAGCAAAATTGCGGTTAAAACATTTTATAAACAGTTAGAGCGCTCAATAAAAGCGTTCGCTACAAAGGAATTGTCCGATTTTAAAACCCCTCAATTATTTTTCGTTCCGACTCCTTGTCGGTGGATGCCATTTGAGATCTTTTTTTTTGTTAGCATATTTTATGTTTCGTTTCCTACTTTTAATGGTTTTACAGAGATATGCCAAACATTGCCTATTGCAATGTCTGCCGTTAGAGACAAACCAGATCTCAGGAATACAACCGTACCCTTCTCCGGTTCTTTTGGTTTTCTGGGAAAGGACCCTTAACTGCAAATAGGGTTTCCACCAACCATTTCATGTACGCTAGGACAGTCAGTCGACGTCTAGCTCCCGAACAGTACGGTCATTAAATAAAAGTCAAAATCATCCAGTTTACATATAATTTCTGTAAGCGCAACCCAAACCTTTCGCGTTTGCAACATCCTTTTGAGAAAATCCCACATCCCTATAGTGATTTTGTAGAGGAATCTACGAGATCACTAGAAAGATTCGCCCAATCCAAATAGTTTTCGCCTTGTCCCAAGGGAGCGTCGCATAGACGCGTTACTACCCGAAATCTCCCAATCCCACTAATACATTAGGTTACGGTTCAATAATACAGTTCGTAACAATGGACCGGAATCTAATTAGTTATGATAAGATAACAGACTCAAATAAAATATTATCTATATGAAATATATCGAAAATACTTAATAAAAATAGTGAGTTAATTGCTGTCGCGAATAAAGTAAATAACCTGTATAAGATGACTAGCTACGTCGAAACACCTAATTTAAAGTAAATTTACACGTCAGAAAATAACGGAAAACGAATAACCTCAAAAGAGAAGCTTCACAGAATATTGGGGCATGTTAATTTTAAAAGTTTAAATATATTAGTTCAAAATAAACTTAGTCGACGGTATGCCGGGTAAACTTGAAAATGACTATCTGAAGTGTGTTACGTGTATACGAAATAAGATGCATAATTTAGGTTTCGAAAATAACAGACATAGAGCCAAGGACATTCTGGAAATTATTCATGCCGATCTCAACGATCCTCACAGCACAGTAGGATTTATGAGTGAAAAATATTTCGTGACTATAATAGATGATTTCAGTAAAGTTGCCAAAGTTTATCCCATCAGAACGAAAAGTGAAGTTTTTAGTTGTTTTGTAGAATATATAAATTTAGTTGAAAATTTAACAGGTAAAAGGATTAAAAAGTTAAGATGTGACAATGCAAAAAAATTTCTAAATAGCGATATGTATAGACTTGCCAAAGAGAGAGGAATTTACATTGATCATTGCCCACCTTACGTTCACGAACTGAATGGAACAGCTGAGAGATATAATAGGTTGATTATGGACACAGCTAGATGTTTATTGTCAGATGCAAAATTACATAGAAGATTTTGGCCAGAGGTAGTTAAAGCAAGCTGTATACCTAAAGAATAGGACTTTAACAAATACAATTGAAAAAAGACTCCCTATAAAATTTTCACGGGGAAGAAATCCAATATTGGTAATTTAAAATTATATGGGAGTAGAGTGTTTGTAAGAGTTCCAGAAAGTAGACGAAGAAATGAGTGGGATCGGAAGGCTGATCTGGGGATATTTGTAGGTTATGAAAACGTAGGTTACAGGGTTCTAGTAAATAATATAGTAGTTATAGCCAGACATGTACATATAGTCGAAGAAGATGTAGACCTTGTAGGCTTGAATAGTAGCGATGACGAAAATAATCAAAATCTTGAAAACGGAAGCGACGTAAATGAGATAAAAAGCCTTGATAATCAAAATGATGAAACTGAAGATAAAACCAATGATATTGTTAAACTGAACGTGAAACTCCAACACGGAAGGAGATGATAACAGAGCCTAGAAGGTCTACTCGCACCAAAAGACTAACTGATAGATACACTCCTCAAGTGAACGTATATTATATTTTGTGACGGCGCCCTGTGGGGGCGAGGGCTCGTCACCTTTCTACTCTTATGATATCCCCGGGGTAACCCGCGAATCTCAGAAGTGTGTATGAGGGCGTGAGTGCGTGGGCGCGAAGATCCGACGGTCTACTCCATCCCAGATGGGCAGCTTCCCTCTAACAACTCTTTGTTTGGAAGGTCGCCGCCTTCCCCGAAGCTACTCCAAGGACCGAAGACAACGGCGACGTCCGCGAGCAAGTGGAACTATTGCCCCTACCTGCTGGCACCCTCCGGCCTTGGTGTTTAGGAATGTGCACGTATTCGGAAATTATTTGGTTCGATTGTTTGAGTGGAATAAAGTTAGCCATTAAAAAAGTCCAAACGATTCGAATATTTGAGCCCTCGTAAGTTTTCGAGTTACTTGGAGATAAATATTCAACACGTACATAAATATTCGAATTATTAGTGTGGACGTTTCTAAGCTATCATTATTATCAATAAACTTCCTCGAAATAATTACTTTTCATTTACCAAGTGAACAATTATTTTCTACTGCAGGAAACGCCGTCACCAATAATGCGGATATTTGCGAATAACTCGAAAGTTTGAAATCTATTGGAATATGTAAACTTTCCGAGCTGAAGATTTATACATAAGTAACTCGAAATTTTATGAGTGCTCGAATATTTTAGTCGTTTGGACTTTTTTAATAGGTAATTTTTTCCCCAATAGTTCGGTGATTTAAAGTTCCTCGGAAAATTTGAACACTTCCTCGGCTCGAAAAATAAAGACGAAAAAGGTTTAGTCAGCTGTGTCCTATGCACGACACTGAGCCGATGACGATCGCCGTGCCGTTGACCGCATCGGACAGCTGTCGGCAGCCGAATATGGGTCACGTTGTCTACACATTACATACCTGTAGGCGGATATGAATATAACCAAACAGTTATAACTTCGCCAATAATCATCAGACCCCACAGGTATATTATTAAAAGTTGCTTATTTTTACGTCATCTATGCGCTCCTTGAGTTTGGACCAGCATGACAGAAACACCCTGTATAGCGTGTAAGGAACGCGTTCCTTCCTTCTTCCTATTTACTACGTCGAATGTAAGTATATAAATAAAAGTATAAATAAATTAACAGTCATGTGCTGTTAAGAAGTAGAAGTCGAACCTCTGCCACCCTAGAAATCTTAACAATAAGATAGATTATAAGTGTAGATTATAGAATAGAACAGAGTATCGAGTATCGATTAGCTGAGGATCGATCAGCGCATAGAATGAATGAAGAGGAAGATAAAACAGGGTGCGGAGAGGTGGATAAGGAAGGAACGAAGGAACAGACAGTACAAGGAAAGAAGGGGAGGAAAACGTTGGCAGAGCGGAGAATGAGAGATGGGCAAACTCCGCTAGCATGACAGACTTCGTGTTAGTAATGTCAAAGGAGGAATGGACGGAGGAATATAAGAAGAAGAAGAGGGAAGAGGTAGAAGACGAGAATATCCCTTGTATCCCCTAAGTCATGCATAAATAATGAGAACAGGATAGGACCGAGAATAGAGCCTTGAGGGACACCACAATGCACAGTGGAAAAGGCAGAAACTTCTCCGTTCTGTCCCAAAACGGCTGGCGGCCTTTTAGATACGAAGCGAACCACTGGACGACTTAATTAGAGAAATGGAGATCGAAGAGCTTCGTAAGTAGAAGATCATGATTGACGCGATCAAAAGCTTTCGAAAAGTCGAAGAACACAACTAGTGTGACAAGTTTATCGTCAACAGCTTTTAATGCATCATCAGTAAAACGTGCTAGTACAGCTTGTGTGTTGCAGCCACTTCTGAAGCCAGCCTGATATTTGTCCAAAAGAGAATGCCTGGTTACGTAAACAATAAGTTGACAGTAAACAATTCTTTCTAGAAGTTTCGCGAGAGATAGCACACTAAGGAGATGGGGTGAAAATCATTAGCGGAATTAGGTGATGGAACCTTAGGCAGAGGCCTGATGATAGATTTTTTCCATGATGTAGGAAAGGTCGAATTGTCCAGAGATGTGTTGAAGATGTCTAAAATGCAGAGAAGCGAACCGCTATGCTCGTACACTCCGGGCCTGTTCGGTTGAAAAGAGGAGCGCTTCATCTGCCATACTACGTAATAACCTGCTGTACTACTTAATGCTGTATTACTTAATAACCAAAAATATAATTTAATCTCATACAGATGGAATCAAACTGGTTTAACAAATGATTGAGTCGACAGCCGCGATCGTCATATTCAGTTCTACGACAATTGCTAGTTTTGACAATTGCTAGCATGCAGCTGCATGATAGTTTTACCACACCTCGAATATGCCTCCGTAATTTTGGCGCCTGCTACACAACATTATGCTATACAGCTTGAAAGAGTGCAGCATAAGTTCTTAAGGTTTTTAGCTTATAAAACGCGCGAACCAATGAGTAGACGTGACCATGATTATAGCTGAATAATGACAAAGCATAATATTATCTCGTTGGATGCAAGAAGGATGGTTTCTGATCTTGTCTTTCTACATAAAGTAGTTAATGGCGTGATTAATAACCCACAAGTTACAACTTCAACACCCTGACCAAGAATCAAAGAACATTATTCAGACCATCCTTCTACACCTCAAGCGCCGCTCATTCCGATCCATTTCATAGATTATGTTTACTTGCCAATCTCTTCCAAAATTCTCTTGATTTTTTTACCATTCCTCTACTTAGCTTCAAACATATTGCCCGAAGAACTGTCATGAACAACCTTTCTTAATACAGTCAGGCTGTGTATTTGTACAATGTCAAAATACTATACTGTTTTTACTTTACGTGCGCTCTTATACAGTTTTTATATACTTTCTATGTACAAACTGGGCTACGGCCTATGAAGATTATCATTAAATAAATAAATAAATAAATTGCCTACCTATTTATTTATTTATTTATATATTTATTTATTTATTTAGACGGCGATTGCCTTTTTCAAGCGTAAATGAGATCACAAGTATCAGACGCAGCAAGTTACAGAAGTGAATATAATGAAGACTTAAATTTATGATCGGTCATATTTGAGAACAAATCTATTTCATTTCTGATGATGAGAGGGTGGTTGCTTAATCTATAAACTATGTTGGCATGTGCCAAATTGGTCTTGAATTGACACGATCGTAAGATGGGCGCGTTCCGCAGTTGTCGAACATTAGTATTGAAACTCAAGTGGCGCAGTTGGACGGAGCAATCTAAGTTACCATTAATCAAGCGGTATAAATATACTAAGTCAGCCACGTCCCTTCTCAATTCTAATGTTGACATATTAACTCGCGATAAAATGGGCTGGTAATCGTGGTTCGTCCTGCCCATAGGATTGCCCAATTTATATGACAAAAAACGTAGAAATTTGTGTTGCACCCTTTCGATCATGGAGGTGTATTTAGCTTGGTATGGGGACCAAATGACGCTGGCGTATTCTAACTGACTTCGCACAAGAGAGTTGTAAAGCAGTAATAAGGTGTTTACATTACTGAAATCGGTAGAATGCCGCATGATAAGACCAAGAGAACACATAGCCTTATTCACAATATTTTGTATGTGCTGATTATATGACATTCTGTTATCGTATGTGACGCCAAGGTCCCTTATGCTGTTAACTACAGAAAGGGGTACATTATTTACAGAATAGGGAAATAGACACGTAGTTTTCCGGCGAGATAAACGCAAAACCTTAAATTTCCCGACGTTCAGCTCAAGGCGATTCAGCTCAGCTCAGGGCACCAATGGACAAGGCTATCCAAATCTAATTGTAATTCGTGTGCCGTGGTTGCGGAATCTACCTTCAAGAATAATTTAAGGTCGTCCGCGTATAGTAAGGCGTTTGCGTACGACAGAGTTCGTACCAGATCGTTAATAAATATAGAAAACAGCATGGGACCGAGATGAGACCCCTGAGGAACGCCAGATTTAACTTTACACGCCCTCGACAATTGTCCATTGACTCATACGACTTGGGTACGACCACTCAAGTAGCTGCCAATCCAGTTTAATAAATTTCCACAGAAGCCAATCGTGTGCAATTTGCTCATTATGATAGAGTGGTTAACCTTATTAAAGGCTTTCTTAAAATCAGTGTAGATCACATCTACCTGATGCCCATGATCGAGAGCAGTTGTTACGTAATCCGTAAAAATTGCCAGGTTTGTGATCGTGGATCTGCCAGGTCTGAATCCATGCTGCTCCTCAACTATGATATTTTTCAGCTTGAATCCTAGTTTGTTAGTAATGATTTGCTCCAACAATTTGGAAAAAATGTTCAAAAGTGCAATTGGCCTATAATTAGAGATGTCCGCCCTGTCACCGTCTTTAAAAATTGGAGTAATTAGGGCAGATTTCCATCTAGATGGGAATAGTCCTGACGCTAACGATTTATTAAATGTAATCCAGAGAGAACGGGATAAGATAAAACGGCAGTTTAATACAAAAATAGAAAGAATCCCGTCCACTCCACCCTTCTTGTGAGGGTCGAGAGCAGTAATGGCATTCAGAACATCACTGATTGTGACCTTAATATCACTGATCAGCAGCACACTTGACTGATCGTCCTCAATGAAATGTGCAGAGTAGTTGCTCCACGAGTATGAAGCTTCGAAGCAAGAGGCAAAAAAATTAGCTATAGACTTGTCATCATGTGCATGGGCGTCTCGGAGAAACATGTCAGATGGTAATGCGTGCGACGATCTTTTGTGGTTAACAAAATTCCAAAAGGCTTTAATATTACCACTGATATTATCTTCGATATTACGAACATAGTTCGTATAGTTACTATAAGCAAGCACACCACAACGATGACGCAACTGAGAAAAGTAAATATAATCCTCTTGTCGATTGGATCTTTTCCACACGCGATGCGCGCGTTTCTTATCACTAACTAATCTTCGTAGTTCGCTAGAAAACCATACAGGAAAAGTTGAGTCAGAAACATAACACTCGGGGACAAATTGCTCGATTACATAACTTGTGAGTTGATAGAAAGCCGGTTGCTTCATCAGCTGATAAGTGCTGCATACTGGCATCCCAGTTAATGTTATTGAGATAGTTGTTTATAGATACATAATCACCTCTGTAGAAATCTAATTTAACAGTCTTTGGGGTCGACCGTATGCCTGTGGTGGTATTTATGGTAAACACTAACGTGGGATGATAGGAATCGATCGGTACAAGACTGTCGTTATGAGTGAAGATTCTACCCACATCAAAATTGCTAAATACGAGGTCTAGAAGAGAGCCATGTGTATTTCGATTAACATTGCGTTGTCTAAGTTCGTGAAAATTGAAGTGATTAGCGATAATCTCAGCCGCGCTAAGGTAACTGGTATTACCAACAAGGCTTGTTGGCGATATAACCTCCAGGGATTCACTGTGCCATTCGATATGGGGCAAGTTGTAATCGCCAAGGATACAGATCCGTAAGTCATCGTTGCATGTCCTTAAGCCGTTTAAAGAGATACAGTGGGCAGAATAAGCAGAAGTCATCGAGTTAGGAGGCAAGTACACTGCCCCGAACAAATAATAAGTACCAGAGAAGTTAATTTTAACAAACAATTGTTCTACGACGGAGTCCGGTACTGAGAGTTGGGCACAATGATGCATTTTTTTAACCGCAATTAGGACACCGCCCCCACGGGCGAAAGGGCTTGTGAGAATGTTCCTATCGAATCTAAAAAAAATTGTATCCCGTTAGCCCTAATTCAGCTGAGGAAAAATCGCCAGTTAGCCATGTTTCCACTAAGACTCATCATATAAATAGTTAGTTGCCGATAGATTCAGGTGGAGTTCACGTAACTTTGTCCGAAGACCTCTCACATTTTGAAAATAGATAACCGGTTCTATTCTACGTTTTTTGTAGCCGTCTTAGTGGTGTTGCGTACTATTCTCGGAATTTTATTAATATAATGAATTGTTAGCGATGGGTCGTTGCTATCTCTTAACTGCTGCTGCAAATTCCGGAGATGTTCCCTCTGTCCCTATTATTTATTATATATCGTTGGCAACTACGTAACAAAAACATCACGTCGACTCATTTCTCTCGAGAGTCGAGACCATCTGTATGAGATTAAATTATATTTTTGATTATTAAGTAGTTAACATCGTACATATTTCGCAAATCATACGTACTCCAAATTTTACCGTCATGGTGAAACATCTAAATCCTGCGCATAATTATTTTGATTATGACGCAAGTTTAAACCGAAGTAAGTGTAAGGTAGCAGGATGTACTTCACGGCCCGTTACGTCGAGCATTTATTTTCATTATGTAAGGCGATTCAGCGCCTAGCCGTCGGGGTGTCTGGATTTATGGCACTTACGGCTAGGGCCTTTACGCACATCGCGGCCCTGTCCGATGGGACGCTATGTGCATATCGAGGGATGCAAGAGACCTTTGTCCTTAGGATAGGCATCACGAAAGTGATGCCCTGTGAGTCAGTCGCGATTAGATCGCCGAGCAGTTTAGACGTTTCGTAGCCTTAAGCAACTGTGGGGTATGGTGTAGAAAAATGAAAGCGCCAAATGCAACTTTAACACTAATTATTTATTATAACTATCACTCTGCTGACAGATCGCGAATTGATAGGTAGCACCGTTGACGTATCGCACTGTTGATGAATCGCGGACGACTGACTGACAGAACAACAAGATGCGATGTAAACTCGACTACGCTATTTATTTGTTGACGATTTCGGGAATATTCGATTTCTCGAAATGTCATGGTCGCGAAACTTCTAGCGGCGCTCGACGCTCATCGAAGATTCTCGCGCGTTCACGACGTTTCTCTCGCGGCTAGTCGCTACACAACCAAACCCGTTGTATCCATAACAGCCCTAATAATTACCAGTTTATCCTGAACATTAGGTCTCCGCTTTACTTTATTTGAATCATTATATTCCATCCTCACAATTGTGTATTGTTAAAAATAAATGAATTTTTGTCAACCATTGAGAGATTGAAAGGAATCGGGCCCGATTTGAACAAGGCATCTACAACCTAAAGAAATAGATTCATTATTCCAAAATAATTGAATAACTAATTATTAATAATTAATTAAAAACCATATATAATGTATATCTTTTATTTTATTATTGATAATTTATTAACTATTTTACAAAGAAATTAATAAAAATTGATATGTGCTACATAAAAGCGTTAACAGATAGAAATAAAAATCATGTTTTCGAAAAGTTAAAAGAGCGTGGTGATTAGGTGAAATTTTTTAAGGAAATTTTGTTATTTAAATCCATTATCGCTGTGTATCTGTAAACATAAAGCCTTATTTTATTTTCTTATATTACTGATTTGCTCATAAATTGCAGGGACGCCATGCCATAAATTTGACACATAGCTCGACATTTGGATGACCAAATGAGATGAACGAAATACGAAACGAAAATATGTTACAAAAGGCACAAGATGACGAAAAAGCTGGTCCTTCAAAACCAAAACAACGGAAATTAGACACACAAATCAGTGTTAATTTTACAAAAGAAAAGCTAGTCGATGCTTGTGTCGAACTTGTAACAGTTAATGGAAGGCCTTTTTCACTAATGGAAGATTCGGGGTTTAGGAAAATAATTAACCCTATACAAGGAGCTCTTGGAAACATCGCAGTTAATGCTGACAATATCCGAATGTTTCTTCAAGAGAAGAGCATAAAATTGCGAACTAGGATCACGGAAGAAATCCAAAATAAATTTATTTGTTTGAAAATAGACGTTGCCACGCGAATGGAGCGATCTTTCCTGGCCATTAATATCCAATTAACAGATGAAGGCAAAATTTGTTTACGCGCCTTAGCAGTTAAAGAATTAACTGCAAGCCATACTGAGCAAAATTTAAAAAGTACAAGTTTGGACACATTAGATGAATAGAAAATCCGAATTGATCAGCTGTACGCTGTAACTACCGATAATGGTTCCAATATGTTGAAAACCGTGTCTCTTCTCCAAGGTGAGGACAGACAAGAAAGAGAAAATGAAGAAGATCCAATTGAGGATGTAACTGTGATAAATACCAATGAACTGGACTTAATAGTCATAGATTTGAAAACATGCACTAAACGGCAAGTGCAAGTGATACGTTGCATGGCGCACAATTGGCTGTGATGGACGGTTTGAAAATTCCTGCCGTCATGTCAAATATAGGTATTTCTAAAACAATTAGTATTTTTAATGTAGAAATTTTGTCTCGTACATATTCATAATTAATGGGATGAAGGAGGTTTCCCTGAGTGTATTAATTAACATTTCGTCGATAATAACAGTCATTCATTTTCATTGCATACATAATATAAATCAATTTATAATGTTTTAGATCGAGCACGAGAAGTAGTAAAAGCATTGAGAACTACGACAATTTTGGCGTTACTGAAGCGCTTAAAGTTAAGAAAGCCTATATTAAATTGCGTTACTCGTTGGGGTTCAACACACGACATGCTGTCGCGGTTATTGGAGCTCCAAAAGTTTGCACAGGACCTTCTTCTAACAAACGAACGTTTGCATCTAAGTGATGAGCAGTGGGCAATTATTGAGAATACGGTGAAATCACTTCAACCTGCCAAAATCGCCACACTCAAATTACAGGCTGAGCAACTCACATCTGGCGATAGCTATGGAGCACGGATGCAATGCCAATTGCAATCCGAAAAAATTGGCACAGTCCTATCTGTTGCTGTTGTCAATGCAATGAAGCGAAGACAGTCTTCGCTGTTAGAATGTGATGGGTTTGTAGCATCCATTCTAATAGATAGCCGTTACAATCTAATTTTGTCAACGGACGAACAAATTCGGGGACAAGAGTTTTTGAAAATGGTATGGAGGGATGTGGATCGTTGCGATAATCCGTCAATGGAAACGTTTGAAATCGTGCAACTGGGCAACAATTGCAGCATAGATTCCTTCGACGAGTTGGAGCAAATGTTATCCCGCATGGAGAAGTCAAAGAATAGAACTTCATTAAAGACCGGTAATAGTAATAATCATAAACATAATAAATTCACAAAAAATCACAAACTTACAAATTATTTGCCTTGCAGATAACGGTATTAATATTATCTATGAAATACATACATATTTGAGTAGACCACGGAAAAAAACTGAACTAAATTTATTAAATCTCTGGGAGGCAGAAAAACACAATTTGCCAGCCGCATATAAGCTTGCTTGCATCGTCCATGCGATGGCAACAACGCAAGTAAGCGTTGACAGGCTGTTTTCAAGCGTCGCGTTCGTGTTGTTGCATTTACAGACGCGCCTGAGTTGTGACGTACTGAATAATATATTAATTGTAAGAACTAACGATCAATTATATTAAATAAAAAATTACTACTGAAAATGCTGTCTTATTTCATTATTACAGAATAGTGCCTTTCACAATTTATTTAAATATGCTTTATTGCTTTATTATTAATAATATTGCTTTATTTATTTAAATATGCTTTCAGTAGATTTAAGGCAGTAGGGAACAATTGTAACATTTTTTTAACACACTTCATCAACATCCATATAGTCAGTTCTTTTTTAATGTAGAATCAACTGCACAGTTACGAATTTTTCTCAAATAATTAATTAATTAAATAGATACGGCAACCTATATATACCACTCATTCTGTTTTTTTTGCACCAGAGGTCTTCCGCGGTTTAATCATCGGCCCGGAGCGATTTGTGTCGCTTTACTCCCTCTGAATGCTCCAGACCGCTTTTGTAGCACGGAGTGCTTCCAACCGTTCCGGACCGCTCTTCTAGCGCGGAGTGCTTCAGACCGCTGCGGACCACTTTTCTAGCTCGGAGCGCTTCGGATTGCTCCACCAATTATTAGTTCCGTTCCGAACCGGAGCGCGGCGGAGTGCTCATTTTTTTAATGTTCTTCTCCGGTTCGATTCCCTGCTAAAATGTAGCCGAAAGTAGCATTAATGATAAACAGATCATACGAAATGAGATATGGTCAACCCCGCAACAGTCTGACATGGAAGGCGAAAAAGCCTTGAGCAATGATTCAGGATAGATGTGCGGGAAATAAAATTTATCCTAGGAGAAATAGATATTATTATCAAAAAGGAGCGTTAATTCAGACCGTGAATTATTTCAGGAATCAATATTTAAAATAATAGGCGAAATGGTGAAATTATCCAATTACTCATCAACAGTAAAATTAGTAAATTAGTAAAAATTAGTAAAATTACGGGAAAATCCAAGGGAGCGAAGCACCCTCCAAAACTGATCCGGTCTGGTCATTGAGGCGAATCTGTCACGCAAGAACCGTTTTTTGCTGAACTTTATGAAATTACGCACCTTATTGCGAACCTTGCGGAACTGCTCATAGAGATTTCGCAGTCCTATTCACATGAACGCCCTATGAAGCCTATCTCTTTCTTTAATGAGTGCCTTAATGCTACTATTGCACCACGGAGAAGCGGGTTTCCTACATTTAATTAATCTAATAGGGGCGAAAATATTAATGTTATCGAGAATGGCATTGGTAAGAGCAGACACCTTGTCGTCAAGAGAAGAGTCACATGTGTAAGTTTCTTGTAACGCAACATCCAATAAGGAGCTAAACATCTGAGACTCAATAGAATCCAAGTTATGAACAGAAAAACTCCTAGGCTGAGAGAAACAAGTAAAGACGTCGTATGTGATGGAAATGAGATCGTGAGCTGAGAGGAATGGAACTGCAATTTGCTCCTATGAGGAGACCTTGGAATTGTCAGAAACCATAATAACGCCTATAGCAGAACTCGAGGAGGCCGTTTGATGGGTAGGTCGCAGAGGAATGAGAAACATTCCACTAGTGTTAACAAAATTCGTAACAAATGACCTGTCAAAAGAAGGCGTGGGCATATGGGTGTTTATATCGCCCATGATAACCCATAATCCCCCGTGTACGAGGGATACACTGTCATGAAGTCGTTAATAAAGTCTGAAAAATAGGCAATTTTTGGCGGCTTGCATATAACACCTAATAAGACCCTAAAGGGACCAGCCCCCGAGAGCTCTGCTAAGACATATTCCGGCCTGCGAGAATAAAAAGCAGGAGACGATGTAAGCAGTTTCACCTGAAATTGTGCGTTAAAATAAAAACCAACTCCGCCACCCCTCTTACTATTAGGATCCAATCTAAGAAGCCTATAACCCTGAAGTTGCAACATGGAATCAGGAATGCCACTGTGGAGCCAGGTCTCAGACATGCAAATTACATGGTAATACCTGTTTCCGAAGAATACACGAAATTCATCCCAATTAGCAACCAAAGATTGAGTGTTTACATGACATATTCTTAGAAGTCCATTGAGCGATATCCTGGGAGGAAGGGTTCTATTACTGCTCATAGTCAATATGAGAGATCTTATCCGTGAAACGTTTCGCCAAAATAGGGCATATCTTCATATCAAGGGCCTAATGGTTTACACTAAGCGAGGTGTTGTGTCTAAGATTGTAGGCAGTACAGTTAGCACATGTAGGTTCTTTTAACTTGGAGGGACAGGCATTTAGTTCATGCCCCTCACCACAAAACCCGCATTTTGGGGTCACATGGCAGTTTTTACCGATGTGTCCGTATCCTAGGCACCTATAACATTCAGTAATCCTAACATAATCCTCAACCCTACAAGAAGCTCATTTTATAAATAAGTGACCTTGCTTAATAAGAACATCGCGGATCCTAGGCGAAACCTCGATGATACACCTTGTTTATGACCTATCTCCCTTAGTTGGAAATAAATATACTGCTTTAATTTCGCCTTCCGGGGAGTCCGGAACGTTATGTGAACGAATGATGTCCGTAACCTGCTCCTTAGACATACCAAGAGGGACCCCGGAAACCATTAAACGAGTTCTTAGTTTCTTCAAAGACATTAAGACCTGACTTAACAATCGAAGGGTCAGAACGGAGACGAGCAATGTCAATCCCATCAGCCTCAATACGTAAAGAATTGTTCCGAATTTTAGTGACCTTGCTAATTTTTAGACCGAAAGCGAGAGGATCAATAACATCCACAGCCAGCTTCGTATCCTCAGCTGTTTTCACGCCAGAACAAGCCTCAGTAGGCTCAATAATAAAGGAAGGGTATTTGGACATCGGGACTACTGGCCCACGTCGAATTCTGACTTTGTCCATAGGTCCTATACGTTTCAAGACACTAGCAAACGATCCGGGCAAAGGAGCACTACCCTCGTGTGCATTAGAAGCGCACCCCGGATTCGATTAGTACTTCAGTGACCGCTTTTTTGACAACCTTAAGCGCGTGATAGTTACCCGTAGCACATAAAAATGCTGAGAGAATGTCATTGAAAGCAGTTTGCATAGACGAGAATGCATCCTTCATTAATTCCCGCTTTTCGACAGTCACGGCGAGTCTTAATTAGGTTAGAAACTTCAATCCCAAGATCTTCCAATTTCTTCTTGAATAACAAGGCCTTCGAAATGTCCAAAATGGCATGATCAATATCCTCCGGAACGTCCTCATAATCCGAGTTAATAGAATCATTAAGATCGTTGGCAGAAGCATCGGCGGATACCGGTTTAGATGTCATGTCACTGGCCGCGAAGGCCAGTAAGGCGCCGAAGTGAGGTTAGGACTTACTTCAGCGCCAATAAAGAACCACAGATATAGAATAATTAACCCTTTTGCTCTGCCCTCGTATATACGCCCGAGAGGAATGACCATTCATATACGAAGAGCGTATATACACGCTCTGGAAAAGTGGGCGCTCAGGTACGAAGAGAGTGTATATACGTTCATACCATACATACTTTTATTTCCTACCTTACATGAGATACTTTTGTTAATCGAGTATTTGGCAACACTGCATACCTCAAACAGTTGACTATTATGAAACAAAACAGTATCGACAAGACGATATTGTGTTTTATTTTAACAATACACAGTTTCGGTCTTTTTTAGAACATCCTCAGCGACGGATATACAGGGTGGCCTGTAACTGGTGGTACAAGCGGGTAGTGGCTGATTTTACTTGAAAAACTGAGTCGAAAGTGTAGAATAAAATTTTTTCATATGAGGCTTTGATTTCGAGAAAAACAGGTTTGAATATTTGTCGAGTACGCGTGCACTTGGTCTAGATTCGGCTTAACGGACTTTGCTGTAAACTATCCCTGTCCCCTCTTGTAAACATATTCAGTGTTTGTAAAAATAGAATAGATCGGCGGACAAGGCCACAATATTAGAAATACTTACTTTTTAGGAATTTTCTCAGTTCAAAAATTGCTGGAAATGATTTACACGTTGCTGCATACATAATTGTGCTCGTCTTATCAAATTCCCACGAACGTGTTCTAGCGTCTCTAATGAGACAATTAAAGTTACATAATTGTAACTTTAATTGTTCAAACGCCGTAATAATTTTTTGTTTTAATTGTTCAAGATTTGTTATGTTTTCACTATACACAACAGACTTAACGTGTCCCCAGAAATAAAAATCCAATGGCGACAAATCGGGAGATCGTGGCGGCCAAGGAAGTTTCACACCCCAGCCGATCTAGCACCGAAACTTTTCATTTAAAAACTGTCTTACTTCGCGACTGCAGTGCGGTGGTGCCCCGTCTTGTTGAAAAATCAAATCCCTCCGAATGTAAAGAGGAACATCTTCTAATATGCCCGGCAACATGTTGCGTAACAGGTGCAAATAAGCCACCGATGTTACATTGCCCGTAAAAAAATAAGGGCCTACAATTTTGTCTCCTATTATGCCTGCCCAGACATTCACATTTCACCTCACTTGAAAATTTGTTTGTAAAATCGTACGCGGATTTTCGTCTGACCACCTATGTGAATTATGGACGTTAAACATCCCGTCCCTCGTGAATTTTGCTTCATCTGTTCATAAAATTGTCAGCAGAAACTAGGCGTTGTTAGCGTGCTGTTCAAATAATCAGTGGCAAAATGCCATTCGTGGAACAAAATCACGTTCTGTAATTTCTTGCACTCTTTTAATATGATAGGGGTATAATCCGTTTTGGAGAAGTATTCGATTAATTGTAGATCGGCTGATGTTATAATCAGAAGAAAGATTTCTGATGCTTCTGCTTGGATCGTCCTTTACACTTTGCAGAATCCTTTCTTCCACATTCCTGTGGATTCGTCGGACACGACCTCCATGTCGGCGAAGTGGTTCAAAAGAACCATTTTCTGCGAGGGTTCGTTCCGCTCTTTGGACAGCTCTTCTGTCGGGATGTCGGCGGTTAGGGTACCGATCTTTGTAATAATTAGTCGCCGCGGAAACGTTACCATCACATGCACCCAACGCGAGAATCATATCCGTATACTCTCGATTGCTATAAGTTGCCATGTTGAGAAAATCGCGGAAGCTAGCCGTTCTGTTCGATGAGCACAAGAGAATGGAAAGAACGATACTAGACATATCATCATATTGACAATGTTTATAAACATCAAAGGCATAATGGGACGTCCGCCGATCTATTCTATGTATACAAACACTGAATATGTTTACAAGAGGAGACAGGGATAGTTTACAACGAAGTCCGTTAAGTCGAATCTATACCAAGTGCACGCGTACTCGACAAATATTCAAACCTGTTTTTCTCGAAATCAAAGCCTCATATGAAAAAATTTTATTCTTCATTTTCGACTCAGTTTTTCATGTAGAATCAGCCATTGCCCGCTTATACCACCAGTTACGGGACACCCTGTATATCAGCAATTTATAATAGTAGTGATTAAAAGGTTTACACGAATTTATAATTCTAAAGTAATTTTGTTAGTTTAATTTTAATTATTCATAAGTAAATACTCAATTTCTGCCTTTGTGATAATATGTTGAGTTTTAAAGTATTTAATTTTTTAGACCCATTATCAAAGCATGGGGAAAAGAAAATTTAGGAGAATATTTTTCTTGAGTGATGGTGGACACGATTCCACGTCCTTTGAATCATCCTCAAGCGAATTAAAGGATGTAGATGCTAAAAGAAAGAAGATATGTAGTCGCCGAATCAGTAGTTCGGAATCGGATAGTGAAAGCAATATCAGTGAAATTAATGTTTATCCTGCAAGAAAACGGAAAATGCAAATAAAAATTTTAGTGAATGATAGCGAAGACGATATCATGTCATCTGTGTCGAACTTAGAAAAACATCAGGAAGACCAGGAAGGTGGGAAAAAGAAAATATGTACTCGCCGAATTAGTAGTTCAGAATCCGAAACTGATAGCTTTTGCCATGCAAAACAACCAGGAACGTGCTCAAGATCACAAAATTCTGAATATATTTGAACTACAGAAAACTTAGAACAAGAAATACTTAATTTTAATGAAGCAAATTCCGGATGTAAAATTCTTATTAATTCTGACAGAATAATCTTAGATTATTTCCAAATAATGTTTACCGAAGATTTAGTGGCACACATTGTAAAATGTACAAATGAATATTGCAAGAGTGTTACTACATTAAATCTCGGGGCAAAACAAAAATATGAAAAATCTTGGGTCGACGTCACCACGAGTGAAATGTATCGTTTTTTGGCAATTGCGTTGCTAATGGCGCATGTCAAGAAACTTACAATTAGATATGCTGACTACTGGTCTACTGAAAGTTTTCGAAAAATAATGCCTCGTGACCTACACTCAAATATTCTTAACTTTCTATATTTTTACGATTCAAATGTAGCCAACACTCGTGACCCTCTATATAAAATACTCTCAATTATTGATGAACTTCAAAGATCTTTTAATAGATTTTTTATCCATTTCGCAATCTTTTTATAGATGAAAACTTAATGTTATTTAAAGGTCGGTTATCATTTAACAGTCGGACAGCTGGAAGTTAGATGGCGGGCCGGGAGCCGGTGTCGGGCCACTTTTGACACATGCCAAATTCGTGTACTCAAACGTTGTGAAATGAATTTTAGGGGGTATGATTATCTTTACAATAAGTTACATGGACTTCAAAAATACATATTTACAATTTATTTACATGTTTATATAATAAACAGGCCCGTGTGATTGCACATCATTTTATAAAAATATAACGAGAAATATAACGAAAAATATAACAAGAAATATAACGATATGTGTCACTGCTTTTATTTATGACTGATGAAAAAACATTGTGGGTCAAAATTGACCCGGCACCGTCGGCGGACTGTTAAGCAATTCATTCCTGCTAAACGAAACAGATGCGGCATAAAGTCTTTTGTATTATGCGACTGCTTAACAGGCTACATTTTAAATTTTATTTTATATACAGGAAAAACTAAAGGTTTCAATGGACAGTCCAATGACGATTCAGGAAAATTAGGAAGTGTCGTTATGACACTTAGAATCATATCTTGAACAAGGCCATACCGTATTTGTCGATAATTGGTATGCAAGCCCCGCTTTATTTACAAAAATACAACATCATAAAACAAATGCTTGTGGAATGGTAAAAAACACAATAAAAATATGCCCATAATTTCCGATCATTTAAACAGAGGCGAGATATCATTCCGTTCGTGCAATAATTTATTAGCGTTAAAATGACATGACAAACGAGATGTTTGGATGATAACAACTTGCCATTCGGCAGACATCGTTGATACAACTAAGATAGATTGTCGTACCGGATTGCCAATACAAAAACCAACCTGCGTCGTTGATTATAATGCCAATATGGGAGCTGTTGACAAAGTTGATATGGTTTTAAAATCGGTTGAATGTATTCGTAAAAGTTTAAGATGGTGGAAAAAATATTTTTTCCACACGCTAGACATGGTTGTGTGGAATACATATTGTTTATTCAAATCAGCAACTGCGAAAAAATTACCGTTTGCCAATTTTCATTTAACTCTTATAAGACAATTATTGCAAACATATGGGAAAGAAAATTCAGATATGAGATGTTTAGTTGCACGAAATATCAGGTCAGTCCATAACTTCGTGCGCATTAATAGCATGCATGGGTTTCGCTATGACTCATTACTAAACCAATAAGATTTCGAACCTGTCGAAACTTGTCGTCGCTTGACTAATGTATTAGTCAGTCTGTCACCAATTTTCGCAAACATCGGACGCATATTAGTACCCATAGAAAATGAATATCGATAATCAATACAAACGTGCTGTGTTATATTTTTTATTTTCGTGTGGCGAATCTGCCAGATCTAAAAGTTAAATTCTGATCAGGATGTAGAAAATGAACTTTCAAGTTTTTTTGCATCAAAAACAGAGTCTTTCTACAGCAATGGAATTAAAAAGCTACCTGTAAGATGGCGAGAAATTGTAGATAGTGGAGGAAAATATATCACTGATTAAAATGTTAAATCGTGTTTTATTTACACTATTTAAACATTTCCCAAAAATGCGCACGAACTTTTGGACTGACCTGATAGTAATAAGCCTGAAAGAATTACTGAAAAATATTTTCCGTCTATATATTCGAATGAGGCGTCAAAAAAAAAATCAAGTTCGAAAATGTGTCGAAATGTGTAAACGAGCGAAAAAGACGTGAGTCGAGGTACTATTGTTCACAATGTTATGGTGGGTTATGCGTGGTTTCATGCTTTGAACTTTATCATACAAAAATTGATTATTAATATTATGTTTGGCTTTAATTATTTTAGTAATTTCGTTGTATCTAATTATATGAACATTATAATATAATATTTAAAAAAATAAATTATAATTATAAATTTTTATATTTCAGAAAGTAAAATAATATTACTAAATATAATAAATATTATTGTAACATTCAGAGAACAAGAAACGACTTCTAATTACTTCGTAGCATTCCGTTCCTCAGTGTCAACTAGTCAGTAATGCGCTCCGTACACAGCGATCACATTTTGTCACGAGCGCTCCGTAGCTCCGTAGTGAAATAAATAAAAGCCCAGAGACAGAAAGAGGCAGAAGCAGTTCAAAAAGAAAGATGAAACGGTAAGCCATGCAATGCTACTCACAGAGGGAAGAGAAGAGAGAAAGAGGGTAGAGAAAGTGGACGGGAGGAGAAGGTGGAGGAAATGAAAGGAAGAGAAGATAAAATGGAAAAAATAGAGAGGTTGCTGGAAGGAATGCTAGCGAAAATTAAGAGAGAAATTGATAAAGGGAGAGAGGAAAATAAGAAAACAATAAAGAGATTAGAAGAAAAATAGAGGAAAGCATGAAAGAGTGGGAGCAGAGAAAAAGGAGACTAGAGGAGAGAATTAAGGAAGTAGAGAATAAGGTGGAAGAAATAGGAAAAATGCAGAAGAAGGAATAATGAAGAAAAAAGGCCGAAGAAGGAGTAAAGATGGTAAAGAGAAGGTAAAGGGAGGAAAAGAAATCATTTTGGTAGAGATGATAAACTGGAACTATAAGCAGAAAATAATGAGCAATAAGAAGAAACTAGGAGGCTCTAAAGTGTTTATAGACCACGATCTGTCCGAAGAAGAGAGGCGAGTACAGCGGATAATTCGGGAAAGAGCAAAGGAAGAAAAAGCGAAGTGGAGTTGGAGTAAAATAGCTTATAATAAGCTAGTGCTGAAAAATAAAACGCTTTGGTGGAACGAGGAAAAGGGTGAACTGCAAGAAAAGGAAGATTTTCGGAGAGGAGGAAGGGGAGAGGAGAAAGAGTGGGGAGGAAAGTGAAAGAAAAGGAGAAAGGGAAAAGGGGGAGCGAAGAGAAAAGGAGGAAGAAGATACAAGTAAATTTCTGCAACGTAGCACGACTAAGGAACAAAGACAAGGAGTTCTGGAAGAATATAAAAGAATTCGATATTTTATTAATTATTTTTTCGATTCGATTAATTCGATATTTTATTAATTATTAATAAATAAGATTAATAGAGACATGGATAACGGAGGAGAACTGGGAATGGCAGAAGGAAAAGTTATCAACGGAATTTAGATGGACATGCGGGTACGCAAGGAAGACAAGGTAAAAGGGAGGGGGGAGTATTAAGTGCAGTTAGGAGGACACTAGAAGAAGTGGGGAGAGAGAGACAATAATAATGACCGAAGAAGAAGGACTTGAGATGCAAGAAAGGAAAATAAAAATAAGTAGAGAAACATGGAAGGGTTATAACGGTATACTGTATCGGAAAAATCGAAGAAATGAAAGGGAAGCTGGAGGAACAGCTAGAAGAAAGAAAAGAAGAAGTCCTACTAATAGGGGGGATATGAACGCAAGAATAGGGAGATGGAGCAGCAAGTTTGACGGAGAAGAAGAAAAAAGAAGGGAAAGAAAGTCAAAAGACGGGGCGCACATGATAGAAATGATGGAGGGAAGAGGATGGACAGTGACGAATGGAGCAGGGTGGAATGACAGAGAAGACTGTGGACCTCAACAAGCAGCGCGATAATCGATTTTTTAATAGTAAATCTAGATGGATGGGGAAAGGTAGAAAATTTTGTGGTAGGAAGCAGAGTGGGGTTGGATCACCAACAGCTAGAGGTAAAAATATAAGGGGCGGCGATGGAAAGAAAGATAGATAGATAGGAAAAGGAGAAATAGAAATATAACGGACTGGGGTGAGGAAGGAATAAAATGGTACAGGGAGAGGGAAAGGGAGAAGAGAGAGAGAGAGAAAATATATTTATTTCAGGGGACAAGTCCCCTTATGGACAATAGTACAGAGAAGAGATAGTTCTCGAAATAAAAATGTAAATAGGTGGAAGCTAAAAGGAGTGGGTGAAAGCTAAATTTGCTTATCCAGTAGAAAAAGATACAGACGCTCTTTGAAAACTGCCAATGAAGTGACCGTTCTAAGAGGGACCGGCAGGGAATTCCAAAGCCTAATGCAGCTAATAATGGTGGATTGATCATAATGAGCAGTCCTACGATGTGGCACAATGACATCAATGTCAGTCGAGTGTGTCAGTCGAGAATGAGCAGAGTGGAGAGTAGACTTAAAGGTAAGGTAATTATAGAAAGGGGAATTTGGTCCGATTTGCAAAATGCGGAAAATGAAGATCCCCAAAAAATATAGTCTTCGCTCCCTCACCTTGAGCCACTTTAATTTTTTATAATAAGGCGAAATATGATCAGATCTCTTAATACCCACCAAAAAGCGAACACAGGCATTCAGTGAGGGTTGAATACGCAGATTTAAAACTTCGGTAATGTCCATGAATATAATAGAACAGTAATCGATTATTAGGAAAATAAGAGACGATATAAGCGTCTTCTTCAGTCGATGGGGCAGAAAACTGCGGCCAAGGCGAAGCTGGTAGCCTGATCACGCCAATTTAAAGTAGGTGTCACATAAATATCTAATTGTAAATTTATGAGTGAGGAAGAGTAGTTGATAGGAACACCATCGACTACTATCGGAGGGGTCGTCCCAAGATTCATGCCGTTTATGTATCTAGACGAGACTAAAATCATAGACTTCGTCTTAATACATTAAGGACCGCTCACGAGTTTTCTCGTGTTTCGCGTCCCATCTGTTACGGACCGCTCACGAGTTTTCTCGTGTTGCGCGTTCCGTCTGTTACGGATGGATCACGAAATAACCCGCGTTTTATACACGCTGTCTTTAGATGTCACCTACTTTGATACATTGTATCTACTTTGTGTATTTAAGTATTTACAATGTAATAAACTTTATGGTTAAATCCTTGGTCTGCCAAGAATCTAACAAGGATCATCGATGGTTCGCCTTCGTCTCATCCGCACCGAAGGAAACGATCCCATTGGTGGAAACTGAACAAATTAAGCTACGAAAAACTGTATAAATGCACGAACGCAAAATAAAAACAATTTAGTCTCAGAGAGAATTCGACATGTTGCACTGCATTTTAGTGATTTGAATAGCTTTCGTTTTCAAGTTCCTCGCCCTTTTAGAAATGGCCTCCTTCAGAAAAGAGATGGAAACAAACGAAGCTGAAATACTTTATCAGACGTTCCTAGTGAGAACGAAGATGCGGATGACTCTTTTGAAAATTGCGAGGACAATTCCACTGACAGTGAAATTATTAGACCTGTAAAGAAGTGTAAGGTGGCAGTGTTTTCAAGTGATTCCGACACTCACGAAGATAATGGTAATTGTAGGTCTGAAATTGACACACCACCACGCTTACAAATATTTGAAGGTCATCCTGAGGTCACTATATTTCCATCTCAGTGTGAATCTGTAGTCTCTGTGACCAATCTCTTTTTTGGTTAAGAATTATTTGAAATCACGAAATTATTTGAATATTTATAATATTAATTTGAATATTAAATATTAAGAAATATTTGAAATTATTTGAAATGAATTATCACGATCAAACCGCAATGAAACGCAAAACACCATCCAGAATACTCAAATGGTCTCCGGTTACACCAAAAGACATGAAGAAATTCCTTGGCCTAATTATTCTGATGGGTCAAACAAGAAAAGGTAGCTGGAAAGATTATTGGTCCACAGATCCTTTGATGTTTACCCCTATATTTGCACAAACAATGAGCCGCCATACATTTGAACAAATATGAACATTTTGGCATTTCAATGATAATACGAAAATGGACAGTCGCTCAGGAAGACTTTTCAAAATTCAACCCGTGCTGAATTATTTCCTGCATAAATTCAGAACAACATACAAACCAAAGCAACAGTTATCTTTGGACGAGGGAATGATCCCACGGAGAGGACGGCTAAGGTTCCGCACGTACAACCCAGCAAAAGTGACAAAATATGGTTTACTTGTTCGGATGGTATGCGAGAGTGAACCGGCTACATATTCGAAACTCGTTCGAGCCGATCGCAACAACACGCGGTATTCTCGTGGTGGCGGAGTAGGTCTATTAGTTAAAGAATCATTCTTTATTAACGAAATTCATTTGAATGAATACCTTAGACGGCCTGGCACAGATCTACCAGATGTATGTGGAATACTATTAAAGATTAATGGACTTGTGATTGCAGTCTTCTCTGTTTATCGACCGCCGAAATGCCCATACTCTGCTATTGAAGCCCTAGAGAATCACATAACGGAGTACACATATATAGCTGATCATATAGTTTGCCTAGGGGATTTCAATATTAATATTAGTAATAGGTATGATCCGGAGTATGCGATGCTCCTACAGTTTACTACGAATCTATCGCTTCGACATGTTGTCAATGAGCCGACGCATATTACGGACTCGTCTGCAACCACGATTGACTTTATAATGTGTGACTCATCCCTACCTATTGTTAACACTAGAATTTATGATACAATCGTTATTATAACTGTTTGTCGTCTCAAAACTAACAAAAAATCACGTAGCAATGTGCGCTTGTTTATTTTCGCAATTTCAATAATATTCCTAATGAAGACTTTCATAATGCAGCTCGAGAGCTAAATTGGAGCCTCATATATGATGCGGTATCTGTCGATGACAAAGTTTCTGTATTCACTAATTTAATATCCTCGCTATTTGACAGATATGCCCTGTTAACACTCAGGCGTATTAATAGTCGACGTCTACCTTGGATTACGACAGTTGTAAAAAAAATGATTAATTTGCGAAACAGAGCACTGAAGAAATGGCATAGGAATCGTGCTGACGTTCATCGACATCAATATAAAAAAATGCGTAATTTGGTGACAGCTTCTATTTGCCATGAAAAAAGCTTACTTCGAGGCCTTGCTTGCCAAATCACCTTCCTATTTCTGGAAGGGTCTCAACTCACTTGGTATTACTAAGAGCAATAAAATACCTCACATTCTTCAGTGTTCACAGAAGCCAATCCATCTGACATTAATGATCAATTTATATATCAATTACCTCGAGTCGCCCCTAATAAGCAAATCATTTAACGGTTTCGCAACATGCGCCCTTCCTTAACTCAGTCTTTCTCATTCCGCTATGCCACTCTCTCTGATTTATATACAGCATTCTCAACGCCTAAATTCATCTCATCAGACCACACTGATATTAGCGGTAATATGACCCTTCTTTGCGCTCCATACTCCATCTCGGCGATGCTACATACTACTAATACATCCATTGCATTCGGAACATTTCCTACACTATGGACGAACAGTACAGTCATACCTATATCAAAAATTCTAATGCTCCTTCTCTTGACTCACTTAGTCCCGTATCATTCTCTCCTTTCCTCTAAAAAATTATTGAAAAAATTTGCTACATTCAGCTACAGGCTTATCTCTCAGGCATTAACGCTATACCAGCTTTCCAATCTGGATTTCGCTCATATTACAGTACCACGACTTTCCTTCGTAACCTTTCTGAGTGTGTACTATGGGCTATCGACAACCGGTCACTTGCTGCCTTAGTGTCTCTTGACTTTTCAAAGGCCTTTGATACCATTGATCACGATCTATTACTGGCTAAGTTGCAACATATTGGGATAACTGGTAACTCTTTGGTATGGATAGCATCGTATCTTTCACAAAGGCACCAGCGTGTAATTATAAAATCTCCATTTCCAACCTTCTCTAGTTATCTCACTGTCTCACGTGGTGTCCTTCAAGGATCTATATTAGCGCCTATATTGTTCAATGCATATGTGGCGGACCTATTTCAAGTACTACACGGCTGTAGCGGATATATGTATGCTGATGATACACTCATAGTCAAAACCTGTAAACCGTCGGATTATATATCGGCTTTGGCTGATATTAACGAAGACCTCAAGCAGATATCCACGTCGTCATCTCTGAATGGACTCTCTCTCAATCCGTCCAAAACGCAATTTATTATTGCCGGCAATCCGCGCATCCTTCAGAGGTCATCTTCCTTCGTTATCTCTATTGGCACTTCAACTATCAATCCCTCACCGTCACTAAAATGCCTTGGTGTACATTTTGACTCGTCGTGGCTATTTTCTGAACATGTGGCAAAAACTTCCTCTGCTGCCTATCGTCGTCTTCGTGTTTTATACTCCCTTCGTCACTGTCTACCAACCCCCACCAAACTCCTCCTTAGTCAGTCGCTTGTGCTATCCTTATTTGATTATGTGGATGTAGTGTATGCTCCCGGCCTTAATGATGCATTAAGATGGCGCATACAGCGTATTCACAATGCGTGCATTCGTTTTAGCATTGGCATTCGCAAATACGATCATATAGCTCATGCCTTTGCCGAACCGGGATGGCTTACACTGAAGCAGCGATTGATACTTCATCTGTGCTGCCTTGCGCATAAGATACTGTCCTGCGGCAGCCAATCCTATCTCCGAGACCTCCTCTCTACTTTCGCTCAAATTCATCCGAATCCTAACATATCCACTCGCTCTCTTACTGACCTTGCCACACCAGTTCATCACTCCACTAAATTTCAATCATCCTTTTCATATTTGTCATATCATTATTATGATCGTCTACCACATTCCGTTCGCTCTTGTACATCATTTCAATCCTTCATGGCTTCCGCGTCCGTCTTTATTTGCTAAAATTTTTAACTTGCTTAATTACATCTAAGTTAGTTATTAAGTTAGTTTTAAGCCAGCTTGTATGGTTAGATTGTAAGTCAGCTCTACCTGAACCTCGCCTGTTGTAAATAATTACAATAAAGAATTATGAAATATACACTGCTGAAGGAAAAAAATTGGAGCAACCTATTCTTTCAGTTTTTGGTCCCTATCTTGGCATATGGCACCATATTTACCAAGATAATTATTATAATAGTACATTTACTGCTGAATTGCTGCTCCAAAACAAAACTAGAGTATGTGGGACTATTAGAGAGAGCAGAGGCTTATCGCCAGATTTTAAACAAAGACATCAACAATGAAGAAAGGCGACATAATATTTTCTAGAAAAGCTGATATTCTTCTCCTCGTATGGAAAGTCAAGCAGATTATCAGAATGATCTCGACCATTCATGACACTTCCGTCTCGACAAATGGAAAAAAAATAGAAAAACGGGAGAGAACGTTGTAAAACCTACCTGCATCCATGAATATAATAAACACATGAAAGGGGTTGACCGTGCGGATCAATTCCTTTCGTATTATCCCATTCTGAGAAAAAGTATGAAATGGACAAAAAAAGTAGTCCTCTATCTTATAAACTGTGGATTTTTGAATTCCTTTAGAGTATACAATAAACTCAACCCGAACAAAAAAATTAATAACGGACGACAATAATGAAGGCTCTCCAGAACAGGAAAGAGATCTGCCGAACCTGACCCCTGGGGATGCAAGGAGAGCCCCATGTAAAGAGCCACCCGGAAGGTTGTCAGGTGACATGAAACAGCATCAACCTACTTGCATTGCAGCGAATGGAAAAAAGAAATTTCCTACGGGAACCTGCAGAGTTTATGCCGCCCACGGAAAACGACGCGAATCAAGATATATATGTAAATTTTGATGGTTCCTCTTCATAGAGAAAAATGTTTCACACAATATCATACTTTAAAAAAGTACTAGAAACTTCGGTGAAATTTATTTTTAAATAAAATTTTATAATAACTATTATAAGACAATTTTTTTTAATAATATCTAAAGTGCATCCTATTATACAATTTCTGAAAGTTTCACAAAAATTGCTTTATAAATAACAAAGTTATGATGATTTTAGAAAGTACAAGTTTACCCAAAAACGTGCGGTCCCAGGCGTACGTCTTACAGATTTCCTTGCGGTCCTTAAAGTGTTAAAAGTGTTCAGGCACAATTTGTTATTTTCGGCCCAGGTACAGATGCGTTTAATGTCTTCATCAACAAGGTCGACACCGTGGCTCAGCTCAGATGGGGCGCAATGCAAATAAATCTGCAGATCATCGGCATATTTACCATGCCAACAATGCTGTATACAATTAGAGATATCGACAAAGTAAAGCGAGAACAGAAGTGGCCCTAAAATAGACCCCTGAGGAACTTCCGATGTCACTGGGGCCCAAGACGATATGCACAATGAGGTTTTAGTTGCTTGAGTACGCAAATGCAGATAGGACCAAAACCAATGTAGTACAGGACGGGAAAATTTCAAGCGATAGAGCTCATTTAAGACTATTTCATAATTTACTCGATCGAAAGCTTTGGCAAAGTCAAATAAAACAATAATAGTAAGTGAACGTTTATTAATGGCATACCGTATGACATCCAGTACTCTCGTTAAGGCTGGTTGAGTAGACCCTCAAGGGGTAAAACCAAATTGAAAAGGCTCAGAAAATCCAGTGAGATGTAAATAATTTCGAACGTCATGTAAAACTGAGCGTTCCAGGATCTTAGAAAGCTTACAAATAATTGAAAACGGCCGGTAATCAGAGAGCATAGATGGATTAGCTTCTTTAGGAATAGGTGATATAATGGCCATTTTCCAAGCAGAGGGAAACGTTGAGTCATTGAGCGATAAATTTAGAATAGTTAAGAGGGCAGGAAAAATATAAAGCGAGCAACGTCGAAGGAAAAGTTCAAGATAACCATTACATCCGGCAACCTGCATAGGGCGGAATTTAAGGAGTTCAATTAGAGTTTGTGCCCTAATATCGGAGAAAAAAAATTGTTTATCATCAAACGGGAGCGAGCTTTCAAGAAGACTGGGCGAGTCAGTAACGCATTGCCCAAAGACTGAGCAAAAATACGCATTCAGACTGTCAGGAGAAACAGAGCAGGGAGAGCTACGCGCACGAGAGGGAACGACACCGTCAGAACGAAGTTCTTGCCAAATAACACGAGGGTCTTTAGCTTCAGCTATAAGCTTAGAGAAATAGTTAGCCCGAGCAGTCTCAAGCGCAGTTTTGACCTCAGATCGAACAGATTTATAATTAGCTAAAGACAATTCATTCCTTACCCGACGTAAATAGGAACGAGCTTTGTTTCTCGCTTTCATGAGTGATAGAATATCTGACGTGAGCCACGGGATAGAAGGTTTCTTATCATAGACAACGCGGAGGAGTGCAATATAATCCATCGCACTATCAAACCTCGAGGACAAAAACTCATCTGTACCATTGACCAAAGCATTGGAAGGGATGGTGCCCCAGTCAAACTCGCTCAGAAAAGTATCAGGGAGGGATCATCAAGTTTTCTCTATGAACGCCTAAAGGTCACATGAACCGGTGCCTTGAGTGGTACGAAGGTTTTATAGAGATCAGGTCATGTTGTGAAAGAAAAGGAACTGCCCATTGTTCAGAAGATGATACCAACTGAGGATCATCGACTACACAATGATCAATCCAAGTAGACGAGGAAGCTGTATGGTGGGTAGGAGAGAAGGGAACGATGTGCAAAAATAACGACTGAAAGAGTCATTGTAAATAGACAGTGCCAGGGCGTTGAGAGTTCATATCAACGTTCCAATCACCCATGATAACCTTATCAGAGAAATCACGGCAAATTGCAGTAAAGGCAGACTCAAATTGTGCCGTAAAACCAACCTTAGGTGGCCTGTAAACTAAGCCGACAAGTAAGTTATTAGATGTCGAAACCTTTATTTCGACAAACAGATATTCTGGCTGTCAACGATAAACGTCCGAAAAGGAAGAACAAATGAATTTAAATTTTAAGTAACTTTTTAGAAATATGCAGACCCCACCACCCTGTAAACCGATACGATCACAACGTATGAAATTGTAATCGTTAATAAGTAACATCGGATCTGAGATATGTGGTTTGAGCCATGACTCTGAGACAAGAATAATGTCAAGTGAATGAGTGCAGACTAGGTGTCTGTACTCACTTATATGAGGAAGCAGAGACTGAGTATTTACATGTATGATATTTAATTCTTTGATGACCCGGTTTAGAGCAGAGACGGGCGGCGAAGAAGGTATATGTTAATTAAGCTTAGAGTTGATATCCTCTACGCAGGTAATCTCAACGGTAGGAGCACTACCATCTTTCCTAGCTTTAATAATACCATTGCCAAGCCAATCAAAATTGTACCCACGCACCTTTCCGGCTGCTTTAGTGGCTTTCAAAAGTTTACACATCTCGGCAGGAACATACTCGTTAACAAAAAGTAAATTATTGCTTCAAACGACCGTAATATCAGTTTCTATGCCAAGGTCCAAACGTCGAAAGGGTCCTTCAGAGCGCTTCGCTGATAATAATGAGTTGCGTAAAGTGCGAGAGGAAAACCGCACAAACAGTGACCGAGGTCTATTCGCATTCGAAGATGTAGTGGGTTTTATACGATCGCGGTCAACGACATCCCCAGGATTACATTTAATTCCAAGTTTGGCGGCAAACAAAAGAACTAGGGAACGAACAGAATAGTCATTAAGTTCCAGCAGACCACTAATGACAACACAAGCGGAAAATTGGTTAATTTCAAGAGCGCATAGTCGCCGGGATAAGCCGACTGAAGCAGGGAAATCGGAGGTTGGGTCACGAGCGTTGTTTCTAAGTTCCTTGAGCTGGTTATCCATTACCGGAAGCCTACTCTCCACCACTTTCTCGACCTTAACTTCTTCCTGCCCATCTCTACCAGCTAGTTAAGACTACGAGAGCCGCAGCTAATGTCGGCGGTTATAAGTATACGTGGGTTCGCCATGGCAAGATCTTCGTGAAGAAAGAAGACGCCTCTTCAATTCTTTCCATCACCTCGGAGGAGGACATCCACATTAAATTATGCTGAGACAGACCCGCTCCGCCTTGCACTGCCCCTCGTACCAGTAAGTGCAATACTTTTTCTGTAATGTACATTAATGCACAATCTCTTCAACCGCGGTTCCCTGAGCTCGCCAATTATATCCTGTCGCAGAAATACGATATCGTACTAGTCTCTGAAACGTGGTTGAAGCCTCAAATTGAAGATGAGATTGTTGCAATGCACGGTTTTGACCTCTTTCGTGCTGATCGTACAGGGAGGCAGGGCGGCGGAGTTTGTATGTACGTTAGACATCCTCTAAAAACTAAGGTGATATGCCGGTCCTTCGTCTCAGATTCTGTGCGTTAACTGGAGTTTCTTTTTGCAGAAGTAAACGGTATTGACTCGCCTGCATTGCTTGTTGGAGTGGTTTACAGACCTCCCAAGGTTAGTTTTACCGCATATTTTGAATCCGTCCTTACTAATATATGTAACGACAACCCCGCAAAATAATTATGGGCAATTGGAATGCTAATATGCTCTCCTCGTGCTCTGATGCTGAATACTTGACGCGTACATTCCAGTGTCTTAATCTGTTCCTAGTGCCTTACCAGGCAACATACCACACTGCTACATCCTCGACTTGGCTCGACTTAGGTTTGGTGGATGATAGGGTCGCAATTGAGAACCACCGTCAGTTTCCAGTGCCTTTTATCCCAGGGCATGATTGCATCATGCACGCATACAAGTTTGCTCACTCTTCCATTCAAACGGAACGGGTGGTATTTAGGCGAAACTAGAATTTATTAGATAGTCGTGGGTGCCAAACTGCCATTGCTGGTATCGATTTTTCACCCATTTTTCAAGGTTGTAACATAGACTTAATGACTAGCCATTTCACTACCAGTCTTCAAGGTGTTTTAGATCACTTAGCCCTGCTCCATCCTTTTAAAACGAAGAAACCTCCTTCACCTTGGTTGACTCATAGAGCAATACAGTTCATACGGGCTAGAAATCGGGCAAGAACAATATGGAGGCCGACCAAGCGTGAAGCATCCCTTCTTGAATATCGGTCCCTCAGACAGAAGGTGAAAAAGGAGATAAAGACAGAAGGAGGCAGAAGGAGACAAAGTTAGCAAGGTCGAAGTTCTATTCTAAGAAACTTGCTGGAATAAAAGATCCCAGAAAGATTTGGCCAATCTTGCGCCAGGCGAGAATTGTTCCCAGTGGTAGTGTAGGTGCAAAAGTCTATAATATATCTCCTGATACTTTAATCCTCGGAGTACGGTCCGTCGCGACCAGCGATATTCTACTAACACATGCTTGTAAACCCCCCACCACTATTCCTTCTCGAGCCTTAGGGCACCGAACCACGCGTATAGAAGCTGTGCTCTGAACTGATCCCCTCCCGCAATCTACTAAAAGCGTACTTTCAATTTATTTCTTTCAATCCCCTGTTTATACATCCGTTTATTTTTTACACATTTTTTTTATTATTTTTTTACATGCAGAATATAGGGAAGAATATTTAATTGTACTATAATAAATCATGAATTACCAATTTTATGCTGTATCTTTGTCGTTGTATTTATTACATATAATTGCTTGGCTTTGCATACAATGTTTAGTGCAAATATATTTGTTACAAATATCGCATGTAGCACTATATTTATTATTATTTCCGATGCACATATAACATCTAGATCTTTTTTGTCCAGCTAATTGTGGCTTATTTATTGTAATCTATCTTCCAGTAGCTTCAATGGCATTTACGATATGTTTGTAACATCTGACTTGTTGCTGTTCAATTGCTGAAGCTCTTGCATCTATATTTTTTGCAGCCAACCTTTTCGAAAATTCTTCTAAAAACAACTTTCTTTTGCTTTTCATTGAACTTGTACTTTCCCAAGTAGGATATTTAATTATCCACACAACAAAAATAGTGAAAACGACAATTTATAACGTAAGTTCTATTTATTCACGTGCGTCCTAAAGAATCGCTTGTACAAGAATGACTATCGGTGTCTGAGCTCGCGGTAGCTCGCTCGCGTGACAAAAGAACGATGAAATGAAGAACGGGTGAGATAGAGCGAATAATGCGTTGAGCATCAAAACAAACCATAGCCATAATCTTCGATATACAGGGTGTCCCGTAACTGGTGGTACAAGCGGGCAGTGGCTGATTCTACATGAAAAACTGAGTCGAAAATGTAGAACAAAATTTTTTCATATGAGGCTTTGATTTCGAGAAAAACAGGTTTGAATATTTGACGAGTACGCGTGCACTTGGTCTAGATTCGACTTACACCTCCGCGTGGGCTCCACCTTGTCGTGGTGCGGAGGCTTAAGCCGAAACCCTTCGGGGGGACGGCGAACTAAAAGAGTCCAACCCCAGGAACTGATAGACTTGCTCTATCAGTACGGGTCTAGCGAACCCGGGGTACCTGAGCCGGGGGCGGATGAGCGCTATCCGTCTCCTAATACCGTAAGCTCTCAGGCGGCTTCAACAACCAGTGCAGGGCGTGGCACTGGTACGTTGTCGTTCTGAGGGCCCGGGGATCTTGGCCTCACCGCCCGGATCACGAGGTAGAAAACCTCTATAAAAAATCACCCCGATCCTAAGGTATGTCGCGCGCCGATGGGATGAATGGCTGAAGGGTTATTCAGTCTTTAGCGGTCACCTCTAGGGCACCTGCCGCATCCCAGAGTATATAGGCTTTCCCAGGTATGGCGGCTCTGCCTGGGTCATATTTTTCCGACCAACTCGTGGGCCTAACATGGAGTCTTCTAATTTTTCAAAATCTCAGACAGACATATTGGTAACTGACACAGGCAAGGATAAGGTTAAGGATTTGACCTCAGGCGAGAAGGAAGGTGATGGATTACTCATCACAAGGGACTCATTGTGCCCTAAACCGGCGTCGGTGCGAGTGGAGCGCCTAGATAGGTCGTTTTTGCGGTCTTGGGCGCAACAACGATCGGAAACATTGGGGCTTGCGGATGCCGTTGCGGGGCCGTCCGGGTCAGGGCCCAGTTCCCTGTCACGGGCGTCCTCTTTGGCCTCCGTCAGCTCTGTAGATCGTAGTGCGGCGGAGATGGTCGTCAGCGACGATGACACGGATGCTTCCGTGTCCGTCTGTGGCCTCCTTCCCGCCAAGCGGAGGAGGAGCAGACCACCGACAACAGGTCTGGGCGTTGGCCTCCTTGCTCGTAAATTAGAGCAGGAAGCCCGCGTGAAGGCAGAGAGGGAAAGGGACGCGATCAGGAGGATCCTAGATCCTTCTGTACCGCCCCAACCCCTATCGGCGAAACAGCGGCAGGCGGAGGACAGGGTTTTCGAGGAGATCTCGGAGGCCCCTACTCCTGACCTGTCAGCGGGGATGTTGGCGCACGTGGCCACTATTAAAAAGGTGGCTTCGTGCTCCAATAATCTCCCAGGAAACTGGGCACAGTACGAGCCTGGAGGCACTCCGGAGGGAAATCACTTCCCTTCGCGAGGACAACCGGCGCCTCCAACAGGAGGTGAAGAGGATGCGAGAGAAGAGGCTTGCCCTTCCTCCCCGAGTGGCAACATCATCGCCACCATGGAGGCAATCACATCCTCCGCCGTCGCGGTCCCCATCGCCGACGGCGAGGACGTGGCGTTCCCCTGTTAGAGGGAGAAGTAGGGAGCGTTCTTCCTCTCCTGTTCCGTTTGTGAAACGGTAGGAGAGGAACAAGAAGAAGGGGGGAGGCATTGCTTCCCAAAGCGGGCCTCAGGCCCGGGAATCCGCCCTTTTCAGGGCGCCTGCGGGGCCTCAAAACCCGCCCCCCTAGGGGCGTCTTCGGGAACCGGGAACGTCTTCGGGGTCTAAGGCCCAAAAATCCGCCTTTTAAGGGTGACGCCCTCAGCTCCTGCGCCACCTGCCCACACTCAATCGTGGACGCAGGTGGTTAGCAGGAAGACCAAGAGGGCGCAGAAGGTGGCTGCCACCGAGGCCAATGTGCCTCGGCCGGCAGCTAAGAAGGTAGCACCAGCGGCCAAGCCGGTGAAAGCTGCCGTTAAAAGGCAGCCAAAGACGGCAGCAATTGCCCTTACTTGCCCCGAGGGCAAATACGCGGACGCAGTCCGCATTGTAAGGTCCTCGATTGACCTGCAGACTGTCGGTGTCGACAGCCTGCGGATCAAACGGGTTCATACCGGGGCCCTTTTAATAGAGATCCCCGGCGAGGAGAGGGCAGGGGGGTGTAACTCCCCTCTTGCGAGACTGGTTCCTAAATCCTAAGCGCCATCTACGTTAAGGAGGCTGCTCTGCGAACTAAAATCACACGTATATGTCCAACACACTTACAGAAGGCACACATGCACAGTCACATGTATCACACGTATATGCACTATTCCTGGTTCCAATCTCAATAGAAAACTAATTTTTATTTTACTGAGGTAATGAAATTAAAATTCAACAAATATCAATTTCTTTTCTTTTTATTTAAATTTTCATATTTCTTTATGGCATTTTTAATTAACATATTATCAATACAATTTGAACGCTCGCCACAAAGATACTTATTTATCTCAATGCACCATATACATACGTAATAATTAAATAATTTTTTTACAAAAGTTTTTCTTAATAATGGTGCATGATTTGGACACTGTATTTTACTTAAATCTAATATTACATATAAAAATGTATTTATCACAACAGATACATCTTTTACATAAGAATATTGTTCTAAATGGGTATGAACAATTTTCACACCCTGATTAAATAAACTGTTCAAAATAGAATAATTTTGAAAGCAGTCTTTACAATTCTTAAATGCACTACTGCGCAATATAGTGCTTACTGTGCGGTTCTGTGTAATATACTCCGCTTCAAGAGTTACAATATTTGTTGGGATGCTAATACATTTGTCGGACTCTGCAGGTGTGCTGTCCGAACTTAATAAATTTTTTAAAGTGAACAATAAATTACCCTGTATACCTATTTCGCAATTGGTTTTCGCAGACTGTCTTCCAGTCAAGTTATTAATTAATAATGTGACAAATGCACTCTTAAATTGAATACTGGTAGGGTTATTGTTTCGGCATCCAAGCGATCTTACCAAGCCGAAAAAATTCTCTAACGCATCTTGGTTAACAATTCGAGTTTTGAATTGTTTGATGCCTTTTTCTAGAAGATTATGCCAAAGAGTTTTAAACCCTTTGACTGTGGAAATCCAATTTTCGAGGCATGGAGATCGCTTGCTTACCGTATTAGATTTTATGTCGATAAAATCCATACTCATTAAAATAGTCACAGCTTTGTCCCATAATTCAACATGGGAGCTTCCAATTTTTATTGCCGATCTAAAAGGTGCTTCCTCTGAAGCTAAGTTATCACTGGCATTTACGGAATCAAACAAGTTGTTGAAGAAGAGAAGCAGTTCACTTGTTGCCCTTCCTTCGTCCGTAGGCATCTTTAATGGTCCTTCTTCCGTTTCAATGTGTCCTATTGAAATAAAATTGTAATATAATTGACAATTATAAAATAAGGACAATTAATTGTAATATCCATAATGATGCATATGCTGCATTTACCTGTAAATCGTGTCTGATGGTAAATGAAGGCTGACACAGTGCGGCTAAAAACCTGCGCCGCATGTTTGACCTTCATTTTTCGAATTTTTGACTTCACGATGTGGTCATCCGTAATTTTGGGCATTAAGCGAAGCATTGGCTCCGCACTGTCCATTTGGTATGCCAGCTCGATTATATCCCACGATGCAACCTTTCTTTTGTTGTCGGTTGTGAAACATATGTTTTTTGTCAACATATTATTTCTTATCCCCTTTAACAAATGGGGCACATCATATATGGGTATGATTTCTTGCCCATATAAGTGAATTTTATTATCTGAAACGTGGAAACACAAAAATATAGTTAAATTTGTTACTATTTCAAAGGCAAAATTTCAGGTAAAAAAGAATATTCTTACCATAATTTAATTTCTTTCTCCACATTTCGCGTGCTGTATCAAGCTTCAGCATCTTAATAGCGGCGACATTGGGTTGTGCTTGGTCGCATACAGAAGCAAGAACTGTGAGACCCACATTGCTTAAGATTTTCACACTCTCCTTAATGAGTTCAATTAAGGTGTGCGATTTTGTTGCAGAATCACTCAAATAATAGGACAATGGGCAAATCCACCCTGTCCTAAAGCCTCTGACCATAAAAACCAACGCATGGTCCGCAAATCTGTTGGATCTTCTGTTTCCATAATCCTCGAAGCCTATTATTTTATCACTATTAATGTGATAGTCTAAATGTGGACGTATTGATATTTCGTCCCACATAAGGAAACACAATTTATCTTCTTCTTTCATCTTCTGCACTTCACTTTTAAGATGGTTTACTATAATGCTGCTGATCCCTGTGTCTATGTTGATCCGTGACATCATAATCCTCAGAGTTCTTGGTGATGGCAATGAAAAGAGCTTTTCCAAAAACTTATAAGCATGTGGTGATTGCTTATATATTGAAAGGCAAATAATTTTCTCTTCTAGCGTAAACCGTCTGCCCTGTTGACATTACTAGGAATTGTAGCTCAATGCTTTTGATTCTGCAAGATTAAAGAAAAACTGTTTCCATACCTGCGGCTTGTAATTTGTTGCACGTAATTGCATTTGGAAAAATGTTCTTTGTTCTTTTGTTAAAGAACTCATCAAATTCTGGATAGCTTCTGTCTTCATAAATTTCTTTGCTTGTTGCATCCTAGCTTTCAGCGTTGTCACTTTCCTTGATAGTCGTTGCCCTCTTTTTCTCAATATTCTTGCCATATTAGAGAAATATTTTGCCTCTGGGTTAGAAGTTCTATAATATAATCTTCTATGTTTCAAAAGGGATGTTCTTCTTGCTGCAACAGATGTGGTTGATCTGGTAGTTGATGTGGTTGGTCCACCAGGCGATGTGCTTCGTTCAGCAAGCGATGTGCTTTGTTCAGCGGGCGATGTTCTTCGTTCAGCGGGCGATGTGCTTCGTTCAGCGGGCGATGTACTTGGTCCAGTTGTCGATATCCTTGGTCCAGCAGTTGATGTCCTTGGTCCGGTGGTTGATGTCCTTGGTCCAGTGGTTGGTGTCCTTGGTCCGGTGGTTGGTGTCCTCGGTCCAGTGGTTGGTGAACATGGTGCAGCGGTCGATGTACTTGGTCCAGCGTCAAATGTTGTTGATAATCTCAGACAGATTGGTAAATTTAATGAAGGCACAGAATCTTTTTTTAATTTTCGGCGTCTATGATCTTGAGATACATAATCATCTGTTTTAAAATGTAAGTGACAAACCGTACACTTCTGTATTTCTTCTTTTCTGTACTCCTTTTTGAAACGGCCAATTGCCACCGTCCATTTTCCTGCCATTTCCTCGTTTTTTGGAAAATGATGCGACGGCGCCACGGATGTCGATGTGCACCCGTAAACGATGCACGCACGCACCATGTTTCTTGAACAATAATTACATTATTTGCTGCCACTATAAAATATTTTCAATTTATATTTTTCAAATTATTAAAATTCATACTTACTTGATTTGTTAGAGATGTAATAAACAAACAAACAAGCTCTCAATAGCAATAACAATAAAACATAAAACAACAATAACAATAACAATAACGAACAATAACGAACAATAACGAACAATAACAAGAAACCAGATATGCAGCGAAAGAAATCTAATGCAACGTAAGCACAAAGATACCCCTTTGCACAATTCTGCACCAGAAAGTGGCGCGAAAGTGGCTTGGCGTCGCTTGTAGTTGCCAAAGTCTCTACATATGGCGCTGCTTTCAGTCCTACAGTAGCGACCTCGCAGTTAAGACTTTTAAGACTTGGAACTAATTTGAGGACCAGTGAACGGTGGGGAGTTACACCCCCCTGGGAGAGGGCGGTGAAGGCAGATGCCCTCGCCTATAAAATGAGGGACGCCCTCAAGGACATGAAGGGGATTAAAGTGGCCCGCCCTATAAAACTGGGCGAGCTTAGGATCCGCGGACTGGATCCCTGCGTCACGGCGGAGGAGACGACATCCGCGGTGGCACGGGGCTGCGACCCCATCGCTGTCACCGCCGGTGTAATCAGGGCGACACCCAGGGGTGTCGGGACCCTGTGGGTCAGGTGCCCCCTTAGTGCGGCCATTAAGGTCGTGAAATCGGGGCCCTTGTCCATTGGTTGGACAAGGGCGAAGGTGGAGATGCTGGAGGCAAGGCCCCTCCAGTGTTTTAGGTGCCTCGAAAAGGGGCACGTGGTGGCCAATTGTAAGAGCGGCCCCGATAGACGGGACCGCTGTTACAGGTGTGGTGTGGCGGGGCACATAGCCCGGGACTGCGCCTCCCAAGTAAATTGCGCACTTTGCACAGACCTTGGGAGGCCGGCCAACCACCGTTTGGGGGGTCCCAAATGCACCCCCCCCCCAAACCGCCGCAAAAAATGGCGGGGACTTCTTCAAAGCCCAAGGCTCCGCCTAGAGCGGAGAAGATGCAGGTGACCCTGGAGGAGGCGTTTTTGGGCCAGACCATCGGCCCGGGGGCTGGGGAATACCACGCGGGGACGTGGCTCCAGCTCCGCTCCCTATTTGGGGGCAGGTGAGGAGGCGTTGGCCTCTCCTCACCAGGGAAGGAGCTCAATCATGGGCTGAGGGGGGGGGGGGGGGGTATTCACCGGCAACCTTTGCCTTGAATGCCCCTCCCTCCGGGTTAGGTTTATAATGCAGGGGACTGCCTGGATGTAATATTAAATAGTTCCCGGGCAGTCCCCTAACGCATTGAGGAAGGCCAACCGTCGAGTTGTTAGTGAGTAAGAATCTCACATAACCACCAGCCCCTCCCCGGGGGTTGGTGGTATCTTCTAGAAGATTTCCTCGACGTAACAAAAAAAAAAAAAAAGATTCGACTTACAAGGAGAGAGTCAGGATTGCCCGACACCGATTTTCTTTATAGTTTGCCAACATGTCTAATTATTTTCACAATTTATATGAATATCTAATTTATGCTCATTGATATTAAACCGAGTGCTCTTTTTGTGTTTCATGAAATTACTGTTGTTAACTATTGTAACTGTAACGGCAATAAACACTATAATTAAAACAGGTATTTCCCGTTTATAACGTTTACTTTTTGTCATATATTTCTGAGGAGAACCCTTGTGGTTTATAACCAAGTGAACATTTTTTTAATTATGTCCGTGAATTTTTTATGCTATTTTATTACTTTAATTCCTTAGACGATCTTCGCCTTCGACAAATGTATCAGGTAAAAAAATAGTAAAGCAACAATATTTTTAACTGATTTTACTATCGACGGCGCCGGATAGATTATCCGTGCGGACCGTGAACTGAGTGAGGTGCAGTGGCAGGGGAGGTAAAAAAAATGTTTATGTACAGTGTTTGTTGGAAAACTATAAAGTAATATTTTTGCTTTAAGACTAGAGCCACAGTATATTGTACTGCCTAGGCAACAGTGCCTCTGCTTGTGTCTATCCTCAATCAGTCAGTGTTGCCAGACTTTACAAGTCGCCTGGCTGAAATTCAATCTTGGTCATTTCAAGGGCAAGGTACAAAATTGAAAATTTAACGGTTTGACCAATACTGGTCGATTACTACCTAGAAGAAAAAGTGCGAAGAAAGGGGAACACGTATCGGCAGTTTTTTTTTAATTCTTCTTTCCTATCAGTCACTGCTGTTCTAAATCCAACAAATAACTAATATGGCAGCATTATTAGTTGAACAAGAACAGCTGATAAGAAAAATTAGCAATGCCTTTACTAACTTTAAAAAGAAGGGCAAGCCGAGAATGTCGAAAGGAGCGACGCAAGTTCAGATACAAGCTCTTGATGCAAATTGGAGTCAATGCTTAGAAAACCATCGAGCAATTATTCAATGTGAAAGTTTAGATAAACAATGCGACTATATTGCTAAAATATTATTGAAACTATTGAAGATATTTATTTTTTATTTATATTTTATTAGTTTCAGGAACATTTAAATAGTTTCGAGGTGGTAAGCCATCCGAACAGTAATGTTCATTCATCCAAAACTACTGCTATGAATCTAAATGAGGTTGAGGCTAGGTTGCCTCAAATTGAAATTCCAAAATTCTCGGGTGAATATAAGGATTGGCCTTCTTTCAAAAATTTATTTTCATCACTTATAAAAGATAAGGAAAACGTGTCGGACATTTCTAAATTGCATTATCTGCGAACGAACATTGAAGGCGAAGCTTCTGATTTAATCAAGGATATTCCAATTGAACCGGGAAATTTCGAGCAGGCATGGCAAAGACTTAGTTGCATATTATGAAAATACTAGACGATTAACTCAGTTACATTTATCTTCGTTTTTTGCTTTAAAAGCCGTTTCTTCGGAAACGTCATCAGAGTTAAAAAGAATTTTGCTAGGTACAACAGGCCCTTTGCGGGCCTTGAAGGCACTTGGAAGGCCGACCTCTCAATGGGACGACATTTTGGTTTTTCTCACTTATAGTAGATTAGATGTAGCTACCCGAAAGGAATGGGAAACATCATTAGGGAAATCAACTGTACCACCTTCATTTGCCGAGTTTGAGAATTTTCTTAATACGAAAATAAGGTCACTCAAATCGGTTGAAAAGGCTGAACATATGGAAATCTCAGCAGCGTATACTGTATCAAAAAGTATTTTGGAAGCCCAAAGGGTTAAGCATAAGAATTACAATTCTCTACAAAAATCAGGTATATCATTTCATTTATCACAAAAATCACAGAATGTGGCCAGCATTTCAAATCCAAGTGTATCTTGTAACCCTTCCGGTTGGCCTTTGAGATCGCTTGTAAGAAGCGTTACAAAATTTTTGTCGCGGTCTAAATATCCGACCTCGAAGCTAAGAGTTGGGCGCCACGTCAAGTCTCGATTTTCTCTATCAAAACTTATTTCTGCTTCCATTAACCGCAATATTCCTTTCGAGTCGGCGTAATCGAAATAGTCAGCTAGTCAGTCCAACACGGGAAAATGGAGAGGGGGGGGGGTTCGCGAAATTTCTAAAGGCGAAGAACGAATACCGCGTTCCGGGGATCTCGAGAAATATGAGAAGAGGTAAACAATTCTCCAAACTAACGGAATTAGGCTAGGAGCAAATATGAGACGGGGTCGATATAAAAGAAAAAGATCGAGGTTTTCCAGAAAAAGGGGCTAGTGCACCGCCTTAATTTTATTAATCGGACCTTAATACACCGAAAATTACGCGACGACTTTTCTTTGCCGGGACGTATAGATTATCGACAGATTAATTCCCCGCCCCTAGTGAGCATGTACATATCATCTATTTACGGGTCAAAGGTATACCATTACCGGAGATCTTCCTCTAAAACCGGGTAGGAAAACTCACAGAGAAATTCTAATATGCCGCTAGGCTCGGGGCCGCAGGATTCCATCAACTTTCCGAAATACGTACCGCAATCGGCAATCTGACAATCGTGAGGATTTCAACTTAAATTCGACTACTCGATACTAAGATATTCAACTTCCGAGGAGGGTATTATCTCGCCCAGGATAGACTTTACTGATTTTAATTACGAAGGGCCCTCAAACCCTTCCGACAATGCTAATACGGCCCAGAGCCGTAACTTAACCTCCCCGTCCTCGGGGCAAAATTCTCTAATCGTGCTACCCTGGCTCGATCAAACCTCTCCCCTTAATTCTTTATAATCTCGCGGCGGAAAGTTGATAGAGGAATGCGGTACCCTACCCTTTACAAATTAGTACTCAGAACCAGACTCACCTCCGGGAAATCGGTAAAGTCTCCCTCGGAATTAGCTTCTCAGATCGGGGTTCACCTGGACACTCGCGTCTACGATTCGGATGGATGGTATCTCAGAGAGGGAGTCTCCCACAAGGTAACGGGTACTCTTCGCACCGTGACAACGGAATAATCTTTCTTCCGGGATTCGTAAGGCCACGAGGCCCAAATCGTTTCCCCCTTCCCCGCTATGCCCTGTCCTCATTGGGTCATCGGTCAGACCCTTCATCGTATTAGCGGCGAGGAAATCCAGACCTATCGGAGAGCGCAGCAGGCTCGCGGCGATCGTTAATTCGTGGGTCGTGAGTTCACGAGGTCGCGGGCCTATTCAAATTTTCCAATGGGGAAATGCGTAGTTATTTTATAATAGACCTATACCGCGATGGAAATTCTACATGACATACTCAATTCAGGTTTCGGTGAGGCTGGGTCCGGAGAATCTATGATTGCAGGGTAGAATAAATAATATTTGTCTAGTTAATCCTATCCATTGACGGGTATTGATGAGCCTCCTTGTGGAACTCGCTTCCTGTTCAACACAGGAATGCTAAGTCCCTATTGTCATTCAAAACGTTTTTGTATAACCACTTAATCTCCTCCTAGTAGGCACACTCACATATCATTATACGTAGACACATACTTACATACATACTTACATTATGCATACTTACTTACATTTACATACTTACATTATACATACTTTACATATACATTATACATTCACATCATACATACTTCACATTAATTCTTCACATTAATTACTTGGTTAGATAGGCATATAGCAATTTCTTGTACGAAGCTCTTAGGATTCGTCCAGAGCAATAAAACATCTTATCTTATCTTATCTTATCTTATCTTGATCATACTACTGAGGGGCGAAAGGGTTAGCGCTCGCTATCGCGAGTATTCGGAACTCGCGCGTCACTCGTGTATTTCCGGGGAAGCTGATTTTTGTAACGAGCAAGCCCGATTGCTACGTTACAATCTTGTGTTCGAAATCTCATTTCATCATTGCCTGCGATAGTTTCCGCGCTCAGACACCTGAGCAAAGGCATGCTTTTGTTAAAGAAAAAGGCATTTGTTATAATTGTTTAAGTCATCATACAGTGGCCTATTATAATTCGAAAAATCGTTGTAAGGAATGTAACAGTAAGCACCATACAATGTAGCATTTACCTAGAAATGCACCTACAAAAATTGCGAACAAACCTTCAAATACATTCGAACCTTCTAGTTCAGTGTCACATTGCACACAAATACCAAAATGTATGCCAGGCAATGTTCTTTTAGCTACTGCCTGTATTTACGTTTTAAATGACTATGGTGAAAGAGTCCTTGTCAGAGCTATTGTCGATCAATGTTCTCAATCATCCTTTATAACTAGCTCTGCATGCCAGAGACTAAAGTTGGCCAAAAAATCTTGCTTTGTACCCATAACGGGTATTGGTAGTAATTCTTTGATAACTTGTAAAAGTACAACTGTTTTTTCAATTGAGCCATATTTTTCCTCAACCTTCAGCTGTCAGGTAAAGGCCTTTGTTTTGCCTAAAGTGAGTAGTTATCGTCCAACTTCAAGGTGTAAGGCTCAGAGTGGTCGCACTTACAAGGGTTGGTCTTAGCGGACCCAAGATTCAATAATACAGACCCAATTGATGTACTATTAGGAGCTGAGGTACATGCGCAAATAATTGAAGGTCAAGTTGTTAAAGGCGCCACTCACGAGCCTATAGCTACTAAATCAAATCTTGGATGGCTCATATCAGGGAAAATAGACAGTAAAAGGCGCCAGATTACCAGACCTATTGTCTTACATTGCACTACGGAACAAGAAGTAAACGACTTACTACGAAGTTTCTGGCTCGAGGAAGAAATTAGAGCAGACTGCCTCACTACTCCAGACGAACAGGCTTGCGAAAATCATTTTGTTTCAACGTATAATAGGACAAAAGAAGGACGGTATGAAGTTAGACTGCCTTTTCGAACAACCGAAGTGCCTTCTTTAGCTGATACTTATCATGCATCAGTGAAAATGCTGTTGCAAATGGAGAAACGATTCGAAAAGAATAAAAAATTTAAGGAAATATATCACGCATTTATTGAAGATTATATTGAGGCTGGACATATGACACTAGTAACAACGGCGGTTCATATTTGGATCTTGATCGTTGTTGCTTCCTACCTCACCATGGTGTTCTGAAAGGGAGTAGTTCTACTACGAAATTGCGAACTGTATGTAAGGAAAGTATCCTCAACCTTCTTGAACTTAGCGCGTAATCAGGTTGGTAAATCAGATAATCTTAATAGATGGATAGGAGTATAACGAGGTAAATTAAACCGAACATAGGGCTATAAGGATTTGCAACGGTTATCTGAAAAACGTGAATAATAACGGCGTGAAAAAGGCGTGAATAATAACATTGAATGTTGTTTCTTTGTTATTTACAGGTAGTAATTAGATTAAGCAATTTAACTGTTATTTTTTTGTATAAAATAATAAAATCTTTGTTATTTACAGAGAAACAATTCGTGTGTTATTCCCACTAAAATAAAGAGAGAGAAAATTTAAAAAAAAAAAAGCTAATTGCACATTATAAAACAACATTCTCGTTGGAATTCACAATGAACAAGCTGCTCTTTACATTCAAAATGCTCTCTACTAAAGACGAGCCGAAAACAAATGTGCTGTGCATAACCTCAATCGGCACACCGGATGGCCGTAATTACAAGATTCCAGATCACTGTTTGGATGCACGCCATCACGAGGCGCTCACGAAGACATCAGCGTTTACTAAAATAAAGAAAACACTGACACAAAGAAACCAAACAAGAAGAATTTGGATCACTCTAACTAAAGAGTTAGCAAAAATATATTTGGATGAAGGAGGAAACTTACAAGTCGAAGACGTATACTTAGAAGAGGAAATTGACACACAAAAAAGTACTAACGTAAATGTGAATGCCTCAGAACAACCATTAATACAATTACTAGAACAATTACTTCAGAAAAGCAATGAACAATCAGCAGTAAAAAATATAGGCAAAATAGCAAAAGAATTTACAATTGAAAAATTTAATGGAAAAAATTCAAATGCAGATCAATGGATAAGTAGTTTTGAAAAAGAATGCGAAAGATTCAATATAACTGAAGATGAGAAAAAGATTGAAATTTTAAAATCATTCATGGATAGAGGTGTTACAGATTGGTACAGTTGCACACTTTTAAAACTCACGATTGAAGCAGAATGGAAAGATTGGAGGAAAAATTTTTCTGATACATTCGCCAGTAAAGGTTGGTCTCCAATAAGATATGCAATGTCATTTAAATATCAAACCGGCTCTTTGCTTGATTATGCATTAAAAAAAAAAAACTTTTATTAGAAGTAAGAAGATCCATTGATAATGGAACATTGATAGATCTAATTGCTACTGGCTTGCCAAATTTTATAATTGATAGAATCGACAGAGAAAAATGAAAAAAAACCGAAGACCTATATAATGAAATAAGCAAACTAGAACATTTAATTTCTAAGAAAAATTCAGAAACAAAAAAGAATAGAGCAAGTAACAAAGACAAGAATGAGAAGACACCGTGTGAAATTTGCAAAGATAAAGGCAAAGGCACACGATTCCATCCTGAAATCCTGAAATCCACCATCCTGAAACAGAATGCTGGTTCAAAGATAGAGAGAACAAAGAAGGCAAAATAAAACACGTGAACAATTCAAGATTAGAAGTGAAATTGACCAATAATGACCCAAAAAACTAATAGTTCCGCCATTAATTAGACTCAAGATAAAACTAAACGACATCCTAGAAGTATCTGCCATTTACGACGCAGGCTCAAACGTTTCATTAATAAATTCAAAATTAATACGTTTAAAATCAAGGAAAAACAACACGATACAAAAAACTAACTTGAGAACATTTAATGGTGTTCATAAATCAGATGGATTGATAACATTAAAAGCAAAAATATTGGATATAGAAGAAAATATAGATGTATTCATAATCGATAATAAAAATTTTAAAGATGACTTTTTAATAGGATTAGATTGTATAAAAAAATTCAAGCTGATACAAAATGAAAAATTAGAAATAGGACAGAAAACTTCTGATCTTGAAGAAAAAGAAGAAAAATATCAAATAAACTTCAATGAACATGTGAACCTAGACAATTTTGAAGCTTTAACAAGTCACTTGAATCATCACGAAGAAATAATAATAAAAAATCTTATAGACAAATATAAAAATATATTTGCAAAAGACAAATATGATATAGGCACGGTAAAAGATTACGAAGCCAGAATAGATCTCATAGTAGATAAATATTGCAGCAAAAGACCATATAGATGCGCAATTGAAGCCAAGAAAGAAATAGAGAAACAAATCTCCGAATTACTCAAAAGAAATTTAATCGAAGAATCATACAGTCCTTTTGCTGCTCCAGTAACGTTAGCTTATAAAAGGGACGAGAATAAAAAATCAAGACTATGTATAGATTTCAGAGATTTGAATAAAATAATAGTTCCTCAATCACAACCATTCCCATTAATTGAAGATTTAGTAATAAAAACGAGAAATTGCAAATATTTTTCAAAACTTGACATAAACTCAGCATTTTGGTCCATTCCGTTACGAATCGAAGACAGAAGAAAAACGGGATTTGTAACCCAAGAAGGTCATTTTCAATGGACTTGCCTGCCATTTGGATTGAAGACGGCACCGGCTATATTTCAAAGAATTCTGAGCAACATAATAAGAAAACATAAATTATCAAATTTTACAGTCAACTATATAGATGACATATTAATTTTTTCAAAATCTTTCGAAGAACATATGAATCATCTGTCACAGTTACTAGAAGCAATAATGAATGAAGGATTCAGATTAAAACTTTCTAAATGTACATTTGCGTTGGATTCCGTGCAATATTTAGGCGATATAATAAGGCACAACTCAATTTCTCCAATAAAAGATAACTTGATTTCAATACGAAATTTTCCTGTACCAAAAAATCAGAAAAATGTTCGACAACTCTTGGGAAAGATCAATTTTTACAATGAATACGTACCAAAAATTTCATTAATCCTGGAACCATTGCATAATTTATTAAGAAAAGGAATAGAGACTTCCGGTATAACGGCAAGGTGAAAGGACGTGTAGAAGTGAGCGTGAGAGAAAGTTAAGGAGAATAAGGTGAAGGAAGAAGTTAAGGGTGGAAAGTAAGGGTGAGAAGAAAGGTGGTGAGGTGGCGAAGTAGGAGTGGTAAAGGCAGAGGAAAGGAAGGTGTAAGAAAAAGAGGAAGGGAAACGGAAGGAGAACAGAAATTTTGGAGGTTAGAAGAAAGGGAGGGAAAGAGAGCAAGCAAGCAGGATAAGCGGAAAGAAGAGACACCTACAGGGGAAATAAGAAGCCACAGCAGGAGGACAGAGGAGGCTGATAAAGTAGAGCAAAATGGAAGGGCTCGAGAAGAAGAGAGGAGAGGAGGGGGAAGGAAGAGGAATGGAAAAGGAGAAGGCAGAAGAGAAAAAGATGAGGGGAAGGCCAAAAAAGGTAGATAGCTGGATGAGAGAAAGAAGCGGGAGCTTAGGAAAGATAGAGGATTTCATGGAAGGAGGGAGAAAAAGGGACAGAGAAGAGGAAGAGGAAGAAAAGGGGAAAGAAGCAGAGAGAGCGGAGATAATATTCAGAAAGAGTAGGATAATAGAAAGGTCGCCAATAAAGGAAGGAAGTAGCGGAAAGGGAGAGGTGGAGAAGATGATAGAGGCAATGAAAAGAGAAATAAAGGAACTGATAGTAGAGGTAGGAAAAGAGAGCAGTAAGACGCTCAGGGAAGAGATAGGGAAAATCAGGAGAGAAATGGAAGAAAGAGAAGAAAGATGGAGAAAAGAAAAGGAGGAATGGAAAGAGAGGCTAGATAAAATGGAAAAGAAGGCAGAGAAGATAGAGAAAATAGAAGAGCTAGAAGTAAGAGTGACGGAGGTGGAAAAGAGAATAGAAAACGTAAAAGGAGAGAGAGAGCAAGGAGCGGCAGAGGGAAAGATACAGGAAATAAAGGAGATGATGGAAAGGATGGAATGGAAAGAAGAATTACAAGATAGAGAGAATAGGAGAAAAAATATAATCATCAGGAATTGGGAAGGGAAACAAAAAATGACGGAAAAGGAAATGGAAGAATGGCTAGAAAAGAAAGTAAAAGAAAAAGTGAAGGTGGAAAAGGTGAGGGGGATAAGAAAAGATATGATGTGGGTAAGATTAGGAGGAATAGAGTATAAAAGAAAGGTAATGATAGGGAAAAGAAACATAAGAGAAGGAAAGGAAGGAATATTGGATGACCTAACGCAAAAAGAGAGAAGGATGAGATGGAAGATAAAACAAATAGCATGGGAACATAGGAAGGAAGGGAAAAAAGTAGAAGTGAAATACGGGAGGATATGCATAGAAGGAAGATGGTGGAAGTGGGATGAAAAAGAGGAGCAGTTAAAAAACTAGAGAGGTAAGGAAAAGAGAGGAGGAAGGAAAGGGAAAACGAGAACAAGATAAGCAAAGAGGGAGAGGTGGAGGAAAGGGAAAGAAAGAGAGGAAGAGGGAAGCCAAAGAGTAAGAGGAGAAAGGGAGAGGGGTACAAAATAGGTTTCTGGAATGTGGCAGGGATAAAAGGTAAAGGAGAAGGTTTCTGGGAAGACATCAAGGAATGGGACGTAATAGTGATGATGGAGACGTGGATGGAAGAAAAGAAAAAGGAGGAAATAGAGAGGAAGCTACCAAAGGGGTATGTTTGGATCAGGCAAGGAGCGAAAAAAATAAATAAGAAAGGACGAGCAATAGGAGGGATGTTGATGGGCGCAAGAAAGGAAATAGCAACAGGAGAATGGAATAAGGCAGATGAAGAGGAAGAGGGAATAATAAAAGGGATGATAAGGATGGGAAAGGAAGTATGGAAAGTAATAGGAGTCTACATAAACAAGGATATAGAAAAAAAAATGGAACACCTAAGAGAGTGGATGGAGGAAAAAGAGGGAGAGAGAAGTAGGAGTATAATAGGAGGGGACTTCAACGCAAGGATGGGGGAAGAAGAAGAGGAAGAGGGGAGAGAGTGGGAAACAGGAGAAGGGAAAGAGAGGAGGTCAAAGGATAAGAAAATGAACGAGCAAGGAAAGAAGCTAAGAAATAGAATAGGAGAGCTAGGATGGGAGGTGTTAAATGGAAGAATAAAGGGAGATGAACAAGGAGAATTTACATATACAGGAGGAAGAGGAAATACGGTAATCGATTATGTGATGGTGGGGGGAGAGACGCTGGAAGATTTAGAAGAAATGGTAGTGGGCGAGCAAGTAGAGTCGGACCACCACCCACTGGTAGTGAGCATAAAAGGAGAAAGGAGAGAAGAAACGGAGAAAAAAGAAAAGAAGGTAAAAGGAGGGAGAAGACAGGAATGGAATAGAGAAAGGATAGAGAGACATAAAGAAAGAACAATGGAAGAAGTAGAAGGGGAAAAAGTAGAGGACATATGGAGAGAATTAAAGAAGAGGGTAGAGGAAGGAATGAAGGAAGAGGAAGAAGGAGGAAACGAAAAGAAGGTTAGGAGGAAAAAGGGATGGTGGGACCAAGATTGCAAAGAAATGAGAGCAGAGGTGAAAAAGGGATTAAGGGAATGGAGAAGAGGGCAAGGAAAGGAGGAAGAGTACAGAAGGAGAAAAAAAGAGTACAAAGAGATGTGTGAAAGAAAGAAGGAGGAGGAACGAGAAAATTTTATGAGAGAGGTAGGGAAAGCAAGGACAGACAGAGAGGTATGGGAGATTTTGAAAAAAGGAAAAAAGAGAAAAGGTGGTATTTGTAAAGAGATAAAGATAGAGGAATGGAGCGAATATTTCAAGGAAACTCTAGGAGTATAAGATATATGCAGCGATACTGGCGGAAAGATTGCAGAAGGAAATATAGCAAAAAGGGATATTACCGGAAGGGCAGACAGGGTTCAGGAAGGGAAGAGGCACGATAGACAACATATACGTATTAAATTTTGTGGTGGGAAGGAGGATAGAAAAGGAGAAGGGGAAAGTTATAGCTTTGTTTGTAGATTTTAAGGCAGCATTCAATAGCGTGAATAGGACGGTGTTATGGAAGGAGATGAGGGAAAAAGGCATAAATGGAGGATCAATAGAAAGAATAAGGAAAATATATGGAGAAACGGTAAATAGAGTAAGGGTGGGAGAAAGCCTTGGTGAAAAATTCTGAACAGGGAGAGGTGTGAGACAAGGGTGCCCGTTAAGCCCAATGCTGTTCAATTGCCTGGTAGCTGATATAGAGGAGAAGATAGCGAAGGCGGGAGGAGGGGTAAGAATAGAAGGGGTGGGAAAAATACATACCTTAGCTTATGCAGATGACATAGTCCTAATTGCAGAGGAGGAAGATAGTATGAAGGCTATGTTAAGGGTCCTAAAAGAATACGTAAAGGAGAAAGGCCTGGAAGTGAACATTGGGAAGACGAAGGTAACGAGATTTAGGAGGGGCGGAGGAAAGGACAGAAAGATAGAATGGAGATGGGGCAGGGAAAAAATAGAAGAAGTAAAAGAATTTAGATACCTAGGATATGTGTTGCAAAGAAATGGGAGGCAAGAAGGGCATATAGAGGACAGTGAAAAAGGCGGGAAGAGTGATGCGACAGGTATGGGGACTAGGCAAAAGGATGTTTGGAAAAGATTGGAAGAGAAGTGTGTGGCTGTTCGATACGCTAATTTGGACAGTCATGAGTTACGGTGTGGAAATATGGGGATGGAGGGAACGTAAAAAAATGGAAACAATGGAGGAAAGATACCTGAGGTGGACAATGGGAGTTGACTGGGTAACACCGGGATACATGATAAGAGAAGAGTTAAAAAGGGATAATCTAAAAATTAGAGCAGGTAGAAGAGCATGGGGATACGAAGAAAGGTTGAGAAGGGGAGGAGGTAGCGAATGGACTAGGAAGTGTTGGGAGTTGGTAGTGAGGAGGAGTAGAAAAGGAGGAGGGAAGAGCAAAGGATGGGAAGAGGAAAGGGAAGCGTTCATGAAAGAATCAGGGATGGAGGTAGGAGAAATAAAGGAAAAGAGGGAAAAAGGAGAAATAGATTATGGAGAAATAGAAAGGAGGGAAAAAGGGAAGCAGAGAAGGGAAAGGAGAGAAAGAATAAGAGAGTCGAGATACAATAAATTGTATAAAGAGGTAGCAACAGAGGGGATACCGGGTTATCTAGAGAGAGGGTGGAAGGAAGAAAAATGGAGAAGGATAATTAGGTTTAGACTGGGGAATGAAATGGGGGAAGGAAGGTACTGGGAAAAGAAAGAAAAGAGGAAATGTAGGATATGTGGTTGGGAGGAAGAGGGTTGGGAGCACGTGCTAGAGGGATGTGGAAGAGGAATGGAAAAGGGAGAAAAGAGGGAAGAGAAGGGTATAGGGGAGAAAATCAAAAGGATTCTGGACGTGGAAGGCAAGGGGGAAGGATGGATGAAGGAATGGATAAGAACAAGGGAAGGGGCGAGGGAAGGAGGGAGAGAGAGGAAGGAAGGAGGAGAGGAGCGATAAAATCAAGAGAATAGAATAAGTAACAAGTAGATTAAGAAGCGAATGAGAAAAAGAATTGTAAAGGGAGCGGGAGTCCCTAGTGTACCCCGCAAGGGCACTATAATAAATACGAACGAACAATTATTTTTTCGTAAATCTTTCCTATTGTTGGGAGTAGCGAGATTGGCCGATATGAATTCAGAAGTGTAGGGTCTCTATCACCAGATTTTAGAATTAATTTTAATCTTGCAGTCTTCCATATTTTTGGGAATAGTTCATTTTTAAAACAGTAATTAAATATTTTTTCTATTAGTTCTCCTTTTATTTCCCAAATTTTCTTTACTATTTCCAGATTTATGTTATCTATTCCTGGTGCTTTTTTATTTTTTAATTTATTTATGGCTGCAGCAATTTCTATTATTGTTATTTTGTTTTCTAAGTTCATGTTTTTATAGTTTTCGTTTTCTTTTCTAATTTCTTTTAATTTGTTAGTTTCATCTTGCGTGTGATCTTCTGGTACCATTTTATTTAAGAGTTGTTCAATTGTCTCTTTCCATGTTTTTGTATAGCTGTTATTTCCTTTATTGACCATGTTCCATGTTTCTGGAGCTTTAAGCTTATCTCGCGATATTTTGTATACTAAGCCCCACGGTTCTTTATTTCCTTCTGTGGTTACGAAATCTCTCCAAGCTTTTCTTTTATTATTATTTATTCTATTTACATATTTCCTTCGCAATGCTTCCCATTTACTTCTTAATTCGTGTAATTTATCGTTTATTTGTAGTTTTTTGGCTCTAGCTAGTTCTTTTTTAGCTTTCATTAATTCCTTTCTTATTTTTGCTAGTTCGTTGTCCTACCATGGTACCGTTTTATTTATTTTTCTTTTCTTCGGAATGCAGTCCTCACAGATTTTCTTGATTTTATCTGTAAAATCCGTTATTATTTCTTCTGTTTTGTGTGTATCCAATTTTTTCATGAAATTTATGTTGAATTTATCATTTAGTTCATGTTCAAATTTTTCCCATTTTGCTTTTTTAATATTATATGCGGTATTTTTGTTGATCTTTCTTACTATTTTATTGTCGTTTTTAATTTTAAAGGTTATTAGATTGTGGTCACTGAATGTGAAAAATAGATCTACTCTCCAGTCTGTTATATTATTTATTATTTTTTAATTAGCTATGGTCACGTCTATATTTGATTCTCCTTGTGTAGTGGTAAAAGTACTTATTTCTCCCTCCTCATTTAAAACTGTAAGATTGTTTGTTATAATAAATTCCTCCAGTTTTTCACCTTTTTCATCCGTTTGTTTTGAGTACCATAACTTAAACTTAGCTTTTGCATCCATACATATTACGATTTTATAGTTCTTTAAAGTTTCTATTATTTCTTCTATTTCTTTTAAGTATTAGTCTATAGGGTGTGAATATTGACAATATGCATTTATTAAATATATATCCTCTGTCGGTGTTTTAATGTGTCCTATTATAATATGTTCCGATACGTGTCTTGTTAACGTTAATGTTTCTGTCTTCATTATACACTACTATTGCTACTTGTGGATTTGGTGTTATTGGTTGAATTATTCTTTTGTCTATTGTGGTGTATCCTTTTATTTGTCCTTTATATGAGCATGGTTCTTGTAAGCAAAGTATGTCTAAATCATTGTTTGATATTTTACTTTTTATATCATTGGCCACTTTTAGCGATCTTTGTGCACTCAATTGTCCTAATTTAAGACCAGTCAATGCGACTGCGATATATGTCTACTTGTCTCATGTACTCCGGACAGTTAATACTTTTGACTTCATGTTCTATCTCGTTTCTTTTTCTTCTTTTACAGTTATACATATTGCTTTGTTCGTCGTACATTTTTCTCGTAAGTGTCCCATTTCACCACATTTCTCACATATTTGTTCGTTTTGTTGAAAATTTTTGGCTGAGTATCCATTTCCGTAACATTTATAGCAACGCGTCACATTTATATATTCTCTCACTCTGTGTGTTTGCCATCCTAAGTATAGTCTGTTATTCTTAATTATGTGTCTATATATTTCTGCATTTGTCTCAATTATTACATTCGTCTTGTCTTGGATTTTTGTATTAAATGCATGTATTATTTTAATTTTTTCTTTTAATTGATTTTTGTTTTCTTCATTAAAGTAGGGTAAGTGTTTGTTAACTATCTCTTCTATTATATCTTCTTTTGTTAGTTCTTTCTCGACATTATAAATCATCAACATGGATCCAATTTTCTTAGGTTTTTCTATTTTTAATTTTGCCTTTTCAAATTCGAGTTTGCTAACTAATTCTATGTCCTTATCTCCATCAACTTCTATAATTACTCCGCTTTTTCTCATTTGTCTGATATTTTTAATTTTTAATTTCGATTTTACAGTTTCCATGACTTTACATGTTTCTTTTTTATCATGTATCTTGTATCATTAGATCGCTTATCATTTTCTGTAGTTGGTTTTATTAGTATCACTTTTTTCGTTTCTGGTTTTATCATGTTTGAGGTCACTTGTAAATTCATTCTTCCTTCTTTCACTGTGTTCGCATAAGATAACAAACTACTATTTCCTACTTTCGTTGTTTTTTTATGTTATGTTCTTCCTAAGTAGCGATTTAGAATTAGCGCGTTTACGTTTAGGATGCCAATTAGCGGCGATATAGGTTCAACTACTGTTTTTATATTACGCGGATACCGAGTTTTGGGAGCCGACCGTTATGCGAGGCAGAAGGTTCTCGAACAAGGTATCGGCCAGAAGTGGTGCGAAAATAAACGTGTGTCTTCCGTGTTACACAGTCTTTCATTTTACCAAATTCGTTGAAGAGACCTCAGATACAACAAATTGGCGACGAGGATGGGATACTAGACACAACAGTATCATTTGTACATCGTTACATTTCAAAAAGACACGATTTTTGAGGTCACTTTCGAACCACGTGTTGACCAAGTAAAATACGTTACACAAAGGTCTTAATTGTTTAATATACCGTACAACATTTATGATGACTGAGGCGGTCACGTACGGAAATTTGGCCATCGATATGTTCGATCCAGAAATTACAAATTGGAAAAGGTGGCTGAAGAGATTTGAAGGAGCCGTTACAGTCATCGGCGTGCCCGACACGAAAAAGGTAGCGTACCTATTACATTTTATTGGGCCAAAATCTTTCGATGTAATTTGTGATAAATTGGCGCCAGCCGATCCGTACGAAAATACGTACAAAGAACTTACGGAGCAACTTGGAGAGTTTTACGCGCCCGCCCCCCTAGAAGTGGCGGAGAATTTTCGGTTTCACCAACGGAAACAACAAGATGGCGAAAGTATCCAATAGTTCGTTGCATCCTTACACGAACTTAGTATAAATTGCAATTTTGGCCAGTATCTACAAACGGCTTTGTGGAAACAATTCATTTTTGGCGTAACCAGCAGGCGCATTCAATCACGCCTCTTGGAAACAAAAAACCTGACCTTCGAGAAAGCGGTTGAGGTTGCCGTATCAATGGAACTATCCGAAAAAGATGTAAATCAAATACAGTCGGGGCCATCGAGCGTCGAATACATTGGCCAAAAGGAGACCCATGCCTTCAAGAGGAACAGGCAGTTGCGGAACAGAAGCACTCTAGAGGGGAAGACAAATAATGTGGCGAAACCTAAGCGAAATTGTAAGATTGATAGTAGTACCCCAGGTACTAATATTTCCTGTTTTAGATGTGGTGGAAAGCACCTTGCTACAAAATGCACTTTAAACAGAAATATAGCGTGTCATAATTGCGGTATTAGGGGCCATTTGCAGAAAGTTTGTATGCGGCGAAGCAAAGTAGCAGCAAATCAATTAAGCGAAATTTTGTGGATGCACACGGAACAGCAGCAATATCGAGAAAAATTTTACGTAACAATAGAAATCGAGAACAGACAGGTACGTTTTGAAGTTGACAGCGGCGCCGCGGTGACCATTGTAAGTAAGCACTTCCTCAATTCTCATTTACCGAATATCGAAATTAAAAAATCGTATTTACAACTATTCACGTACTGCAGACCAACAATCCCCGTAATCGGGTACGTAGAAGTTCAATTTAAATACCAAAATACATTAAAAAAGTTACATATGTATGTCGTGGACTTAAATCGCGAACCGTTAATGGGCCGGGAGTGGATCCGTCAATTGCAAGTACAATTAACTAATACACTACATTCATTAACTACAAATACAGAAAACGCATTACAAGTTATGCTTGAAAAATATGAAAAGAAATTAGATCCGGATTCAACCAAAATAAAAAAAGTACAGGCAAGATTAACTCTTAAAGAGAATGCACAGCCAGTGTTTCTTAAGGCACGCAGAATTCCATTTAAACTAGTACCATTAGTAGAACAAGAACTTGAAAAATGGATAAGAGAAGGCATTTTGGTAAAAGTAAATACTTCGGCTTGGGCAACACCCGTTGTTCCAGTTTTAAAAAAAGGAAATACAGTACGTCTCTGCGGCGATTTTAGTGTTACCCTAGATAGGCACTTGCAAATCGACGAATACCCACTCCCTACAACCGACGAACTTTTCAGCACTCTCGCGAACGGTGAAAAATTCTCGAAAATTGACCTGAAGAATGCGTATTTGCAAATGGAGGTCCACCCTGACCATCAAGAACTGCTCACTTTGAATACACACCGGGGATTATTCAAATGCACTCGTCTCTTGTACGGCATTGCTTCCGCTCCAGCAATTTGGCAGAGGGAAATAGAAACCATTTTAAAAGGAATACCAGGAGTTTCCGTTTTCCTTGACGATATTAAAATAACTGGTTCTAACGATTCCGAACACCTACAACGCCTTGAGGAAGTGCTTACACGTTTAGCTGCACATAATATACGAATTAATAAAGAAAAAAGCGAATTTTTCAAGCAAGGTATAAACTATTGTGGTTACTATATTGATAAGTATGGGATACATAAAGAGAAAGGAAAAATAGAAGCAATTGAGAAAATGCCGAAACCACGAAACATTACGGAATTCAGAGCTTTTCTGGGAATGATTAATTACTACGGACGTTTCATTGAAAATTTAAGTACGATACTTGCACCGCTTCATACATTATTAGAAAAAAAGGAAGGTCGCGAAGTTCCATTCAAATGGACATTAGAGTGTCAAATGCTGCAAAAAGAGAATCTACGAGTCATAAGATTTTGGTACATTTTGATCCCAAACTTCCCCTCGCAGTGGCCTCTGATGCTAGCGCATACGGCGTAGGCGCCGTTCTTTCACATAAATATCCAGACGGTACAGAACGCGTAATACAATACGCATCGCAATCACTATCACGTACGCAAAGGAAATATTCTCAAATAGACAAAGAAGCATACATAATAATTTTCGCCATAAAAAGTTCTACCAATACTTATATGGTAACCGTTTCACGTTATATACTGATCACCGACCACTAGCACAAATTTTCTCGCCGGGAAAAGCATTACCAGTACATAGTGCAATGCGCATGCAACATTATGCTATTTTTTTACAAGCATTCACGTATGATATCAAATATAAAGCTACAAAGTTACACGGAAACGCGGACGGTTTGTCACGGTTACCCATTCAAAGAGAAAATGATTTTGAACAGGATATAGTTGATGAATACGAAATTAAAGTAATTGAATCATTACCAGTCACCTTAAAGGAATTAGCTCTAGCAACAGAACATGATAGTGAACTACAAGCATTAAGAAACGGTTTACTACGAGGGGGAGGGGTTAATATACGCGAACGTTTTAATATTCCGCAGTCAGAATTTAGCTGTCAACAAGGAGTAATTCTACAAGAAGGAAGAGTGCTGATACCGCGTAAATTGCGAAAACGAATTTTACAAGAATTACATGAAGAAAATTTAGGTATAGTAAAAATGAAAACTATTGCTAGACGTTATGTTTGGTGGCCAAGGATCGACCACGATTTAGAAAATATTGTAAAAGACTGTACAAACTGCAACTTAGTTCATAACAACACGCCAAATGTTAACGTGCAAGAATGGGAACCAGCGTGTTTCCCTTTCCAGCGTGTTTCCCTTTCCAGCGTGTTTCCCTTTCCAGCGAGTTTCCCTTTCCAGCGAGTTCACATAGATTATGCGGGGCCATTCATGGGCCATTATTTTTTCATCTTAGTAGATGCGTTTAGCAAATGGCCAGAAATTCATGTAACTAAGAATATGACGAGCACTACGACCGTACAAAGGTGCAGACAAATATTTAGTACGTTCGGAATCCCGGAAAAGTTAGTATTAGATAATGGACGAGCTTTTGTTTCATAGGAGTTTACACAATTTTTAAAACTCAATGGCATCAAACATCTAACTACAGCGCCGTTTCATCCAGCCACAAATGGGCAAGCTGAGCGATTTGTCCAAACACTGAAATTAGCTTTAAAGAAAAAACTACATGGTATACTTGCGACCAAATCAGAAATAATTAAAGCGGTACAAAATTTTCTGTTAGGGTATCGAAATGCTACACACCAAGGCACCGGAGTTTCGCCGGCTGAAAAGATGTTCAATCGTAGATTACGTACGCGATTAGATTGTATATTGCCAAAGAAAAAGAATATGTATAATAAGAAGAAGATAATACGAAACATACGGTTACTCCAGGTTGGAGATAGAGTACAATGTAGGAATTACTATGGGAAGTTAAAGTGGGTTTTCGGCAAAGTTAAGCAAAAGTTAGGAAATTTACATTATTTAATTCGGTTAGATGATGGGCGGAACTGGAAACGACATGTGGACCAACTACGTAAAACGGGAAATGTTCCGATTCAGAGCAAAAGGACCGACGAAAGCCTATATGATGGGCCAACGGGAACCGAAATCGACGGGCCTGTCCCAAATGGAACCGAAATGCAAACACCTGAGAACCGAATGGATCATTCTGAAGAAATGATACGTAGGTCAACACGAACACGCCGATTTCCACAACGATTTGGTGAAGCTATACCACATTAGAGTTTCTCTGGTACACGTCGCGCAAGGCATTTCTGTGTTCTACGAGGGGGAGAGATGTTATGTTCTTCCTAAGTAGCGATTTAGAATTAGCGCGTTTACGTTTAGGATGCCAACTAGCGGCGATATAGGTTCAGCTACTGTTTTTATATTACGCGGATACCGAGTTTTGGGAGCCGACCGTTATGCGAGGCAGAAGGTTCTCGAACAAGGTATCGGCCAGAAGTGGTGCGAAAATAAACGTGTGTCTTCCGTGTTTTATTTTACTTTTTTTCTTTTATTTTTTTTATTTTACCTTTTATTTTACCTTTATTTTACTTTATTTTACCTTTATTTTACTTTATTTTATTTTACTTTATTTTACTTTATTTTACCTTTTATTTCTTTTATTTTACCAAATTCGTTGACGAGACCTCAAATACAACACTTTATCTATTTGTTGCTTTGTTTCTAATAGTTTTACTGTTGTTTTCAGTTTTACATTTTCCACTAAGACTTCATGTATTTTTGTTTCAAGGACATTCCATTTGTTTAGTATTTCTTTAATTGATTGTTTTGTTATTTTGTTGTTTTCATTGAAAAGGTACGTCTCTAAACTTTCCCTTTCGGTTTTAATCAGTTTCAATTGTTCTTTTATTATATTATCGTTCTCATCTATGTTTTTATCTCTTTCCACTATGTCTGTTATGTCTAGCGTTATTTCTTCTACTGCTTTTCTTCTTCTTTTTCCCATGCGTACACTAGTACCTGTTTCAGAGATTAAAGAAGATACCGAACTCGATCGGCTGACTTGTGTACTCGGTGTTATAAATTCTGTCTCCATTTCTGTGTCTGTTCTCGTTTGTTGTGTGTCGTTGTCTTTATCGGTTGGTTTTGCTGTTTCGTTTGATTTATCCATTATCATGTATATATGTCTTACGACGGTTCGGCCATCATGGCAGCCCAAAGCGCAGGTGGGCTACTATCCCTGCCGGTAAAAGACCCTAATTACGCGTGCAAAAACCGAGAAGCGGCTTGTCAGGTGACTTGTCACGTTATGACTCGAATAAAAAGGTTAAAATAATATGATGCTAGAGGTTTTACGTCACCCCTATTGAAAGGACGTGGGTGCACCGACACACACTAATCCTGACTTCGGGCTAGACGGTGCTGGGGTATATTTCCCCCAGCAGAATATGAGGAAATACTGGTCAGGTAATCCTCCATACATGTGCCCGTTTTGCCGATTTCAACTCCGGGATAGGCTCCAGTCAGTGTGCAGTCAGCGGTCTTCCCACGTTCAACATGCGGTTTCACACGATCTTTGCTGTCCCAAAGGGCAGACTTACGGTTACGTTTATTACGCCGCAGAGGTCAGGTACTGACATAACTGCACACCCCAGTCACGGGATTACTAGTCCCGCTTGGTTAGAGTGGGTTCCACGGAAATATCCATCGGTAAAACGGCCGCATCCCATTCATACATCACACATTCACATACACATTCATACAACCGGTGCCGTCGGGGAGGGAGCATGAGCCAGGGTCCATGCTTCACCCCCGGCAACGCCGGCTTGGGCTCTCTTAGTTCGCCGTCCCCCCGAAGGGTTTCGGCTTAAGCCCCCCCCACCACGACAAGGTGGAGCCCACGGGGGGGACGGTTGTGGAACAGCAGGAGAGGAAGAAGAAGAAGAGGGGGGGAAGTATAGCTTCCCAAAGTGGGCCTCTGGCCCGGACATCCGTCCTTTTGAGGGCGCCTCCGGGGCCTTTGGCCCCAAAAGTCGCCCTTCTAAGAGCGTCTTCGGGGCCTTCGGGCCCAACAACCGTCCCTCTAGGGGCGTCTTCGGACGGGAACCCGCCCTTTTAAGGGCGTCTTCGAGACCTAAGGTCCGGAAACCCGCCCTTTTAAGGGCGAAGCCCTCAGCCCCTGCCTCACCTGCCCCCACTCAACAGTGGACGCAGGTGGTTGGCAGGAAGGCCAAGAGGGCGCTGAAGGTGGCTGCCACCGAGGCCAGTGTGCCTCGGAAGGCAGTTAAGAAGGTAGCACCGGCTGTCAAACCGGTGAAAACTGCCATTAAAAGGCAGCCAAAGACGGCAGCAATTGTCCTCACTTGCCCCGAGGGTAAATACGCGGAGGCTGTCCGCATTATACGGTGCGCAATTGACCTGCAGACTGTTGGCATCGACAGTCTGCGGGTCAAACGGGCTTATACCGGGGCCCTTTTATTAGAAATCTCCGGCGAGGAATGGGCTATAAAGGCCGACGCCCTCGCCTTCCAAATGAGGGATGCCCTCAAAAGCATGGAGGGGATCAAACTGGCTCGCCCTTTAAAGATGGGCGAGCTAAGGATCCGTGGACTGGACCCCTCCGTCACGGCGGAGGCTGCGACCCCACCGGTGTCACCGCGGGTGTAATCAGGGAGACACCCAGGGGTCTTGGGACCGTCTGGGTCAGGTGTACCCTTAATGCGGCCATCAAGGTCGTGAAGTCGGGACCCTTGTTCACTGGCTGGACAAGGGCGAGAGTGGAGTTGCTGGAGGCCAGGCCCCTCCAGTGTTATAGGTGCCTCGAAAAGGGGCACGTAGTGGCCAACCGTAGCAGTGGTCCCGCCTATCGGGGTGTAGTGGTGTAGCGGGGCATAAGGCCCGGGACTGTACCTCCCACGTGACCTTGGAAGGCCAGCCAACCACCGTTTGGGGGGTCGGAAGTGCACCCCCCCCCCCCCCCAGCGCGGGAAAACTGGGGGGAAGCAGGTGGCGAAGAAGCCGCCGCCGAACAAGGCGGCGACTTCATCAAAGCCCAAGGCTCCGCCTAGAAGGAGATGGAGGAGATGGAGGTGGCCGGCGGGGGGTAATAACGCCCCCCCTTCGTCGGCCTTCTCCAGGACGTAGTGTTAGGAGGGGACGCATTTGCGTCTTTTTTGGGCACCGGCTAGGACCGGGAGGGAGGTCATCTCCCTTCCCGGAACCCCCGACTGATGTGTTTTTGGGCCAGACCATCGGCCCGGGGGCTGGGGAGTACCACGCGGGGAACGTGGCCCCAGCTCCACCTCCCTATTTGGGGGCAGGTGAGGGGGCGTGTTGGCCCCAGGAAAGGTGCCCAATCATGGACTGCGGAGGGGGTATTCGCCGGCAATTTTTTCCACTGAATGCCAACCCCCTCCGGGTTAGATTTATAATGCTGGGGGCTGCCTGGATGTATATTATTATTATGGAATATTAATTCCATAATTCCTAGGCAGTCCCCTAACGCATTGGTGGTATCTTGTAGAAGATTTCCTCGACGTAAAAAAAAAAAAAGGATTAGAGTTTTCCGGAGATGGGTAAGGGCAGGGTGTTGTTGGCAGTGTCATTGGACATAGTAAACGCTTTCAACACCCTGCCCTGGAACGCGGTTGGTGGAAGCGATGATAACGCATCGCTTCCCCCGATACCTCCTGGAGGTCTCCTGGAGATCCAAAATCGTACCGTCCTATTGCATTGTTACCAGTAATAGGAAAAACTTTCGAAAGAATAATAATAGAAAGGATAAATAAAAACTATGAACAACAAAAGTTAAACAATGACATGCAATTTGGCTTCAAAAAAGGGAAATCTACGGAAAGTGCAATTAATACGCTAATAAATGTAATTAAAAGTACGGAGGATAAATATTGCATAGGAATCTTTATCGATATACAAGGTGCATTCGACAACCTAAGGTGGATTTCTATACTAAATAGGATACGTATTTCAAATTGTTCGTGCAAATTATACAACATAATTAAAAGTTACCTTTACAACAGAAACGTTACAGTGACAACAACAACAAAACAGATTAAAAAGAAAATTTACAAAGGATGCCCTCAAGGATCTGTTGTTGGACTTATTTTATGGAATTATGTTATGGATGAACTACTTGCACAGAAAACGAACAAATGTGAACTAATAGCATATGCCAATGATCTTCTAATAACTGTTGCAGGGAGTTCAAGAATGGAAATTGAACAAAACGCGCGAGAAATTATGAAAATAGTTGAGGACTGGACAAGTACGCATGGGTTAGAAATCTCACAGGCAAAGACAATTGCAATTTCGTTAAAAGGATTTAATAACACGAATAGGAAACCAACAATCAAATATAAAGAACAGAACATAAAGTATGATAGAAAAACAAAATACCTTGGAGTCATAATCGATGAAAAATTAAACTTTATTGAACATAGTAAATACGTACGGGAAAAAAGTAAAAAGATAATAGCTAAATTAATTAGACTAACTAGATCAAAATGGAAATTAAACAAAAGAAACAGGGATTTAATATACGAATGCGTTTTCTGTCCAGTCATCACCTACGCGGCAGGTGCATGGTTCAAGGCGGTCGAAAATACACATGTTGTAAGACATATAAACGCAGCTCAGAGGTTTGCACTTCTAGCCATAAGTTCAGCTTGTAGAACAGTTTCGATGCCTGCATTGCAAGTCCTTGTTGGCAAAATGCCGATAGACCTCAAAATTGTACAGCGTGGTTTGATGTTTAAAATCCGACAAAACAACATCGTAAGTTGGAAAACTTATACTAGTTCCAGATTCGTAGAAAATGTAGAAAATGAAAACAGAAACAGACATATAAAAACTGAGAAAGACAAAATAGATCAAACATTATTTAACGAATGGCAGATAAGATGGAACAATGAACAAAGAGGTAGAACAACATTTAAATTTATAAAAGATATAAAATTCGCGATTAGAAACAAGTGGTTCAAACAGGGTTTAAAAACAACATACATTCTAACAGGACATGGAACGCTAAACTCAGATTTACATAGGATCAAAATCACTAATACACCAAACTGCAGTTTCTGTGAAACAATAGAAGAAGACTTCAAACATATTTTGTTTTATTGTACAAAGTATGAAAGTATAAGACCATCGGAATTTCGTGTAACGATAAACGAAAATAACGAAGAACAAATAAATTACAGTGAATTAATAAGTACAGAACGAAGATTTAAACAGTTCACAAATTTTATAAATAACGCATATATTTTAAGAAACCAACTAACATAAATAAATAAAGACATTCAAAATGAGATAGTAGAACACAGTCTGCCTCCACGTGGCAGGGACGGAAACAGCAAGATTGCTGGCTAAAGACTGGTAATAAACAAACCCAAACAACAATTAAATAAAATCAATCTCATAAAAACAAGTAAACAATAAAAAAATAACTAAGCACGCGGACATAAGCGAAAGCTTCTAGAGCCGCAAAGATTAAGAGAAACAAATGAAAAAAAAATACCTCCTGGAGGTAATCCGGGACTACTTCCGGGAAAGACATCTTTTGTTCCCGACAAAGTCGGGATTTTTGGGTCGAAGGGGTGTTTCGTGCGGGGTTCCACAGGGGTCCGTTTTGGGCCCACTACTGTGGAACCTCGCTTATGACCGCGTTTTGAGGTCTGTTCTTCCCCCCGGTCCATACACGGTGTGTTACGCAGATGACACATGGCCGGGGTGGAGACGTGGGAGGAGGCTGTAGCATAGGCCAATCTAGCAGTGGCTGGCGTCGTGCGTGTTATTAGGAGCGTGGGTTTGCGGGTGGCCCCCCAAAAGACAGAAGCACTATTTTTTAGCGCCAAGTCCAGGGGTACGCCTCTTACAGCCCACGCTTTTGTGGATGGAGAGCTCGTTAAGGTGGGGGTCCGGATGCAATATCTGGGCCTCCAGTTGGATAGTTTTTGGAGATTTAGTCCGCACTTCGGTCGTCTGGCTCCCAAGGCTCTGGGCGTGGCGTCGGCATTAAGCCGACTCCTCCCAAACCTTGGGGGTCCCGACGGCCGAGTGCGTAGTTTGTACGCCGGCACTGTTCTAGCCGTCGTTCTATACGGCGCCCCCGTGTGGGCGGCTGCCATGCTGGAAGACTGGCGCATCTTGTTAATGGTGCGTCGGATCCAAAAGCTGGTAGCCGTCAGAATCGCAGGGGGGTATAGAACCGTGCCGGGCGAGGCCGCCTCGGCCCTGGCTGGTTTCCCTCCTCTGCAGTTACTCGCCGTCGAACGGGCAGATGTTTATGTCCAGCGGCGGGAGCTCCAGGGGAGGGGAGTTGTATTGACCCCCAAGGTCGAGTCGGACATTCGTAGTCAAGCTCGGCGGCGCGTGTTAGAGGAGTGGCAAAGGTCCCTCTTCACCCCGAAAACCAGATCGGGGGCACGCGTCGCCGAGGCCATCCAACCCCTTCTCCGCGCATGGACGGAGAGGGGCCACGGCGAGCTGAGTTATAGGATGACGCAGGTGTTCACCGGACACGGTTGTTTCGATGAGTACCTGCGTCAGATCGGGAAGGAGAGCACGGCGCAGTGCCACTACTGCGAGGACGGCCACGAGGACACGGCGCAGCACACGCTGGTAGCTTGCCCAGCGTAGTGCGAAGAGCGTCGTGTCCTCGTGAGATGTGGAGGGCGGAATTTGTCCCTCCCAGCACTGGTCAAAGCCATGCTGGGAGGGGAGAGACAGTGGAAGGCCGTCGCCTCCTTCTGTGAGACAGTTATGTCCCAGAAGGAGACGGCGGAGCGGGAAAGAAGAGGGATAATTGTAGCCGGTGCTCGCGCCTGTGTTGGTTAGTCCTCGGGAGGGTGTCGGGGGTGGTATCCCACGTAGGGGAGCGTCGCTCCCCCCGTGGGCCCACCCCCGACACCCTCCCGAGCACATGTTTATTTATAACGATGGTTTATTTATACGATTGTTTATTTTTGGGGCTTAGGCCCCGGGAGCCGAGCATAACCGCGCGGGAACGCGACCCTCGGCTCCGCTCGTTTTTTGTCAGGTGGGGGGCAGGGACTTGTCTCTCCCTGGGAAGGATACGGTGCGGGGGTCCCCGGAAGTAATACATCGTAGATCCCGGGGACCCCCAGCATGCACCTGAGGACGGCCATCCGACGGGTTTTTAGTAGGTAAGAATCCCACATACCCCCCTGGCCCCGGGTAGGGTCTTTTCGAAGATTTTCCCGTCATAAAAAAAAGAAAAAAAAAGGGTTATAGTTTTCACTTCGATGAGGTTTTTGTGCGCATCGTTCTAGAGTTTACGAATCTTCATGGTGATCTCGGTGAGGTAGTTTGCATATGTTTCATCTTCCTTATCTTCCACAGCGATTTCGGTAGAAGGAACTCGGGCAATTTATCCAAAAACTAGTTCGTGTGGAGAATATCCAGTGCCCTCGTGAACGCTGGTATTATAACTGAATACCGCTAAATTTAACCAATCATCCCATTCGTTATTTGACGTGATAAACATTTTTAGGTATTCAGTGAGAACATGGTACGAACGTTCTAGAGAACCATTCGACTGAGGGTGAAATGCAGTGGAACGACAATGTTTTATTTTGAGTCTCCCCTGGCCACAGCTCGCATAAAATTGCTTGTGAAGTTTGCTCCTTGGTTTGTCAAGATGGATTTCGGTGCTCCGTAACGGCATATAAATTCTTTAATGAAGGCATCTGCTACATCCAACGATGTAGTTTGAATTAACGGTACGGCTACGCAGAATTTGGTCAACAAATCTTGCATGGTGAGAATATAGGTGTTGCCATTTCTTGTCATAGGTAGAGGTCCGACTATGTCCAGTGCAACCTTGTCAAATGCTGAAGCAGGTGTATCCGTGAGGACCATGGGTTGTCGAGTTTTCACTCTCACCAATTTCTTTCGTTGGCACTCAAGACATTGTTGGATGAACAGCTGTATTTGGTCCTTCATCCCGTTCCAAAAGAAGTGTTGGCAAATTCGCTTGAAGGTCTTCGTGACATCCTTGTGTCCACCAGTCGCTGATTCATGATTCTCCTGGATAATTTGTTTTTGGAGCGTTGTGTGGGTGATGATGCGTACTAGTTGAAGCCAAACTGTAACTTTGGTAAGTGGAACATCTTGCAGATAAAACCTTAGACGAGCGTAGATGTGAGTCCAGGGTATGGTGTCGATGAAGGCTGTTTTCGCTACGCTGATTGAAGACAATCCAAGTTCTCGGATCACATCTGCTAGAGAATTCAGAGTTTCATTGAGGATATCCGGATCGAGGTGAGTATTCAAATTTTCTTTAATAGTTAGGCCAATATAGTATTTATTCTGTTACTTGATGATTCTTGCTCTTCCTAATGGTAATGTGTCGTAGGTAGGCAGATGCGAATGGCTGGCAAGATCTCGTGCACCCTCGTCACACGGCTCGCCAGAGGTAGTGATAAAGTAGACAAAATTGTCCTTCTGTAAACTCAGTGGCTCTTGAATTTCGTGGAATACGTTAGTAGAATTGGCTGGCTGGAGTTCGATTGGTACAGACGGCGGGTTGAATATTTCGTCTTCCGACGAAGAAGAACTTGAGGAAAGGATAGACGATTCGCTGGAGTAGAGGTCTGCCAGGTCTTCATCGTCCTCTTCGGATTTAGAAGCGGGGGGTGGTACTACAGGAACGTCAGATGCCACAGGAGAAGTGAGTTGCGTAATTTCTCTTGAGGTTGATGGTGTGATTACAGGTGATTCGATGACCTGATTGGTATTTGAAAAAGTTTTCCTGTTCTTCGTAGGCGGAGTTTTTGAAAATAGGACTTCTTCTGAATCACTATCATTTGTTGAACGTGTTCGCATGGGTAGAACAGGGTGAGGTACATTCCGCGAGAGAGCATCTGCTGCGGCGTTTAATTTACCCAGCTTATAGACTACACGGTAATCAAACTCTGCCAATTTAAATCGCCATCTAATTAATCGTGAACTTGGATCTTTCACGCTATGTAACCATACTAATGGCCTGTGATCCGTAACCAGGGTGAATGAATAGAGTGGGTAACCCCATATAAATAAGGACGAAAATATTGTACGCAATATATAATAGCAAGCATCTCCTTCTCTATTGTGGAGTAATTAACTTCAGATTTGTTTAAGAGACGTGAACCGTATGCAATTGGCAAATCTTTGTTAATTTCTCCTTGGCTGAGAACACCGCCGATACCAAAATTCGATGCATCAGTTGTCAAAATAAATTCTTGTGAAACGTCTGGATTTTGCAATATAGGTGAGGCACACAATTTATCTTTAAGAGTTTCGAATGCAAAGAAATGTTCAGTGTTCCAGTCAAATTTTCTATCTTTTTACAGTAAATCAGAAAGAGGTTTAGCAAGAGACGAGAAGATTGGAATAAAATGACGATAATAGCTCGCAAGACCAAGAAATTCGCGGATATTTTTAGATTCTTGAGGAATTGGAAAATTTTTAACTGCCAAAAGTTTAGAAGGGTCTGGTTTTACTCCAGATTCGCTAATTATGTGTCCCAGGTAAGACACTTCTTTTCGGAAAAATTCGCGTTTGTTTGGTTGTAGTTTTAAATTAGCTTGTCGCAATCTTTCAGCCAATTTCCTGAATTTGATGAAGTGTTCTGTCAATGAACTGGCAAAAATAATGACATCTTCCAAGTATACAAATAGTTCAGGACCTTGCAACCCGGACAGAACGTTATCCATCAAACGTTGGAAACTCGCTGGAGCGTTTTTGAGCCCGAATGGCATTCGCAAAAATTCGTAATGCCCGTTTGGCGTTGAAAATGCAGTCTTCTGGACGTCTTCTTCCTTCATGGGAATTTGGTGATAGCCGGACGCCAGGTCGAAAACGGAGAAATACTTGGCACGTCCAAGCTGCTCTAAGGTCTCGTTGATATTTGGCAGAGGGTATGCATCTCCAATCGTTTTAGCATTCAGAGCCCGATAATCTACAACCAAACGCCAACGTTTATTGTCATCCTTATCGGGTTTCTTAGGAACAATCCACAAAGGTGCGTTATAAGGAGAATTAGGAGGTCTAATTATTTTCTGTTCTAACATTTCGTTAGTCTGTTTTTTATTTTCCTCTTTGTGGATTGGTGGAAACCGATATTGTTTGAAATTGACAGGAATATCATCAGAGGTAGGAATAGAATGTTTAAAAGCGTTGGTACAACTGAGTGGTTCACCAGGCAGTTGAAAAATATCCAAATTTTTAGAAATGAGCCATTTAACACTGGCTCTTTCTTCGGCATTGAGATGTTCTAATGAAAGCATAGACAAAATTTCAGACTTTCTATCTTTCTTATCATTAGAATTGACTGAGACAACTGAGACAGAAGAATTTGGAATAATTTCAGAGGTAATATTATTCATATTACAATGATTTGGTAATGCATTCTTATATACATTCGTAGAATTACGAGAATTCGAATTGTCATTTTCAAAATTTGAATTTTCAGAACTAGAAAAGTTTGAACTAGAGGACGGAGTATTTCTCGCAACAGCTGAGTAAGTACGTAGAATTGAAGAATCGTTATCCTTAATATCTTTATGAACAGTATTAACTAGATTATTTACAGGCGAATTTACTGAGACAGCAGAGGATTTAGAAGACTTAGAAGATTTAGGGGATTTAGAAGATATAGAAGATTTAGAAAACCCGAGCACACGATCGATAACCGGAAGTAGTATTCCCGTAAGGATTACTTTGTATAACACGTTCAGTGTTACAAGAGGTTGGAGATTTTTACGTGATGGAGGTTGTTTTCACAAGGCATCCTTGCTGGCTGACCCTAAGAGGCCGCTGGTGCTCATTGTCAGTGGACGAACTTCCATTCGTCATAGGAAGAGAGGAATTAGCTGTCCGCTGCAATTAAAAATCCTGTAAATTAACTGTTGGAGTTACGAAGCTTACCTGCTCATTGGTCGTATTAAACATTTTAACCAATGCCTTTTTATTTTCAGCGGTCACGAGAGCATTTCCGATGTAAACGCCCTCCTTTACATGGATAGTAGGTAGGTATCCTTGTCGGGGATGATTTTCGGGGACTTTTACATGTCCAACGATACCAGATCGCGCCGGAATAGAGGTGATCTCCCTTTCACGAAGGGTATTTCATGGGTACCTACGAATAGGCATTCCTGTGCGTAACAGACATCCGCCTTCAGCATTCTCAGGGTGGTAGATCCTAGGATACCATCATGAGCTATGGAGAAGTCGTCAGCAACCACATGAAATATCGCCGGCTGTCCATAAATCATCGCGTCCATCGTCCCTAAGGTACGTACGCTCTCCGATGTAATACCTACTAATTTAATATTTTTAGCACAAGAAATATTTGATAAATTTTTAATGCATTTTATTTTAATTAAATTAGGTTCTGCGCCTGTGTCAATCATAAATTGCGCATTAGGAAGAAATTCTGGGATTGAGACAGATATTGCAGGAATTTCTTCCCTTAGAGATCGTGTTATTAAATGGATTACGTGCTTTTCGACGTCGATGGCATTTCCATTTCTATTACAGGACGCACTGGAGTCGAGTTCGCCCTCGGTACAGCGTCCTTGTTTACCGGGGGACGAATTTCGTTTCCCGAATTCTGTTGTGAAGTATTTACAGCATCGTGAAGCGATATTTGAAAAGATTGTTGAGTGTTCGGTACAAGGCCAGGCCATACAGGCTGAGTGGTTACATTTCTTTTTGCCAACTCATCTATTGTTCGGCGTAATTCAGCCAACTGTTTTTGTAAAGATTCCTCGGTGTGACATCGCGAAGTTTCTATACTGGTTTCAAATTTGATTTTGTCTCCCACAACAGAATTTTCATCGTCGGAAAGGGAATTAAATGAACCTTCTTTTTCCTTTTGTAAATTCATTTTGTATATCGATCAACAAATTTATAATAAACGAATTGGAAACGAAATTGCAAATAATTATTAGTCGTGAGTAGCAAATAGCCATAAATTAATTACATTCAAGCAATCAATGACAAAATTACTAAAATTACTAAGAAAAGAGGTAGTAGATTGGGAGGAAGTAACACAAGGAGAGGGTGGAGTGAAGAATGAGAGAGATTTATTTTTGTAAACCAAGTCCATACGCGAGGCCAAAGGCAGTGTATTATTATTAAATAAATGAAAAAAAAATAAATAAATGTAAATTCATTTTCTATATCGATCAACAAATTTATAATAAACGAATTGGAAACGAAATTGCAAATAATTATTAATCGTGAGTAGCAAATAGACGTAAATTAATTACATTCAAGCAATCAATGACAAAATTACTAGAGTCGAAATCAGAGAAACACGAAAAAGTATATTGCAGAAGAAATTATAGACAAGTAAGAATACTCACAAATATTATCGAATAACGAATTATACTGATTCAAAAATTTATGATTCGGATCCACGGTATTTTTCAAAAATTTCTACCGGGAGATTTTTCGGTTCCCACCAGTTCAAAGAATTTTCTACCGGGGGATTTTTGCGATCCCACCAGTCCGAAAGGGCGTGGGTTCGAATCCCACCGCTGTCACAAGGAAATTTACTTATATTAATTATTATGTTACGTCCTGGGATCGACGAGTGTAACCGTCGATTCCGGTCGGTAACGCAGTTATTACAATAAAATTGTAAAAACCCAAATGGCCGCTGTCACCAGTCCCTAAGTTTAAGTATCGTCTTCGAGTCGCCGTCAGGGACACCGACAACCGAAATAATAACGCGGGAAAAGAATTTAAATATAGAATTAATCAATTAATTATAAGAAATTTAATAATATTTCAATTTTGTTTCAGAATATGCGTGGCTAACGAACACGGTGAAAACTCCGGATGAGAATCTATTGTCAAAAAATTGTATTATTGAAATAAATGTGATTTAAAATTAATGATCCGGAGGATTCAATCAAGGCAATGTAGGAACGCGGCGATAAGTATAATTCGTTCAATAAAAATTATTGGAAATGTGCAATTAAGTTTAATTATTTAATCTTTACGATGTGCAAGAACGTGAACGTAATATGCAAATAAATTATTGAATATGGAAAAAATGGACTGAGACGATTGAGACGATTGAGACGATTAAGAATGATTATATTTCAATCTTAATAATAAATGCAAAAATATAATTTGAGTGTACTTGCGTATTCAGAGCAGGAGTTAACAATGTGGAGATCGGGTTCACGCAGTGAACAATAATTGTTAACTTACAAGCAATAAAATACCACTTATTTTAGAATTTTTATAATAAATTCGAATTTAGGAATCTTCTTCTGTGAAGACTAAATTAAGATTTCAATTTATCAAATTAATTTATAAACGTTAATGCACGACTCTAATTTATAATATTAAATAATACATCTGAACTTTACAATTGCTAACGTACGACTCTCTTAAAACACGACTGTCTCCTACGAAAGTTCAACTCGACTCTTCTAATACGATTTAGACGCGACTGTCTTCTATGAGTGTTAGAGCTCGACTCTTTTAATACACGTCTTATCTCTTCGAAGGTTTCAGCTCGACTCCTCGATTCGAATTACGTTCTCGGCGGGGTGATACGACATGTAGCAACACTGTCGTATGACGTAGCATTACAGTATGGACGCACTCTGTGTAAATTGACAGGTGAAGTTAAGATCTTTCCTCATAGCATTCGTAGTAAATGGAAGGTAGAAGATGTCACACACATTGTTGTCCTAATTAGATTTATTTGTAACAATAATAGTTACATTAATATTGGTCAAACCTCAAGTTGTACGACATTGTAGGACAATCTGGGGCTGACTGGTTATAATACAGATGACATAAATCATATATAAATCACTGTAGGTATCGGCCTACCCAAATGGGTCTTCTTGAGTTTCCTAAAATTAGAAACAGCTTTAATTAATATTATTAGACTAATTATGCTAGTAATAATTAATTCATAAGCCTCTGTATATATATAAGACAATTAGATGGCGATGTTGAGTATATTCAAAAAATTACAAACAGCAATCTGTTTCTCTGTAAATAGAGTTTTCAAGTTTTATTATTTAATATTACAATCTACTTACATTATTTACACTATGTACAATCCTACCTGTAAATAGAGAAACGACAAATTAAGTTTATAATTTATGATTTATCCATCTTCTGTATTTATGTTTTACGTACTCTCTCTGTTATACCTGTGCTCTGTTAAGTCATACATCATTAATTCCTCCCCCGTAATAAGAGCGAATCTCAGATCACGCGAAGCGCGCCAGGTTCAATTAAAGAAATATAGTTTCTTTACATCTCCCCGCCCCGGGGTGAATATTCTCAACGAATCTAATTGTCCTCATTTGTTTCCTTTTCTTCTTTTGAGATTGGTATTAATTTCGTCATGTAGAATAAGTTTGTTTCTGATTTTTGTTTTCCGGTGTTTATCCCGTAAATTGAGTTTGATATTTTTTCGATTATTTCGAAAGGTCCTGTTTTTAATTCATCTAGTTTCTTTCTGTTCAGCCTATTTCCATTTTCTACATAAACTTGGTCTTCTATGGTGAAATTATAGCCTTTTCTAGTTTTGTCAAATAGTTTTTTATTGTATTCGTGTGATTTGATTGAGTTTTTTAAAGCCTGTTCTTTATCTTTAGTCCAGTCAGTTTTATTTATTTTTTTCTTTAGTTCCTCTGGTAGGATGTTTATCTCTGTACCATCTAATAAATATCTTGGTGGAAAACCGGTAACTGAGTGTTCCGTATCGTTATATTTATTAATACACTCTCTCGCTACTGTAGTCCAAGCTTTTTTTGTTTCGTTTTCATTTATCCTACATCTTATTTTGTTCACTAGCGTTTAATTTAGTCTTTCGTTGATTCCATTTGAAAATGGTGCGTTTACGGCTGTAAAGACTAATTGTATATTGTTTTTTTCCAGAAAGTTTTTGAATTCTTTAGAATTGATTCCCGGGTATTGGTCCGTAAGAATCATTCCAATCTTGTCCGTCTGTAACACAATTTTCACTAATTTAATAAAATCATTCGCATTCTGTGTTTTAGAGGTAATAATGAATGCATATCTTGTAAAATGATCTACCAAGAGGTGCATGTACTTTTTCGTCGATCTGGATCCACCAAAACCCCCGATTGTGTCTATGGACATAATTTCAAAAGGTTTTGTTGCTAGTCCTAAATGTGACATTAAACCGTATTTTCCTTGGCCTCTTGATTTATTCTTTATGCACATTCCGCAATTTTTACATACCTCTTTTATGTTATGTGTTAGGTAGTTTTTTCGCTGTGTATTTCTGGCTAATTATTCGTTGCATTTGTCTAACACCTATGTGACACCATTCCTCGTGCACTTTTTTTATAATTTTCCTACTAAGCGATTCTGATAGAGGTATTTTTTCTTTTTTTTCTTACTTTTTTATAAAATATATATTTTTTTTTTATTAAACGGGTTTTTGTTTCTTTAGTGAAACGTTTTTATCTTGATCTATCTTTATGTCTTCTATCGTTATTAAGTTTGCTATTTTTAAAATCTCTTCCTTATTTTCTTCTGAATTTAGTACTGGATTTCTGCTCAAACAATCTGCTTCTATATTCTTTGTTCCTGGTATATACTTTATTTCAAAGTCGTATTGTGATAAATAATACGTGAGGTCACCCAGTTCTTCGTCTGTTCTGGCTTTTATATTAAGATTTTCTAGAGGCTTGTGATCAGAGTATACAGGGTGTTTCTGTCATGCTGGTCCAAACTCAAGGAGCGCATAGATGACGTAAAAATAAGCAACTTTTAATAATATACCTGTGGCGTCTGATGATTATTGGCGAAGTTATAACCATTTGAATATCCGCCTACAGGTATGCAATATGTAGACAACGTGACCCATATTCGGCTGCCGACAGCTGTCCAATGCGGTCAACGGCACGGCGATCGTCATCGGCTCAGTGTCGTGCATAGGACACAGCTGACTAAACCTTTCTAGTCTTTATTTTTCGAGCCGAGGAAGTGTTCAAATTTTCCGAAGAACTTTAAATCACCGAACTATTGGGGAAAAAATTACCTATTAAAAAAGTCCAGACGACTAAAATATTCAAGCACTCATAAAATTTCGAGTTACTTATGTATAAATCTTCAGCTCGGAAAGTTTACATATTTCAATAGATTTCAAACTTTCGAGTTATTCGCA